>CANXME010001990.1:3000000-3456508 GCA_948144175.1 Closterium sp. NIES-65 | reverse complement strand
GTTGCAAATTGTTGGTGTAAGGGCCTAATAAACTCAAGCTATTAAGACTTTATCACACTTAAAACCTCTCCTCGGGGTCACCTCCAAGGGTCCTTGGGTGCCTGGTACAAGACCAGCCCCTATCCTCGGTCCGAGTTTGTAGAGAGAGGGATCAAGAGGGACTTAGTCAAAACAGCAAGTACCTTGAACGTCGCGCAGCGTATCGTGCAGACCGTCGATCGGATTAAGCTGAGAATTCCTATATCGAAGCTCACTCTAAGAGCTTTAAAATAAGCCAAGTTGCCTCGCGAAAAGTTCTGCCATTACGAAGTTATGGCTCGGACAGCGTTAGCCTAGCGTTGGAGTGCTAGCGTACTAGCGTTGACTCGGGTAGCATTTCGCCGTCGCACCGCGTAGAAAAGAAATTCCAGCAAGGAAGGAATTCGCTTGAATCAATTTCACTATATTCAGGTACAAACAGAGAAGGAATAAATAGCTCTAGCTAGCAAGGACCTTGGGAATCAACCTGGGAACAACCAGGGATGATCCCAAATAATTCCAAGCAACAGAACCAACCTGGCTGAACAAAATAGCAGGTGATAGGTTGGTGAACAACCTCTGGTTCTGTTTTTCAACCTGGGAAAACAACAACCAGGTTCAGGTCCTAAAAACAGAACCTGTTTTGTCTTTGCCCAACCAGCCAAATGCTGGTTCCGCTGGTTTCCCCTGGCCCTGTAGCATGCAGATACAGACAAACAACATCCAACCTTCACCTAAATTGTACCCCTATAGTGCCTGCCCTGCTACACTATAGTCAACAAACAAAACAGTACAATTTCGAGTTGGATAGAACTGAATCTGCGCAATCAAGTAAGTTGAACCGCAAAGCTTCCATCTTGGGTTCCTTTGCGAGCTCGTCCTTTCTGCTTGTACTGTTCATAGCGCGTACAATGTTATGCCGAAGCGCACATTTTGCGAGTACCTGCAAATGCTTCAAGCGAAAATTGCGAAAGCAAACAAACACACAACATACCATTCACACGCAAATGCATTCGCACACGCATACTCGTACAAACAGACGGCAGGATGTCGTGCAATGTGAATTTGCACCCAACACACTCCCCCTCAGCCTGCCGGCTGCATCCCCATCATTCCATACTAGTTCATGCTCATTCCACTCATGCGCACACAACGCCAATGAGACTCATCCGCAAGCCTCTTGGTGAGGAAGTCTGCTGGCTGCTGGTGAGTCTTGATGTAGATGGATTCACCGTCCCCCTCTTCACCTCCTTACGCAGCCAGTGTGCCACTTGATACGCATGTGCTTATTCAGCCCATGAAGCACAGCGTTCCTGGCCATCCCAAGAGCTCCCTTGCTATCACAAACAGCGGCGTAGCAACCTTTTGCTCCTGGCCAATCTCCTCCAACAGCCTCCTCAGCCAAATCACCTCCTTCCCCCATGGAACATCGCCATGTACTCTGATTCCACGGAAGAGAGTGCTGTCTCCGTCTGCTTCTTTGACCTCCAACTAACCGGTCCTCCCCCAACTACGCAGATGTATCCTCCACAGATGAGGAATCCTCCTTCTCAGAGGCCCACGTAGCGTCAGTAAAGCAAGTGAGAAAAAGCTTGCCTTCTCCAAGCCTCTCCCCCTTCTCTTTCAGCACCTCAACCCCTTTCTGCTTCACCTGTGCAGATGCGGAGTATTGAACTCCAATGCTTGGGTGAGAGTTCAGATACTTCACCACACGCTCAGCTGCATCCACCTGCTCCTCTGATGGATTCTGCACTACCCTAGCCAGCTGCCCAACCGAGAAAGAGATGTCGGGTCTCGTGTGAACTGCTGCATACAAGAGGCTGCCCACCAAGGACTGAAATTGGTGCTGCTCCTCGGCTTCAACCCCTTCATCCTCTGCAGCTTTCACAAGCCTGAATTCTGCTGGCAGGGAGTTGCAACCTTGCGCTCATTCTCAATTCCGTACTTCTCCCCAAGCTCCTTGATGAACTTCTCCTGGTGCAGCTTCAACCACCTGTGATCCAGATCCCTCTCCACGTGCATCCCGAGGTAGTACTTTACCTCCCCAAGGTTCTTGCACTTGAAGTTCTCCATCAGCTGCTGCTGCACCTTCTGGATCTCCTTCATGCTGCTGCTAAAGAGAAGAATGTCGTCCACATAGACCAGAAACAGCACCAGCTTCTCCCCCTCCCCCTTGAGAAAGAGGCTCTCATCACAGCTGCTGGTCCTGAATCCCATCTCCTCTAAAACAGCTGCCAACTTCTGGTACCAGCAGCGTGGCGCCTGCTTCAAGCCGTAGATGGACTTTTTCAGCTTGCACACCCTGCCCGTACCATCCTCATACCCAGGTGGCTGCGTCATGAACACCTCCTCCTCTAAAATCCCGTTGAGAAATGCCGTTGATATGTCCATCTGGATAATGAACTTCCCACTAACGGCTGCATCTGCCAACAAGACACGAAGGGTAGGGGGTTTGGCAGTGGGAGCAAAGATCTCATTGAAGTCCCGCTTCTCCTTCTGCATAAACCCCTTAGCCACCAACCTACTCTTGTAGATGGTGACCTGCCCTTGTCGTCAGTCTTGATCCTTAGCACCCACTTGCATTGTACCGCTTTCTTTCCCTCAGGCAGCACCACTAGTTCCCAGTCCCATTCTCCAGCAGGCTCTGGTACTCAGCATCCTGGAAGCTAGCCATTTGTCCCTATCTGGTCCAGCTAATGCCTCCTCCATGCTAGCTGGTTCCTCTGGTGCAGGGGCAAGAAAACAGTACGCAGGCTGATCCTCCTCATCCGGGTCATAGCCATGTGGTAGAATCAGCAATGCCTCCTCGGTCCCAAGCTGCTGCTCCGCTACATCAGCTCCTGCAGTCAGCTTCTTAGTAGCCATACGGGTACGTCCTGGCCTGGAGACGGGTGTCTCCCATCCCTTCATAATAACACCCTTCGGCTTCTTAGTTTTCCCCTGCTGCTGCTCTCCTCCCTCGGATCCAGCAGCTCCACTAGTGCTACCGCTAATCTCCACACCATCACCTCCACCAGCAGGTGCCTCCTGCACCTTCTCTTTATCACCACCCTCTGCAGCTGCCTCCTCTCCCTCCTCCCACACACTAGGAGTCAGGTCCAGCTGCATGGTAATCTGCTCCATCTGCTGGGAACACCCTGGCCTCCGGCTGTTTCTCCCAGCTCCCATACATCATGCCCTCAACAAACTTCACATCCCTGCTGTCAAACAACACACCCTTGGAAGGCTCCCACAGCAGCCATCCCTTGCTCTCAGCAGCCAGCCCAAATGCACACACCAGATTGCACTCGCCCCCAACTTACTGCGGTAGGTCTTGGGAACGTGGGCGACTGCCATGCAACCGAACACCCTCAGCATGTCCACCGGCGGCTTCCTCCCAAGCCACCTCTCCAACGGCACCCACGAGTCATCCCCAACCTTTGTGAGTACCCTGTTCCTAGCGACGGTAGCGTGCCGAACAGCATGGGGCCACATCAAGTTGCCCAGCCCAGATTCTATGAGCAGCGCCCTAGCTGTCTCCAGAATTGTCCGGTTCGCCCGTTCTGCTACACCGTTGGACTGTGGGGTGTAAGCCGTGGTCAGCTCCCTCTGGATGCCCTGCTTCTTGAGCCAGGCCGTCATCTCAGCTCCAAGGAACTCACCACCCCGATCTGTCCTAATCCGCTTCACCACACACTCCGCTTGCTTCTCCACGAACGGCAGCCAATCGTCCCGAATCGTGGAGGCGGCGTGATCTTTCTGCTTCAGCGGATACGCCCACATTAGCCTGCTCCAGTCATCCACTATGGTTAGGAAGTACCGCTCCCCCTTGTGCCCTTGCACCGGCAGCGGCCCCACCAAGTCCATGTGGACCAGCTCCAACGGCTTTTGCTCCTGCCAGCCACACTATGGAAGGGGAAACGGGTGAACTTTGAAAGGAGGCAAATTTCACAGTTATCATCGGGTGGTTGTCCGTTCAGCTTTAAGCCCTTAACGGCTCCATCCTTCTCCAGCTGCTTCAGCAAAGGCATTGCCACATGCCCCAAACGTCGGTGTGCAGTTGCCCAATCTGTCTCCCCAGATCTGGCCGACACTTTCACACCAACCCCTCCAACGGCGTTGCACTCCCCCTGGGATGCAGACCCCTCTCCAGCCTGCCCCCCACCGTGCCACGCCAGCGCCGGCAGCTGCCACATAGATCTGTACACGTCCTTGCTCTCGTGCAGATCCCAAAGCACCCGATTGCCCAGCTTCCCCTTATAAGTGCGAGCCCCATCCGTGTTGGTGTTCACCCCAGCCTTGCCAAGCTTACGGAGGGAGATGAGGTTGGCCTTCAGGTCGGGGACGAGGAGAACGTCGTGCAGCACCACCGGCTTGCCATCCGCTCCCTTAAATGCAGCTCGTCCCGCACCAGCCACCTTCAACATGTGTCCAGAGGCAGAGCACACCTCATTAATCGGTGCAGCGCGTACGTCGTCCAGCAGGTCCTTGCGCGGCGTCATTGTCCAAGCAGCGCCTGTGTCCAACACCCAATAGTCCAGGGGGTGCAGCTCTGCTCCAGCCTTAGCAGATGCGTTCTCCTTGCTCCCCCTTGTCTCCCATATGGAAGAATTGGCCCGCGGTGCGCTCCTTCTTCTTCTCCGCACCGCCGTTGCCCTTCGGGTTGTTGTCGGACGAATCAGCGACCATGTTGGCGCCGTTTTTCTGGTTCCTCCGCGCGCCGCCATCCTGGTGACGATTCTGGGGGGTCCATCCATCGGGTTTCTTATAGCACAAAAACCAGGGGTGCCCTTCCTTCTCACAATACCAGCAACTCCCTTTCATTTTGCCACCAGCACCGACTTGCCCCCACGTCCAGATTTCGCACCGCGACCCCAACCGGTACCTCCTTGTTGGTCGTTGGAGTCGTCGTCTTTCTTTGCACCGCGTCCAGCACCACCGAAGCCACGTCCTTTGCCACGTCGGCTCCCTTGCATCCCGTAGCCGCTGCTGCCGTCGTCTCCACCCCTCAGTTGGCGGCGACGGAAGTCCTCCTCCAGAATCTTCGTCCGCACCCACTCGAGCGTCCACAAGCTCTGGTTCTGCGGCAGGCTCAATCCGCTCGTAAATTGAAGCCACGATTCCGGCAGCAGCGAGAGCATCTTCAAGCACTCTTGTTTGCTCCGGGTAGGTGATTCCTGCGGTCGCCAACTTCGCGTAGAGGTCGCGCAATTTGTCCAGGACAGGTTGCACCGGCTCTCCCTCGCTCAGGCGCAACGCGGACAGCTCCCTCTCCAGCATCAATGTTGGCAACAACGGAGGTCGGGGCGTGCAGCTCCTTCAACACCGTCCACGCCTTCGGACCGCACTCAACCTCCGGCAGCAGGGCATGACGTGGTGACGCTGGTTCAGCTCCAAACTCTGCGACATCAAGTAGTAGCCAGCCGAGGCGCGCTCGTCCCAATCTTCCTGAAGGGCTGGGGTCACTCGTCTAGGCTCCTCCCCAATCATTAGTTCAGCAATCCGATTTGACGGAAATAAAGTTGCCATTTTCCAGGCCCAAGCATCATAGCCCTCACCATTTGAATCTTCTCGACGGTGAAGTTTTTCAGCACCTCCTTGATCAGCGAGCCCTGGTTTGTTCGCGCTCCCCTTGGCGCAGAAACACCAGAATCATGGCTGCCGCTACGATCTTGGGCTGAAGATTCACCAGCTACCGCCGAGGTGTTGCCCGCCATAGCTACCTATATCGAGGATCACTATAACGCAGCTCTGATACCAGCTTGTTGGTGTAAGGGCCTAATAAACTCAAGCTATTAAGACTTTATCACACTTAAAACCTCTCCTCGGGTCACCTCCAAGGGTCCTTGGGTGCCTGGTACAAGACCAGCCCCTATCCTCGGGGTCCGAGTTGTAGAGAGAGGGATCAAGAGGGACTTAGTCAAAACAGCAAGTACCTTGAACGTCGCGCAGCGTATCGTGCAGACCGTCGATCGGATTAAGCTGAGAATTTGCTATATCGAAGCTCACTCTAAGAGCTTTAAAATAGCCAAGTTGCCTCGCGAAAAGTTCTGCCATTACGAAGTTATGGCTCGGACAGCGTTAGCCTAGCGTTGGAGTGCTAGCGTACTAGCGTTGACTCGGGTAGCATTTCGCCGTCGCACCGCGTAGAAAAGAAATTCCAGCAAGGAAGGAATTCGCTTGAATCAATTTCACTATATTCAGGTACAAACAGAGAAGGAATAAATAGCTCTAGCTAGCAAGGACCTTGGGAATCAACCTGGGAACAACCAGGGATGATCCCAAATAATTCCAAGCAACAGAACCAACCTGGCTGAACAAAATAGCAGGTGATAGGTTGGTGAACAACCTCTGGTTCTGTTTTTCCAACCTGGGAAAACAACAACCAGGTTCAGGTCCTAAAAACAGAACCTGTTTTGTCTTTGCCCAACCAGCCAAATGCTGGTTCCGCTGGTTTCCCCTGGCCCTGTAGCATGCAGATACAGACAAACAACATCCAACCTTCACCTAAATTGTACCCTATAGTGCCTGCCCTGCTACACTATAGTCAACCAAACAAAACAGTACAATTTCGAGTTGGATAGAACTGAATCTGCGCAATCAAGTAAGTTGAACCGCAAAGCTTCCATCTTGGGTTCCTTTGCGAGCTCGTCCTTTCTGCTTGTACTGTTCATAGCGCGTACAATGTTATGCCGAAGCGCACATTTTGCGAGTACCTGCAAATGCTTCAAGCGAAAATTGCGAAAGCAAACAAACACACAAACATACCATTCACACGCAAATGCATTCGCACACGCATACTCGTACAAACAGACGGCAGGATGTCGTGCAATGTGAATTTGCACCCAACACAAAGCTTGGGAAGTTGCTGGCTGTGGGATTTGGAGGAGAAGAGCAGCTGCATCAAGGACCTGTGGCAGCTGCCCATCATCCCTTGGAATGGGAAACCTCCAGCAACGGCAAAGGCAGCGTGCAGCGGCTAAAGCAACTGCGGGAGGAGAGGAGACTGCACCACACTGCTGGGGCCCTGGATGCAGTCAAGAAGGTGCAGCAGCCACAGCAATCACATGGTGAGGTGCTTGCTGGTGTGGATGCAACGGCTGCATGGGCAAAGGCTTCTTCTGGGAGTGGTGAGGCTGATTGGGAGACGTGGCACGAGAGGTTGTGCCACATCAACATTCCGATGCTGCAGAAATTGGTGAAGGATGGGAACTTGAAGGGATTGGAGGTGAAGGGGCAGCAAGGGAGATTGGGAGCTGCCCTACATGCCTTGAGACCAAGTTCACGAAGTTTCCCTTCAGCAGCAGCACGGGACCAGCGAAGGCTCCACTTGCACTTGTGCACATGGACGTGGTGGGCCCCACGAGGGCCCCTTCTCTCTCGGGCAGCCGCTATTTCCTGACCATTGTGGATGACCACACACGTGCGGTGTGGGTCTACCCTCTCAAGACTAAGGGGGAGGTGGCAGCGGCTGTTCTCAAGGAGTGGATGCCGAGAGCACAAAGGGAGAGCGGACACAAAGTGAAGGTGATCCGCACCGACAATGGGGGAGAGTTCATTGGCGCTGTTTTTGAGGCGGTGCTGAAGAAGAAGGGGATCCAGCATCAGCTCACGGTGCCCTACAACCCTCAGCAGAACGGCGTGGCTGAGCGGTTCAACCGGACCCTGCAGGAAGGTGCTCGCACTCTCCTTGGCGTGCAGGGCTGCCGATCCGTTTTGGGTGACTGCACTACGGCAGGTCGTTGTGGTGAAGAACAGGGGTGCTGGCGACTGTGGGGGACAAGCAGTGGGTCCCCTACACCAAGTGGTATGGGAGTGCACCAGCAGTGAACATGCTGAGAGCCTTTGGGTGCATGGTGGTGTTTCATGTGCCTAAGGAGAAAAGGGGAAAGCTGGAAGCTTCTGGGAGATGGGGTGTGCACTTGGGGCTTGCTAAGGATCACAAAGGCTGGCTGATTTGGGACTTGACCAGCCAGCAGCTGACTGTGTCGAGGGATGTGAAGTTCCTTGAGTCCTTGTACTACAAGGAGTGGAAGCAGCAGCAGCAGAAGCTTCCCACTACACCGCTGATCATTGAGGCTGATGAGGTGCAGCGGCCTTCGAGGCAAGTGCAGGTCACTGTCTCAGAGGAGGAGATTTCTGGGGTGACTGAGGATGGGGGAGAACCTGAGGTGGAGGAGCAACAGCAGCAGCAGCAAGATGCTCCACAAGGTGCCGCGCGTCCGGCTGACCGTCCAAGGAGGGATGTGCGCCCTCCTAACCGGCTGACCTATCCGAGCTTTGGGAAGCCGAAGGTGGTACGGGCTGGGAGTGTGGCTGAGCAGTGTGATGAGGAGGAGATAGCGCACTGCTACTGGGCAGCCGTCCCTGAGCCCAAGACGCTTACCGAGGCCTTGAGTGGGCCCGATGCTGAGAAGTGGAAGCAGAGTTTGAAGGAGGAGTACGACTCACTGCTGGAGAATGAGACGTGGGAGCTGTGTGAGCTGCCTCCTGGGAAGAAGGCAATCTCTTCGAAGCTGATCTTCAGGCACAAGTATGGACCTGATGGGGGAGCTGACGCGCTACAAGTCAAGGCTTGTCGCTAAGGGGTTCCAGCAGACGAAGGGGAAGGATTTTGATGAGCTCTATGCTCCTGTGGGAAAAGGCACAACACTGAGAGTGTCTTTGGCGATGGCCGCATACCGTGGATGGCGGGTAAAGCAGCTGGACATTACCACCGCCTTCCTCAATGGAGTCATTCTGGAGGAGCTGTACATGCTGCAGCCTGAGGGGTTGGATGATGGGAGCGGCAGGGTGTGCAGGCTGAAGAAGGCCATCTATGGCCTGAAGCAGGCTCCTCGTGCATGGTACCGCAAACTGGAGGAGACACTGCTGGCCGGGGGGTTCAAGAAGAGCGAGTGTGATCACAGCCTGTTCCTGCTGCAAGAGAAGGAGCACTTCCTCATGCTCCTGGTGTACGTGGACGACATCCTGCTCTTCTCTGAGTCGTCTGCAATGATTGAACGTGTGGAGGTGATGCTGGAAATGCAGTTCAAGTGCTCCAAGATGGGAGATGTGAAGTACTACCTTGGGATGCATGTGGAGAGGGACCTTGACAAGGGAGTGTTGAGGTTGCACCAGAGAAAGTATTGTGAGGGGCTGGCTGAGAAGTATGGGCTTCAAGATGGAGGAAAGCCAGCCACCCCACTGCCTTCGGGGTTCACTGTGGAGCCCTGTGCTGATGAGGAGGTGGTGGGTGAGAGTGACAGGAAACTTTTTCATTCCATGGTTGGGGCATTCAACTATGCGGCTTACCACACACGGCCTGACATTGCCTTTGCAACATCTAGGCTTGCCAGTGTGGTTTCACGCCCCAGTCATGAGCAGCTGGAAGCGGCCAAGAGGTTGGTCCGCTATGTGAGTGCAACGGCATCAGTGGGTTTGGAGTACAGTGCTGTGAGGCAGAGGCTGCAGAGGGGTGCAGCTGATTTGAGCAAGGGGGAGATGCTCCTGACCTGCTACACTGACGCTAGCTTCAACTCGGTGAAAGCGGATGGCACCAGCATTGGAGGCTATGTGTGCCTCTTTGGAGGTGGTGCAGTGAGCTGGCGCAGCAAGAAGCAGAACGAGGTGGGGCTGTCCTCGTGTGAGACAGAGTACATGGCCCTTCATCATGGGGCAAAGGAGGTGGTGTGGCTGAGGCGTTTGCTAGAGGAGATTTGGGTTGGTCAAAGGGAGCCGACTGTGATTTTCTGTGACAATGAGTCAGCGGTGAAGCTTGCGAAGAATGCTGTCTTCATGGCTTGACAAAGCACATCAGGCCAAAGTGGCATTGGACAAGGAGGCTCCTGGACAAGGAGGTGCGGCTGGAGATTGTGAAGACCCAGCAGCAGGCAGCTGACATTCTCACCAAACGCCTGGCAGAACCTGAGCATTGGAAGGGCATGAAGCTTGCTGGGATGAGTGTGCATTGAGGGTGCATGCTTGAGCTATGGCATGTGGGATGATGGTTGGCAGCCAGAGGGGGAGTTTGTTATGTGATGCTATCATTTGCATTCACGTCTGTCTGCCTCCCATCATGTGTTCGTGCGTTGCATGTGTGAAATGAGCGTGCGCAAGAATTTGTGTTTTTCTGTGGTTTTGATTTTCTGAGTGTGTGTGAATGTTATTTGGCTTGAGCAGATATCTGAAGTGACTCCACTGCTCAATATCTTTCCGACGAGCCAAGAATCGTCGCGATCGGAGCAATATCAAGAAAGTTACGAACGTTGGAGTTCGTATGCTTTCTGTACTTCGGTTGTGGCGACTATGGGAAGCTGTGGGGTTGACTCAATATGGGGTACAGACTTTTGGGGGTTGGGAATTCGAACCCATCACTGTAGAATGCTGCCATGTGGTTGGGTGAAGCCAAACCAGGTTGGCAAGTGTGGCCAAGTGGGTTGAGGTGGATGGCATGAGTTGGGAAAGTGACAAATGTGAAAGTGGGGTTGCCTATGGGGAAGGGAATTGTGTGGCATGGGGTTTCCTTGGTTGGGGAATCTCTTGGGACCTTCCCTCTCGTCCTCCTCTTCCCTCCTACCTGGTTTAGTGCTACCCTAACTCTCTTGTGTGTAACTTTGTGGAACTTGTGAGAACCATTGTGATTGAGTTAAGCATGTGGCAGCATACCCCCTAGTGCGCCGAAAATCATAACTCGAGATTTACTCCACCATTTGATACGATTCAAATTGGGACAGATAGCCCTGGTTACAGGCTACAACATACTCGAGTTGGAGACAATTCCAACAGTGCAAGTTTAGCCGACGACGTTTCTTGTGAACTCGACGACTCAGTCCAGAATTTCAAGCCAACGATTTTGAGAAATTTAGGCTCCTAATCTTCATTGACTCCGTCCTTAGTCTCTAACAATTTATTCCTTCTCTGTTTGTACCTGAATATAGTGAAATTGATTCAAGCGAATTCCTCCCTTCCTGGAATTTCGTTTCTACGCGGTGCGACGGCGGAATGCTACCCGAGTCAACGCTAGTACGCTAGCACTCCAACGCTAGGCTAACGCTGTCCGAGCCATAACTTCGTAATGGCAAAACTTTTCGCGAGGCAACTTGGCTTATTTTAAAGCTCTTAGAGTGAGCTTCGATATAGCAAATTCTCAGCTTAATCCGATCTACGGTCTGCACGATACGCTGCCCGACGCTCAAGGTACTCTTGCTGTTTTGACTAAGTCCCTCTTGATCCCTCTCTCTACAAACTCGGACCCGAGGATAGGGGCTGGTCTTGTACCAGGCACCCAAGGACCCTTGGAGGTGACCCCGAGGAGAGGTTTTAAGTTTGATAAAGTCTTAATAGCTTGAGTTTATTAGGCCCTTACACCAACAAGCTGGTATCGGAGCTGCGTTATAGTGATCCTCGTTATAGGTAGCTATGTCGGGCAACACCTCGGCGGTAGCTGGTGAATCTTCAGCCCAAGATCGTAGCGGCAGCCATGATTCTGGTGTTTCTGCGCCAAGGGGAGCGCGAACAAGCCAGGGCTCGCTGATCAAGGAGGTGCTGAAAAACTTCACCGTCGAGAAGTTCAATGGTGAGGGCTATGATGATTGGGCCTGGAAAATGCAACTCTATTTCCGTCAGATCGGATTGCTGAAACTAATGATTGGGGAGGAGCCTAGACCGAGTGACCCCGCCCTTCAGGAAGATTGGGACGAGCGCGCCACGGCTGGCTACTACTTGATGTCGCAGAGTTTGGAGCTGAACCAGCGTCACCACGTCATGCACCTGCTGCCGGAGGTTGAGCGCGGTCCGAAGGCGTGGACGGTGTTGAAGGAGCTGCACGCCCCTACCTCCGTCGCTGCGACGCTCATGATGGAGAGGGAGCTGTCCGCGTTGCGCCTAAGCGAGGGAGAGCCGGTGCAACCTATCCTGGACAAGAGGCGTGATCTCTACGCGAAGTTGGCGACCGCGGGAATAACCTACCCAGAGCAGACCAAGTGCCTGAAGATGCTCTCGCTGCTGCCGGAATCGTGGCTTCAATTCACGAGCGGATTGAGCCTGCCGCAGAACCAGAGCTTGTGGACTCTCGAGTGGGTGCGGACGAAGATTCTGGAGGAGGACTTCCGTCGCCGCCAACTGAGGGGTGGAGACGACGGCAGCAGTGGCTACGGGATGCAAGGGAGCCGACGTGGCAAAGGACGTGGCTTCGGTGGTGCTGGACGCGGTGCAAAGAAAGACGACGACTCCAACGACCAACAAGGAGGTACCGGTTGGGGTCGCGGTGCGAAATCTGGACGTGGGGGCAAGTCGGGTGCTGGTGGCAAAATGAAAGGGAGTTGCTGGTATTGTGAGAAGGAAGGGCACCCCTGGTTTTTGTGCTATAAGAAACCCGATGGATGGACCCCCCAGAATCGTCACCAGGATGGCGGCGCGCGGAGGAACCAGAAAAACGGCGCCAACATGGTCGCTGATTCGTCCGACAACAACCCGAAAGGCAACGGCGGTGCAGAAAAGAAGAAGGAGCGCACCGCGGGCCAATTCTTCCATATGGGAGACAAGGGGGAGCAAGGAGACGCATCTGCTAAGGCTGGAGCAGAGCTGCACCCCCTGGACTATTGGGTGTTGGACACGGGCGCTGCTTGGACAATGACGCCGCGCAAGGACCTGTTGGACGACGTACGCGCTGCACCGATTAATGAGGTGTGCTCTGCCTCTGGACACATGTTGAAGGTGGCTGGTGCGGGACGAGCTGCGTTTAAGGGAGCGGATGGCAAGCCAGTGGTGCTGCACGACGTTCTTCTTGTTCCTGAACTTAAGGCCAACCTCATCTCCCTTCGCAAGCTTGGCAAGTCTGGGGTGAGCACTAGATGGATGGGGCACGCACTTATAAGGGGAAGCTGGGCAATCGGGTGCTTTGGGATCTGCACGAGAGCAAGGACGTGTACAGATCTATGTGGCCGCTGCCGGCGCTGGCGTGGCACGGTGGGGGGCAGGCTGGAGAGGGGTCTGCATCCCAGGGGGAGTGCAACGCCGTTGGAGGGGTTGGTGTGAAAGTGTCGGCCAGATCTGGGGAGACGGATTGGGCAACTGCACACCGACGTTTGGGGCATGTGGCAATGCCTTTGCTGAAGCAGCTGGAGAAGGATGGAGCCGTTAAGGGCTTAAAGCTGAACGGACAACCACCCGATGATAACTGTGAAATTTGCCTCCTTTCAAAGTTCACCCGTTTCCCCTTCCATAGTGTGGCTGGCAGGAGCAAAAAGCCGTTGGAGCTGGTCCACATGGACTTGGTGGGGCCGCTGCCGGTGCAAGGGCACAAGGGGGAGCGGTACTTCCTAACCATAGTGGATGACTGGAGCAGGCTAATGTGGGCGTATCCGCTGAAGCAGAAAGATCACGCCGCCTCCACGATTCGGGACGATTGGCTGCCGTTCGTGGAGAAGCAAGCGGAGTGTGTGGTGAAGCGGATTAGGATAGATCGGGGTGGTGAGTTCCTTGGAGCTGAGATGACAGCCTGGCTCAAGAAGAAGGGCATCCAGAGGGAGCTGACCACGGCTTACACCCCACAGTCCAACGGTGTAGCAGAACGGGCGAACCGGACAATTCTGGAGACAGCTAGGGCACTGCTCATAGAATCTGGGCTGGGCAACTTGATGTGGCCCCATGCTGTTCGGCACGCTACCGTCGCTAGAAACAGGGTACTCACAAAGGTTGGGGATGACTCGTGGGTGCCGTTGGAGAGGTGGCTTGGGAGGAAGCCGCCGGTGGACATGCTGAGGGTGTTCGGTTGCATGGCAGTCGCCCACGTCCCCAAGACCTACCGCAGTATGTTGGGGGCGAGTGCAATCTGGTGTGTGCATTTGGGGCTGGCTGCTGAGAGCAAGGGATGGCTCCTGTGGGAGCCTTCCAAGGGTGTGTTGTTTGACAGCAGGGATGTGAAGTTTGTTGAGGGCATGATGTATGGGAGCTGGGAGAAACAGCCGGAGGCCAGGGTGTCCCAGCAGATGGAGCAGATCACCATGCAGCTGGACCTGACTCCTAGTGTGTGGGAGGAGGGAGAGGAGGCAGCTACAGAGGGTGGTGATGGAAAGAAGGTACAGGAGGCACCTGCTGGTGGAGAAAACAATGGTGTGGAGACTAGCGGTAGCACTAGTGGAGCTGCTGGATCCGACGGAGGAGAGCAGCAGCAGGGGAAAACTAAGAAGCCGAAGGGTGTTGTTATGAAGGGATGGGAGACACCCGTCTCCAGGCCAGGACGTACCCGTATGGCTACTAAGAAGCTGACTGCAGGACCTGATGTAGCGGAGCAGCAGCTTGGGACTGAGGAGGCATTGCTGATTCTACCGCATGGCTATGACCCGGATGAGGAGGATGAACCTGCGTACTGTTTTCTTGCCCCTGCACCAGAGGAACTAGCTAGCATGGAGGAGGCATTAGCTGGACCAGATAGGGAGAAGTGGCTGGTTTCCAGGGATGCTGAGTACCAGAGCCTGCTAGAGAATGGGACATGGGAGCTGGTGGTGCTGCCTGAGGGGAAGAAAGCCGTACAGTGCAAATGGGTGCTAAGGATCAAGACCGATGACAAGGGACAGGTCACCATCTACAAGAGTAGGCTGGTGGCTAAGGGGTTTATGCAGAAGGAGAAGCGGGACTTCAATGAGATCTTTGCTCCCACTGCCAAACCCCCTACCCTCCGTGTCTTGTTGGCAGATGCAACCGTTAGTGGGAAATTCATCATTCAGATGGATATATCAACGGCATTCCTCAATGGGATTTTAGAGGAGGATGTGTACATGACGTAGCCACCTGGGTATGAGGATGGTACGGGCAGGGTGTGCAAGCTGAAAAAGTCCATCTACGGCTTGAAGCAGGCGCCACGCTGCTGGTACCAGAAGTTGGCAGCTGTTTTAGAGGAGATGGGATTCAGGACCAGCAGCTGTGATGAGAGCCTCTTTCTCAAGGGGGAGGGGGAGAAGCTGGTGCTGTTTCTGGTCTATGTGGACGACATTCTTCTCTTTAGCAGCAGCATGAAGGAGATCCAGAAGGTGCAGCAGCAGCTGATGGAGAACTTCAAGTGCAAGAACCTTGGGGAGGTAAAGTACTACCTCGGGATGCACGTGGAGAGGGATCCAGATCACAGGTGGTTGAAGCTGCACCAGGAGAAGTTCATCAAGGAGCTTGGGGAGAAGTACGGAATTGAGAATGAGCGCAAGTTTGCGACTCCCCTGCCAGCAGAATTCAAACTTGTGAAAGCTGCAGAGGATGAAGGGGTTGAAGCCGAGGAGCAGCAGCAATTTCAGTCCTTGGTGGGCAGCCTCTTGTATGCAGCAGTTCACACGAGACCCGACATCTCTTTCTCGGTTGGGCAGCTGGCTAGGGTGGTGCAGAATCCATCAGAGGAGCAGGTGGATGCAGTTGAGCGTGTGGTGAAGTATCTGAACTCTCACCCAAGCATTGGAGTTCAATACTCCGCATCTGCACAGGTGAAGCAGAAAGGGGTTGAGGTGCTGAAAGAGAAGGGGGAGAGGCTTGGAGAAGGCAAGCTTTTTCTCACTTGCTTTACCGATGCTACGTGGGCCTCTGAGAAGGAGGATTCCTCATCTGTGGGAGGATACATCTGCGTAGTTGGGGGAGGACCGGTTAGTTGGAGGTCAAAGAAACGGACAGAGACAGCACTCTCTTCCGTGGAGTCAGAGTACATGGCGATGTTCCATGGGGTGAAGGAGGTGATTTGGCTGAGGAGGCTGTTGGAGGAGATTGGCCAGGAGCAAAAGGTTGCTACGCCGCTGTTTTGTGATAGCAAGGGGGCTCTTGGGATGGCCAGGAACGCTGTGCTTCATGGGCTGAATAAGCACATGCGTATCAAGTGGCACTGGCTGCGTAAGGAGGTGAAGAGGGGGACGGTGAATCCGATCTACATCAAGACTCACCAGCAGCCAGCAGACTTCTTCACCAAGAGGCTTGCGGATGAGCCTCATTGGCGTTGTGTGCGCATGAGTGGAATGAGCATGAACTAGTATGGAATGATGGGGATGCAGCCGGCAGGCTGAGGGGGAGTGTGTTGGGTGCAAATTCACATTGCACAACATCCTGCCGTCTGTTTGTACGAGTATGTGTGTGCGAATGCATTTGCGTGTGAATGGTATGTTCGTGTGTTTGTTTGCTTTCGCAATTTTCGCTTGAAGCATTTGCAGGTACTCGCACAATGTGCGCTTCGGCATAACATTGTACGCGCTATGAACAGTACAAGCAGAAAGGACGAGCTCGCAAAGGAACCCAAGATGGAAGCTTTGCGGTTCAACTTACTTGATTGCGCAGATTCAGTTCTATCCAACTCGAAATTGTACTGTTTTGTTTGGTTGACTATAGTGTAGCAGGGCAGGCACTATAGAGGTACAATTTAGGTGAAGGTTGGATGTTGTTTGTCTGTATCTGCATGCTACAGGGCCAGGGGAAACCAGCGGAACCAGCATTTGGCTGGTTGGGCAAAGACAAAACAGGTTCTGTTTTTAGGACCTGAACCTGGTTGTTGTTTTCCCAGGTTGGAAAAACAGAACCAGAGGTTGTTTACCAACCTACCACCTGCTATTTTGTCCAGCCAGGTTGGTTCTGTTGCTTGGAAGTATTTGGGATCATCCCTGGTTGTTCCCAGGTTGATTCCCAAGGTCCTTGCTAGCTAGAGCTATTTATTCCTTCTCTGTTTGTACCTGAATATAGTGAAATTGATTCAAGCGAATTCCTCCCTTCCTGGAATTTCGTTTCTACGCGGTGCGACGGCGGAATGCTACCCGAGTCAACGCTAGTACGCTAGCACTCCAACGCTAGGCTAACGCTGTCCGAGCCATAACTTCGTAATGGCAAAACTTTTCGCGAGGCAACTTGGCTTATTTTAAAGCTCTTAGAGTGAGCTTCGATATAGGAAATTCTCAGCTTAATCCGATCTATGGTCTGCACGATACGCTGCCCGACGCTCAAGGTACTCTTGCTGTTTTGACTAAGTCCCTCTAGATCCCTCTCTCTACAAACTCGGACCCGAGGATAGGTTCTAAGTCCTTGGGTGCCTGGTCTTGTACCAGGCACCCAAGGACCCTTGGAGGTGACCCCGAGGAGAGGTTTTAAGTTTGATAAAGTCTTAATAGCTTGAGTTTATTAGGCCCTTACACCAACAACCCCCCCCCCCCCCCCCCCCCCCGCAACCTCCGCCGTGCGCGTCTGACCGCCGTTTCCCCCCTGCTGCTCCCTCAGCGCCGCCGCGTGGTTGTGTCCCTCCTCCTCCCCGAAGCCGAGCTGCAAGCGCACCGCACCGCGATTTTTGCCGGCATCAACGCAATGCTGTGCGGTTTCATGTTCGAAACTGGCATCACCCCGCCTTTTGAGCATACCGTAGGTGACCCCCTCCGCATGGCCCGCCGCGTCTACGGCCGCCTGCAGTTTTCATGGCCGTCGCAGGCGGACGCAACCGCCTTCCGCAGGCTGTTCCCCCTCTCGCTCAAACTCCCCAACTCCCGCCCCGTTCTGCTGAAGGAGTTCGTGGACAGATTCGAGGAGTTTACTGCACCTAAGGCTGCAGGCACTCCCACCCTCTCTATCCGTAACGTCCCTATGGAGTACGCGCCAGAGGATATCCGTACCTTCCTCCTGGACTCCATTGAGCCGGACGGTGCGCACTGGCTCGCCGATTTGACCAACTTCCACCGCGCCTCTGACCCTTATGAGGGTACCTACTTCACTCACCTCGCTGGGCTCCCAGTCGCCACCCCCGACGACCCGCATTTCAATCTTATTCCATTCGAAATCCTGTTGGAGGTCAACACACCTCCCATGTTGCTGAATTTCTCCTGCCACGTGTGCGCGCTATGCTCCAACAACCACCGCGCGTCGGATCACGCGGCGTTCGCGGCCCGCGGCCGCCAACGCGTCACGAACCGGAACACTATTTCAATCGCGCAACTGCAGCAGGGAAATGGTACGCAAAACACCTTTTCTGTTTTCGTTGCTAACTTTCCTCGTTCCCGCTCTCATCCCTCACTTCCAGTTTGCTCCCCATTTCTCCTTGTACGTTCCCCCTTTGCCCTCCAACCTGCCTCCCCCCCCCCCCCGCGACTCACCTTTTTCCTGCCCATCAACTAACCTGCTCCCCCCCCTCCCCCGCGCTCACCTTCCAATATCCCTATGTCCTTCTACGCCCCCCTCCCCCATTGTCTTTCCTCTCTTGCTCCCCACGGTTGCCCACGCCCTGGCCACTCCCCTAACCAACCGGTTTGTGCCCCCTCCCCATGTTATCCCCCATCTCACCACCCATCCAGAGCCCACTGTTGGGTGCAAATTCACATTGCACGACATCCTGCCGTCTGTTTGTACGAGTATGCGTGTGCGAATGCATTTGCGTGTGAATGGTATGTTTGTGTGTTTGTTTGCTTTCGCAATTTTCGCTTGAAGCATTTGCAGGTACTCGCACAATGTGCGCTTCGGCATAACATTGTACGCGCTATGAACAGTACAAGCAGAAAGGACGAGCTCGCAAAGGAACCCAAGATGGAAGCTTTGCGGTTCGGCTTACTTGATTGCGCAGATTCAGTTCTATCCAACTCGAAATTGTACTGTTTTGTTTGGTTGACTATAGTGTAGCAGGGCAGGCACTATAGGGGTACAATTTAGGTGAAGGTTGGATGTTGTTTGTCTGTATCTGCATGCTACAGGGCCAGGGGAAACCAGCGGAACCAGCATTTGGCTGGTTGGGCAAAGACAAAACAGGTTCTGTTTTTTAGGACCTGAACCTGGTTGTTGTTTTCCCAGGTTGGAAAAACAGAACCAGAGGTTGTTCACCAACCTATCACCTGCTATTTTGTCCAGCCAGGTTGGTTCTGTTGCTTGGAATTATTTGGGATCATCCCTGGTTGTTCCCAGGTTGATTCCCAAGGTCCTTGCTAGCTAGAGCTATTTATTCCTTCTCTGTTTGTACCTGAATATAGTGAAATTGATTCAAGCGAATTCCTTCCTTGCTGGAATTTCTTTTCTACGCGGTGCGACGGCGGAATGCTACCCGAGTCAACGCTAGTACGCTAGCACTCCAACGCTAGGCTAACGCTGTCCGAGCCATAACTTCGTAATGGCAGAACTTTTCGCGAGGCAACTTGGCTTATTTTAAAGCTCTTAGAGTGAGCTTCGATATAGGAAATTCTCAGCTTAATCCGATCGACGGTCTGCACGATACGCTGCGCGACGTTCAAGGTACTCTTGCTGTTTTGACTAAGTCCCTCTTGATCCCTCTCTCTACAAACTCGGACCCGAGGATAGGGGCTGGTCTTGTACCAGGCACCCAAGGACCCTTGGAGGTGACCCCGAGGAGAGGTTTTAAGTGTGATAAAGTCTTAATAGCTTGAGTTTATTAGGCCCTTACACCAACACCCACTGCCCCCCCTCTCTGGACCTCCTCTCTTGCCAACCCCCTCTCCCATGTACCTTTTCTCTACCCGCACCCCCCCGCCGCCCGGCTCTCCCCCACCCACCCGCTCACCTAGCACCGCCACCCCCTCTCTTCCCTCCTCAACCCAAGCAGGTTTTTCTCCCCCCGAACCACCCCGCTCCAGCCACTTCTCAAATCCTCCCCACCCCATGTGTCATTCCCCCCTCAGGCCCGGTCGGACCTCCGCCCACCCATAAACTCACTCCATACCCGTCGCGTCGCCCTAGGACCCGCGCGACGCCCTGCCCTGCCCGTCGCGTCGCCCTAGGACCCACCCGACCCCCTGCCCTGCCCGTCGCGTCGCCCTAGGACCCGCGCGACGCCCTGCCCTGCCCGTCGCGTCGCCCTAGGACCCGCGCGATGCCCTGCCCTGCTCGTTGTGTCGCCCTAAGACCCGCTCGACACCCTGCCCTGCCCGTCGCGTCGCCCTAGGACCCGCTCGACGCCCTGCCCTGCCCGTCGCGTCGCCCTAGGACCCGCGCGATGCCCTGCCCTGCCCGTCGCGTCAACCTAGGACCCGCGCGACGCCCCTTTCCTGCCCGCGCACCGCCCTTTTGCAGCCCGCGCGCCTCCCTGCTAGACGCGCGCCGCCCCTGCCTGCCCGCACGCCGGCTTCTGCAGCCCGCGCACCGCCTTGCTGCCCACGCTCCACCCTGTCGAGCCGCCGCCGTTGTCGAGCCGCCGCCGCCGAGCCGCCGCCTCCGAGCCGCTGCCGAAGTCGAGCCGCCGCCGCTGTCGAGCCGCCGCCGCCGAGCCGCCGCCGCTGTTGGGCCGCCGCCGTCGAGCCGCCACCGCCGTCGAGCCGCCGCCGCCGTCGAGCCGCCGCCGCTGTCGAGCCGCCGCCGCCGTCGTGCCGCCGCCGTTGAGCCGCAGCCGCAGCTGGACTCTTCCCTTCTCGTCACTGGTGAGCACTGCCCTGCCCGTACTGCTGCTACTGCTACTCCTCGCGGTGACCAGCTGCAGCTCCAACGACGTCCACGTCAGTCCCTCCCGCCCCAGCAGCTTCGTGAGTGGTACGCCTTGTCGGGGAGGCCGTAGTGGGAGTCGTCCTGGAGTGAGTAGTTCGGGAGCTCCTTGTAGTGGCCAGGTGCAGCTGCAGCGTCGTCCGCGCGAGACCCTTACGCCCCAGCAGCTTCGCGAGTGGTACGCTCAGAGTAGAGGGTCACTGGGGACTGCTCGTTGCCCGTACGTCATTCGCACGGGTGTCCGAACTGGTCAGCCTTGCGGGACTCCTGGTCACACAGAGTCCTGCTGCTTCGCCTGTCTGAGTGACGCTTGGCTTACTGAGTTTGGCGACGATGCTGAGCTCCCCTCCTGGCTGGAGCTGCTTAGGCAGAGGGTAGATATCTTTGCTCTTGACTATGATGCTCTTCTCACTGCAATGTATGCATTGTCTACTAGTACTGAGGGTGCCTGTCACCTGTGTGTGCCGCCTCACCCCGGTATCCAGTCTGCTGCTCTAGGTGCTGGTGAGGCTGCTGCTCTAGGTGCCAGTGAGTCTCCTACTCCAGGTGCTGGTGAGTTTGCTCTCTCTGGTGTTGCGCCTGCTGCGGTCTTGCACACCTTCACCCTTGACTCGGGTGCCTCCGGCTCCTTCTTTCGAGACCGCACCACCCTCACACCACTTAGTCGGCCGGTTGCAGTCTCCTTAGAAGACCCCTCCGGGGGTCCTGTCCTTGCTCACTACTCCACTGTGCTACCGTGTCCGGCGGCCCCGTCTGGCTTCCTGTCAGGTCTTTACCTCCCCTCGTTCTCTACAAACTTGGTGAGTGGTGCTGACCTGCAAGATAGAGGGGTTGACCACTTCACTCCTGCGAGTCAGCGAGTAACCCACTGCACATGTGCTCAGACGGGCCGACACTTGGCCACGTTTACCCGTCAGCCGGGGTCGAGCCTGTACACACTGACTACTGAGTCTCCTCCGGACGCTGAGTCTGGTCAGGTAGCTGCGTCGGGTCAGGTGTTTGCTGCAGCGTCCAGGTCTGGTCCTGAGTCTGCCCCCTGCTCGTGTCGTCTCCTGTCTCACCAGACTCTCTTCTGGCACCACCTACTTGGTCACCGACTTGGTCAGCGACTTGGAATGATTGAACTAACAGTGAAATCAGTACAAGTACCTAATCCTAGAATTGTGTACCCCCTATAGGCTAACCCATTGTAGCCTAAACAAGCACAACATATATAATGTTTGACACACCCCCATAGGCGAAGTGGGGGACAACTAGGGGTCACAAGACCAGTCAAGTAAAGCAAAGCAAAGCAAGCTCAGGGTGGATCACAAAGTCACCACACATTCCGAGCACAAGTTCAAGGCCACAAGGCCAGTTCACATGCAGGAGTACATATATATATAAGGCTAGACAAGCAAGAGCAGGTATATATATGTGTAACAGTACATGTAAGGTCAAGAGGTGAGCAAGTGAGGCAAGACAGGCACAAGACCCAGCTGGGTGCAGAAGCGCTGATGATCACAAGGCGCAAGTGCCTTGGTGAAGATATCAGCAGTGTTGGCCTCAGAGGCCACGTACGCAAGCCGCAACTGACCACGTTGCTGTAGCTCACGAGCAAGGAAGTAGCGGAGAGCAATGTGCTTTGTTCTGTGCTCCAGTCTCTGCTCTCGACACAAGGCCAGCATGGCCTTGTTGTCTACGTACAGTACTGGAGGAGAACGAGGTGGCTCTCCAAGGTCGGTCAACAGGTAGGTGAGCCAGCAAAGCTCCTGAGCAGCCATGGCCCCTGCGTAGATCTCAGCCTCACAACTGGAGCCGAGAACAGAAGACGAGCGAGTAGCCCGCCACGAAACAGAGCCGGAACCAAGGCTGAAGGTGTAACCCTGTGACGACCGCTGCGTAGCCTGGTCGTCAGCCCAAGAAGCGTCTGCGTGACCAGTGAGGACCACTGGACTCCGCCCTCCAAGCACTAGCCCCATGCCCGACGTACTGCACAAGTAGCGCAACACCCTCTTCGCTGCAGCCATGTGCTCTGGTCGGTGTCTCCCAGGAGAAACATATCATGCGAGAATGCTAAGAGGGTATGCAAGGTCAGGTCGTGTGCAGGTCATCAGGTACATGAGGCAGCCAACAAGCTCTGGGTACGGGCCACTCGACTCTACGGACTCATCCGAAGGCAGAGCTGAGAGCGAGTGGCGAGTAGGCAGAGGAGTGGCCTGAGGCGAGGAGTACGTGAAGCCGAAGCGCTGAAAGACCTGCTGCACCATGTGTGACTGAGTCAGGGTGATGGCGCGGCGTGCTCTGTTCCGGGTGATCTGCAAGCCAAGGTGGTTGCGCAGTTCACCCAGGTCTGTGCACGTGTGTCTCTTCTGCAGCTCGGACTTCACGTGGGCAAGTCCAGCAGTGTCAGCTGTGGCAAAGACCAAGTCGTCGACGTACACGAGGATGTAGAACGGCGGCAGAGAATTGTCGGTGCGTAGAAACAGCGACGGGTCGGCAGTAGAAGGAGCAAACCCAAGAGCCGCAAGCGTAGTCCTCAGTGTGTCGTGCCACTCACGCGGTGCCTGGTGGAGACTGTAGACTGGCCGCCAGAGGCTCCACTCGGTTCCAGGAGGAGAAGTCCTAGTGAAGCCAAGTGGGCGGCACAGGCAGATCTCCTCGTGCAGGCTGCCCTGCAGGAAAGTAGTGCTGAAGTCAAGAGAGTGTAACTCGTAGTCACGGTGAGCAGCTTAACTCCACGGAACGCACGACCTTTTTCTACGCTCCGTAGTACTTTGCCCAACTTCTCAGGTACGTGAATGCTTTCTAAAGGCTTTTTCTTAGCATCTAAATCTCCCCTGATTTTTTCAAAGGCTTGAAAACCACGAGAAGCAATATTCTTCGTTAGAGTATCTTTATAGGATACTTTTAACGAATTCTTACTTTCGTGGGTGTTCGGCTGGAGTTTCCCGATCGGTGCAGAGTCTTTTTTCGCGGAGCCTCCATTCGCCTCGGCGATTTCCCCTGATGCCGGCCAGTCGTGACATTTTTGATTCGCGCCATCATTTTCTCCTTTTTTTCACCCGCTCCAAAGTCGCCACGTCGTCGCCTTTTCCCACTTCTCGGATCTTTACGCGATCGCTTGGTCGATCCGCGGCTACTGGCGATTCCCGTTTTTTTACTTCAGGGGTGCTCCACTGTTTCCGTCCCGGAGTGCCGCACGTGCTTTCTTCATTTTGTAGCACGACAAAAACTGATACCCTGCTGCGCCGCAAAATTCGCATTTTGTCGGTTGTTGCTTCGCTTCGTATTTGTCGATATCCATCGGTTCGGCGAACGTGGGGGGTGCCGATCGCTCCGTACCGAATGTACGGTTCGGCGTGAAGCGTCGTGTTTCGGGAAGACCTCGAGTCAGCGCGTCGTATCGCTAGGCAACACGCACGATGTCTCTGTAGCTGTTGTAATTCGTGCTTTCCTCTGACCTTTTGCGAGCCTTCTGTCGTGCACGAGGCATCCGCCAAACGTTCACGCTTCCGGCCTCTCCACAGCAGAATGGGATCGCTGAGCTCCGCATTGGCATGGTCATGGACGTCGCTCGTACGTCCATGATCCATGCGGCTGCTCCCCATTTTCTGTGGTCGTTCGCGGTTCGGTACGCGGTGCATCATATCAACCTTCAGCCCCGGGTCTCCATGCCGGAGACCTCCCCTACTCTACGATGGACGGGGAAGGTTGGCGATGCGTCTGCGTTCCGTGTCTGGGAATCTAGGGCGTTTGTCCGCGACTTGTCTGCGGACAAGCTGCCCCCCCGTGCTGTTCCCTGCGTCTTCCTTGGCTTCCCCCCTGACGCGCCTGGTTGGCAGTTTTACCACCCCACCTCGCGCCGTGTTCTGTCCTCCCAGGACGTCACGTTTGACGAGTCGGATCCCTACTACCGACTCTTCCCCTACCGCACTGCACCCCTCCCCCCGCCGCCGCTCTTCCTTGCGCCAGGTCCCCCCCCGGTAGACCCCCTTCCCCCTCAGGTGTGTCCCAGGTAGACGCAGTCGAGCCTGTCGAGGTAGCTGTTGACTCTGGTGCTGCTGGGGGTGCTGAGCCTGCGGGTGCGGGGTCTAGGGGTGCTGGGCCTGCGGGTGCGGGGTCTGGGGGTGCTGAGCCAGGGGGTGCTGACTCTGGGGGTGCTAAGCCTGGGGGTGCAGAGCCTGGGGGTGCTGACTATGGGGGTGCTGAGCCTGGGGGTGCGGGGCCTGAGGGTGCTGTGCATGCTCATGTGGAGTTTGGCGGTACTCGGTCTGGAGGTCCTTAAGGTGTTTCGTCCCGGAGGGAGCCACTCTCTCCACGGGAGCTGCACAAGTGGTTTGCTCGGCGCTGGAGCCGTGCTGCTGGAGCTGGAGGTGCTGCTGGTTTTGGCGGCTCTACTGCTGCTGAGGGTGCTGGTGTTACGGGTCCAGAAGGTGCTCGTACTGGAGGTACTGGAGCTGCTGGGCCTGGGGGTGCTTCTTGTACTGGAGCTGCTGGCGGTATTGGAGCTAGAGCTGCTGCGTCTTCTGGTGGTCAGGCTGGAGCTGGAGCTGCTGGGGGTGTTGGCGCTGGAGGTGCTGCTGGTGCTGGTGCTTGTGAGGGTGCTGGAGTTGGTGCTGCTGGAGCTGGGGGTACTACTAGTGCTGGTACTATTCCTGCTGGTTCTGGTGGCGCTGCGCGGCCACGGCCGTACTTCGTTCCGCTCCTTGAGCAGGTTCTTGGTCTTCCGTCCTCTCTTGGTCCTACTCCTCCCTTAGAATGTCCGCCGACGGTCCCGTCCGAGTCACAGCTACAGCCTGCCTCCCCACTGCCTTCTCCTTCTCCCTACACTGGTCCTACTGGAAGTCTTGCTGAGCGTCGTGAGCCTGCGTCTCGTCCTGCGTCGCCTGTCCGTTTTGCTCGCACTAGTGGTCGTGGTTCGCGTCAGCGTCCTCCTCCTGTCCCCGGTATGCACCGGATGTCTCTGCGTCCTTCCACTGCTCCACAGTGTGTCCCTCTGCCTTCTCTTCTTGAGTCCTCTCTTCCTGCTCTTCCTGACCGGGAGTCGGACTCCCTTCGCGTTGCCAATCCTACTGTCACGCGTCTTCTGGCTACTATTGTCACTGACCCTTCCTTTGAGTCAGCTGCTGCGTCTGCCTTAGTTGCTGAGCTTGTTGACTTCGCTGCTCGCTGTCTTCTAGATTACGCTGTTAGTCTTGTTGCTGAGTCTGAGTCTGTCTGTCTGTCAGACTTTATATTATTTATATTTGTAACTTCCTGTAGCTGTAGTTAGTGTAGTTATTATAAACCTAGTTTGGTGGTGCACCTTCTTTGTTTCCTATGTTATATGTTCTTTGAAACCTATAGTGAAACCCCACTTTCCAACTTTCTCGACCCCCTCACCCTTGGCTCAACTCACTCGACTTCCTAGTTGGGCCTAGTCTCCTAAGCCTAGGCCCTAGTTAAAACTTAGTAAACTTTTGCTCATTTCAACATGGATTCAGAGCAAGTTTCGTCCTGGCCTATGGGCCCGCCCAATGCTTCCGCTGCTGTATTTCTGGTCACGCGCCTCGGGCGCGTGACGTTTTTCTTTTCTACCCGTCGCGGACCTGCTTTTGGCGCCCGCGACGGCGCCTTGAGCCGTCACGGACCCGCCTTTGGCGCCTGCGACGGCGCCCTTAGCCGTCGCGGACCCGCCTCTGGCGCCTGCAACGGCGCTCTTAGCCGTCGCGGACCTGCCTCTGGCGCCCGCGGTGGTGCTCTTAACCGTCGCGGACCCGCCTTTGGCGCCTGCGGCGGTGCACTAAGCCGTCGCGGACCAGCCTTAGGCGCCTGCGGCGGTGCACTGAGCCGTCGCGGACTCGCCTCTGGCACGCGACAGTGTCCTGCTCGTCGTGCGCCCCGAGGCACACGACGGTGCCCTTACCTTCAACTTACCCGTCGTGCGCCCCGTGGCACGCGACGGGCCTTTCCGCACCTGCTCTCACTGCAGCCGCCCCTGACCTAGCTGCACCGACACAGTGTAGCCGCTCTGCGGCTTTCTACCCGCCCACCCCCTCCTCCTTTGTCTCCCTGCAGCCGTGGGGGGGAGGGCATGGGGGTGGCGGGTGTTGGAGCTTTGGGCCGTTTCCTTCCCTTCCCCTCCTCTTCCTTTCGTTCCCACTGCTGCAGCTGCTGCTGGGGGGGAGGGTGTGAGGGTGTGGGGGAGAAGGGGGATTGGCACCGGGGTGGCGGGTGTGAGACAACCAGCAGCCGTCCCTCCACTTCTCCTCTCTCCCCCCCCTCTCTGCTGCTCCTGCAGCAGTGTGGGGGAGGGGAAGGAGGAGGGTGAGGTGATTGAGGGGGTGACCAGTTAGTGTCAACCCACCTGCAGTACCTGCTGTTGCTTGTTTATCATCTTGCTTGTGTTGCTTGTGTACCCCTGCAGGTTGTGTTTTGCACAAACTCCTACTGCACGCAGTTATGGGGGAGTGTCAGACTTTATATTATTTATATTTGTAACTGCCTGTAGCTGTAGTTAGTGTAGTTATTATAAACCTAGTTTGGTGGTGCACCTTCTTTGTTTCCTATGCTATATGTTCTTTGAAACCTATAGTGAAACCCCACTTTCCAACTTTCTCGACCCCCTCACCCTTGGCTCAACTCACTCGACTTCCTAGTTGGGCCTAGGCTCCTAAGCCTAGGCCCTAGTTAAAACTTAGTAAACTTTTGCTCATTTCAACACTGTCCTCCGTCCGTCGGGGGTGAGTGTGCTCTTAGCACGGACGTCCTTGAGGATAGGCAGGAGGAGTTCCAGTGCTTTGCTGCTGCTTCACCTCATCTCGTGTCCATGTTGTTTGCCCCTGAGGGAGACCCGGATGCACCAGACATCCCGACTCCGCGCTCTTGCGCATAGGCGATAGAGAGTCCTTACTCCTCTCAGTGGCAGGCAGCCATGGACGCAGAGATGGCTTCCTGGAAGTCCACAGGCACCTACGTCGACGAGGTTCCCCCACCTGGGGCGAACATCGTCAGTGGTATGTGGATTTTCAGGGTGAAGCGGCCGCCGGGCTCTCCGCCTGTCTTCAAGGCAGATTACGTGGCTCGAGGCTTCAGTCAGCGGTAGGAAGTTGACTACTTTCAGACCTTCTCTCCCACCCTGAAGATGACCACTCTTCGGGTGTTGCTGCACATAGCTGCTCAGCGCGACTACGAGCTTCAGTCTCTTGACTTCAGCACTGCTTTCCTGCAGGGCAGCCTGCACGAGGAGATCTGGCTGCGCCGCCCACCTGGTTTCACTGGGCCGTTTCCTCCAGGTACCAAGTGGAGCCTCCGGCGGCCAGTCTTCGGTCTCCGCCAGGCGCCCCGTGAGTGGCACGACACACTGAGGACTACACTTGCGGCTCTTGGGTTTGCTCCTTCTACTGCCGACCCGTCGCTGTTTCTGCGCACCGACACCTCTTTGTCGCCGTTCTACATCCTCGTGTACGTCAACGACTTGGTCTTTGCCATAGTTGACACTGCTGGACTCGCCCACGTGAAGTCCGAGCTGCAGAAGAGACACACGTGTACTGACCTGGGTGAACTGCGCAGCTACCTTGGCTTGCAGATCACTCGGGACAGAGCACAGCACACCATTACTCTGACTCAGTCACACATGGTGCAGCAGGTCCTTCAGCGCTTCGGCTTCACGTACTCCTCGCCTCAGGCCACTCCTCTGTCTACTCGTCACTCGCTCTCAGCTCTGCCTTCGGGTGAGTCCTTAGAGCCGAGTGGCCCGTACCCAGAGCTTGTTGGCTGCCTCATGTACCTGATGACCTGCACTCGACCTGACCTTGCATACCCTCTTAGCATCTTGGCACGCTATGTTGCTCCTGGGAGACACCGACCAGAGCACATGGGTGCAGCGAAGAGGGTGTTGCGCTACTTGTGCAGTACATCGGGCATGGGGCTAGGAGGGCGGAGTCCAGTGGTCCTCACTGGTCATGCAGACGCTTCTTGGTTTGACGACTTGGCCACGCAGCGGTCGTCACAGGGTTACACCTTCAGCCTTGGTTCCGGTTCTGTTTCGTGGCGGTCTACCCGCTCGTCTTCTGTTCTCAGTTCGAGTTGTGAGGCTGAGATCTACGCAGGGGCCATGGCTGCACACGAGTTACGCTGGCTCACCTACCTGTCAGAACATTATAGCTTACTTATTTCTATAGGCTATAGTGGGGTATCCCATAGGGGGTACAACACAATTAGGGTTTCCTATTTGTACTCACTTCGTTCATAGTCATTTCCTTCTCGTTCTTTCTTTCACATGGAATCAGAGCAGGTTCCCTCCTAGGGACTGCTTCTAGGGCCCACCGAAGCGCGCCCCGAGGCGCGTTTTCCTTTTTTTTAGCGACCCGTCGTGTCGCCCCTAGCGGCCCGTCGCGCCGCCCTTCCTTAGCGGCCCCGCCGCCCTTCGATCGCGGCCCCGCCGCCCTTCGTTCGCGGCTCCGCCGCCCTTCCTTAGCGGCCCCGCCGCCCTTCGATCGCGGCCCCGCCGCCCTCTGCTAAGCGGCCCCGCCGCCCTCTGCTAAGCGGCCCCGCCGCCCTCTGCTAAGCGGCCCCGCCGCCCTCTGCTACGCGACCCCGCCCCGCCATTCGATCGCGGCCCCGCCGCCCTCTGCTAAGCGGCCCCGCCGCCCTCTGCTAAGCGGCCCCGCCGCCCTCTGCTAAGCGGCCCCGCCGCCCTCCGCTAAGCGGCCCCGCCGCCTTGCTCACGCGGCCCCGCCGCCCTCTGTTACGCGGCCCCGCCGCCCTCTTCTACGCGGCCCCGCCGCCCTTCCTTCGCGGCCCCGCCGCTCTGCTCTCGCGGCCCCGCCGCCCTCTGCTTAGCGGCCCCGCCGCCCTTCCTTCTCGGCCTCGCCGCCCTACCTACACGGCCCAGCATCAGCCGAGCCGCCCAGCCGCAGCCGATCGGCCCAGCATCAGCCGAGCCGCCCAACCGCAGCCGAGCGGCCCAGCATCAGCCGAGCCGCCCAGTCGCAGCCGAGCCACCCGGCGGAAGCCGAACCGCCCGGGAGCCGCCGATCAGCCCAGCAGCAGCCGAGCCGCCGAGCAGCAGCCGGGCCGCCATGGAGGAGCCGAGCCGCCCAGGAGCAGCCGAGCCGCCCAGGAGCTGCCGAGCCGCCCAGCAACCGCCGAGCCGCCCGACCTGCCCTGCCCGGTCAGCACCGTACCGCTGTCACTGCGTGCCCTTCCCCTACTGCTTGCACTGCTCCACTTTTGTCGTCATGGCTACCCCCAGTGTCCTCGCTTTTGACGCTGAGGGTCGAGCCATTGACTTTGAGGTCTGGGTCGACGACCTGCAGCTGTTCTTACAGTGCGATAGAGCTGACGGCCTTTCCCTCTTTGACCTCACCTCTGGCGCCTCTCCTGCCCCTGCTGCTGATGCTGACCCCACTGTTCGCTCTCAGTGGGCTACCCGCGATGCTGCTGCACGTCTTGCTGTGCGTCGCCACTTGCCCACCACTAAGCGCGCGCACTTTAGTCAGTACAAGAGTGCCCAGACCTTGTACGACGCTGTAGTTGCGCGCTACTCCTCCCCTGCCACTACTGCACTGAGCCGCCTCATGCTCCCCTTCCTCTTCCCTGACCTTGCCGCCTTTCCCACTGTTGCTGATCTCATCACGCACCTCCGCACTAGTGACACTCGCTACCGCGCTGCGCTTCCTGCTGACTTCTGCGCCAAGAACCCCCCCCCATGTACATCACTCTCTACTTCTTAGTCACTCGCTTCCCTGACTCCCTTCGTGTAGTCCGGGATCACTTCCTCGCGGTCTGTCCCACCACCCTCACAGTCGACAGCCTCGAGAAGGCCCTCCTTGCAGCAGAGAAGAGCATAGTCGCTGTAGGAGCCTCTCTAGGTGACCCCCGCGCCCCCATCTTTGAGGGGTGTTCTCCTTCCCCTCTCCTGCCCTCTGTCGCCTCTGCCGCTGCGGCCGACCTCGTTGGTCTTGAGTCGGTCGGTGCGGCGTCTGCCCCTAGCGGGAGACGCCGCTCTGGCAAGGGCAAGGGGGGCAAGGGAGCGTGTGGGGCCAGTGGGGGCGGTGGAGGTGGAGGTGGAGGCGGCGGAGGGAGTGGGGGTGGCGGTGGAGGTGGTAGCGGGGGTGGGGGTGCTAGTGGCGGCAGTGGAGGCGGGGGTGGCGGCGGCGGTGGCGGTGGTAGCGGAGGTGGCGGAGGTGGCGGCGGTGGAGGCGGAGGCGGGGGCGGTGGAGGTGGAGGCGGGGGTCGCTAAGGTGGCGGTGGTCGGAGTGGCGCTTCGCAGCGGAGCAGCACTGGGGGCGGCCAGCGCCAGCAGCAGCAGCAGCAGCGTTCTCGCGACGTCCCCACCCCTCAGCAGCTCCGTGAGTGGTACACGCAGCGTCAACGCGGTGGGGGTTTTGGTCCCTGCACCTACGTTCTCCGCACTGGCGACCGCGCTGGAGAGCAGCGTGGGGGTACCCACACCGCCCAGCGCTGCTTTGGCCGCCTGACGGACGCTTGGCGCCAGCAGTTCCCAGAGGCCGCGGAGATCCCCCGCTGGGGAGAGCTGTCTAGGGCTGGTGTAGCTATCTTTGATCTTGATTTTGATGCTATCCTTGCTGCCATATATGCTGTGACCATTAGTGATGAGGGTGACTGTTACCGGTGTTTCCCGTCCGACCCGGGCATTGGTACTGCTGCTCTAGGTGCCAGTGAGGCTTCTGCTCTAGGTGCCCGTGCGTCTGTGCTCTCACGTACTGGTGAGGCTACTCTCTTAGGTACTAGTGCGTCTGCGCTCTCAGGTACTGCGTCGGCTTCGGCCTCCCTCACCTTCACCCTTGACTCTGGAGCGTCTCGCTCTTTCTTTCGGGACCGCACCACACTCACGCCGCTTAGTCGGCCGGTTGCGGTGTCCCTGGCTGACCCCTCTAGGGGTCCTGTTCTGTCTCGCTTCTCCACAGTCCTCCCGTGTCCGGCGGCTCCCTCTGGCACCCTGTCTGGTCTCTACCTCCCCTCGTTCTCTACGAACTTGGTGAGTGGTGCTGACCTACAGGATGCGGGAGTCCACCAGTTCACCCCTGCTCGTCAGCGAGTGACGCACTGCACAGAGGCTAGCACGGGTCGCCACCTGGCTACGTTTACACGTCAGCCAGGGTCGAGCCTGTACACACTGACCACTGCTTCTCCTCCAGTTCCTGAGTCTGGTAGGGTCCCTTCGTCAGGTCAGGTGTTTGCTGCAGCGTCCAGGTCTGGCCCTGAGTCTGCCCCCTGTTCGTGTCGTCGCCTGTCTCACGAGACTCTCCTCTGGCACCACCGCCTTGGTCACCCCTCTCTGCTTCGACTCAGAGGCATGGCCTCCCGTCTTCTTGTGTCTGGTCTTCCCCGGTCTCTCCCTCCCCTTCCTCAGGGCCCTGGCCCTACCTGTGTCCCCTGTGTCGAGGGGCGCCAGCGTGCTGCCCCTCACTCCTCCCAGTTTCCTCCGACAGAGGCTCCGTTGCAGACGCTTCACATGGACGTGTGGGGCCCTGCCCGTGTCCGCGGACTAGGTCACGAGCGCTACTTCCTGTTGGTGGTTGATGACTACTTGCGTTACACCACAGTCTTCCCCTTGCGCAGCAAGGGTGATGTCACTGAGGTGCTGATCGACTGGATCCGCGCAGCTCGTCTCCAGCTCAGGCAGAGCTTTGGCTCGGACTTTTCGGTGTTGCGTCTGCACTCGGACAGAGGCGGAGAGTTCTCCTCTAGCCTTCTGCGTGCCTACTGTCGTGCGCGAGGCATCCGCCAGACCTTCACGCTTCCGGACTCACCGCATCAAAATGGGATTGCAGAGCGCCGCATTGGCATGGTCATGGACGTCGCTCGTACGTCTATGAAGCATGCGGCTGCCTCCCATTTTCTGTGGCCGTTTGCGGTCATGTACGCGGCGCATCAGATCAACCTCCACCCCAGGGTCTCCAGGCCGGAGACCTCCCCAGCCCTGCTGTGGACGGGGAAGGTTGGCGATGCGTCGGCGTTCCGGGTCTGGGGATCTCGGGCGTTTGTCCGCGACTTGTCTGCGGACAAGCTGTCCCCTCGCGCTGCTCCCTGCGTCTTCCTGGGGTTCCCCCCCGACGCCCCTGGGTGGCAGTTCTACCACCCCACCTCTCGCCGTGTTCTGTCCTCCCAGGACGTCACGTTCGACGAGTCGGTACCCTACTACCGCCTCTTCCCCTACCGCACACCGTCCCTTCCCCCCGGTAGACCCCCTCCCCCCTCAGGGTCCTGCCCCTTCAGGTGTATCCCAGGTAGACGCGGTCGAGCCTGTCGAGGTCACTGGTGACTCTGGTGCTGCTGCGGGTGCTGAGCCTGGGGGTGCTGGGACTGGAGGTGCTGAGCGTGGGGTTGCTGAGCCTGGGGGTGCTGAGCCTGGGGGTGCTGGGCCTGGGGGTACTGAGTCTGGGGGTGCTGAGCCTAGGGGTGCTGAGCCTGGGGGTACTGGGCCTGGGGTTACTGAGCCTGGGGGTGCTGAGCCTGGGGGTGCTGAGACTGAGGGTGCTCCGCCTGGAGGTGCTTCGTCTCGCGAGAGCCACTCTCCCCACAGGAGCTGCGTGAGTGGTTTGCCCGGCGCTGGAGGCGTGCTGCTGGTACTGGAGGTTCTTCGGCTGCGGAGGGTGCTGCTGCCACGGGTCCCGGAGGTGCTCGTACTTGTGGTACTAGAGCTGCTGGACCTGAGGGTTCTTTTGGAGCTGGTACTGCTGAGGGTGTTGGCGCTGAGACTACCACTGGCAGTCCGACTAGCGGTGCTCCTGGGGCTGCTGGGGGTTCTGGGGCTACTGGAGGTGCTGCTGGGGGTTCTGGAGCTGCTGGAGGTGCTGCTGGAGGTACTGCTGGAGCGGGTACTCCTGCTGGGGGTACTGGTGCTGTCCCTGCTGTTCCTGGCGTCGCCACGCGGCCTCAACCGTACTTCGTTCCCCTCCTGCAGCAGGTTCTTGGTCTTACACCTTCTCCTGGTCCTTCTCCTCCTCCCTTAGAGCGTCCACAGCCTGTCCAGTCACAGCTACAGCCTACCTCCCCTTTGCCTGCTCCTTCTCCCTACGCTGGTCCGACTGGAGGTCTTACTGAGCGTCGTGAGCCTGCGTCTCGTCCTGCGTCGACTGTTCGTACTGCGCGCACTAGTGGTCGCGGTTCGCGTCTGCGTCCTCCTCCTGTCCCTGGCACGCACCGGATGTCTCTGCGTCCGTCCACTGCTCCTCTGCGTGCCCCTTTGCCTTCTCCTCCTGCTTCCTCTCTTCCTGCTCTTGCCGACCCGGAGTCGGACTCTCTTCGTGCTGCCATTCCTACTGTCACGCGTCTCCTTGCTACTGCTGTCACTGACCCTTCTTTCGAGTCGTCTGCTGCGTCTGCCCTTGTCACTGAGCTCGTCGACTTCGCTGCGCGCTGTCGTCTGGACTGCGCTGCTAGTCTTGTCGCTGAGTCTTAGTCTACCTGTTCTCCGTTCGTTGGGGGTGAGTGTGCCCTTGGCACGGACGTCCTTGAGGACAGGCAGGAGGAGTTCCAGTGTCTGGCCGCCGCTTCACCTCATCTCGCGTCTGTACTGCTTGCCCCTGAGGGAGACCCGGATGCACTAGACATCCCGACTCCGCGCTCTTACGCGGAGGCGATAGAGGGTCCCTACTCCTCTCAGTGGCAGGCAGCTATGGATGCAGAGATGGCTTCCTGGAAGTCCACAGGCACCTACGTTGACGCTGTCCCCCCTCCTGGGGCGAACATAGTCAGTGGCATGTGGATCTTCAGGGTGAAGCGGCCGCCGGGTTCTCCGCCTGTCTTCAAGGCGCGTTACGTGGCTCGTGGCTTCAGTCAGCGGTAGGGAGTTGACTACTTTCAGACCTTCTCCCCCACCCCGAAGATGACCACTCTTTGGGTACTGCTGCACGTTGCTGCTCACCGTGACTACGAGCTGCACTCTCTCGACTTCAGCACTGCTTTCTTGCAGGGCAGCCTGCACGAGGAGATCTGGCTGCGTCGCCCACCTGGCTTCACTGGGTCTTTCCCTCCTAATACCCAGTGGAGTCTCCGGCGTCCAGTCTACGGTCTCCGCCAGGCGCCACGTGAGTGGCACGACACACTGAGGACTACGCTGGCGGCACTCGGGTTTGCTCCTTCTACTGCCGACCCGTCGCTGTTTCTGCGCACCGACACCTCTCTGCCGCCGTTCTACATCCTCGTGTACGTCGACGACTTGGTCTTTGCCACAGCTGACACTGCTGGACTCGCCTACGTGAAGTCCAAGCTGCAGAAGAGACACACGTGCACTGACCTGGGTGAACTGCGCAGCTACCTTGGCTTGCAGATCACCCGGGACAGAGCACGCCGCACCATTACCCTGACTCAGTCACACATGGTGCAGCAGGTCCTTCAGCGCTTCGGCTTCACGTACTCCTCGCCTCAGGCCACTCCTCTGCCTACTCGCCTCTCGCTCTCAGCTCTGCCTTCGGATGAGTCCGTAGAGTCGAGTGGCCCGTATGCAGATCTTGTTGGCTGCCTCATGTACCTGATGACCTGCACACGACCTGACCTTGCATACCCTCTTAGCATTCTTGCACGCTATGTTGCTCCTGGGAGACACCGACCAGAGCACATGGCTGCAGCGAAGAGGGTGTTGCGCTACTTGTGCAGTACGTCGGGCATGGGGCTAGTGCTTGGAGGGCGCAGTCCAGTGGTCCTCACTGGGCACGCGGACGCTTCTTGGGCTGACGACCAGGCTACGCAGCGGTCGTCACAGGGTTACACCTTCAGCCTTGGTTCCGGCTCTGTTTCGTGGCGGGCTACCCGCTCGTCTTCTGTTCTCGGCTCCAGTTGTGAGGCTGAGATCTACGCCGGGGCTATGGCTGCACAGGAGTTACGCTGGCTCACCTACCTGCTGACCGACCTTGGAGAGCCGCCTCGTTCTCCTCCAGTCCTGTACGTAGACAACAAGGCCATGCTGGCCTTGTGTCGAGAGCAGCGACTGGAGCACAGGACAAAGCACATTGCTCTCCGCTACTTTCTTGCTCGTCAGACCGCACCACACTCACGCCGCTTAGTCGGCCGGTTGCGGTTTCCCTGGCTGACCCCTCTGGGGGTCCTGTCCTGTCTCGCTTCTCCACAGTCCTCCCGTGTCCGGCGGTTCCCTCTGGCACCCTGTCTGGTCTTTACCTCCCCTCGTTCTCTACGAACTTGGTGAGTGGTGCTGACCTACAGGATGCGGGAGTCCACCAGTTCACCCCTGCTCGTCAGCGAGTGACGCACTGCACAGAGGCTAGCACGGATCGTCACCTGGCCACGTTTACACGTCAGCCAGGGTCGAGCCTGTACACACTGACCACTGCTTCTCCTCCAGGTGCTGAGTCTGGTAGAGTCCCTTCGTCTGGTCAGGTGTTTGCTGCAGCGTCCAGGTCTGGTCCTGAGTCTGCCCCCTGTTCGTGTCGCCGTCTGTCTCACGAGACCCTCCTCTGGCACCACCGCCTTAGCCACCCCTCTCTGCTTCGGCTCAGAGGCATGGCCTCCCGTCTTCTTGTGTCTGGTCTCCCCCGGTCCCTCCCTCCCCTTCCTCAGGGCCCTGGCCCTGCCTGTGTCCCCTGTGTCGAGGGGCGCCAGCGTGCTGCCCCTCACTCCTCCCAGTTTCCTCCGACAGAGGCTCCGTTGCAGACGCTTCACATGGACGTGTGGGGCCCTGCCCGCGTCCGTGGACTCAGTCACGAGCGCTACTTCCTGTTGGTGGTTGACGACTACTCGCGTTACACCACAGTCTTCCCCTTGCGCAGCAAGGGTGATGTCACTGAGGTGCTGATCGACTGGATCCGCGCAGCTCGTCTCCAGCTCAGGCAGAGCTTTGGCTCGGACTTTCCTGTGTTGCGTCTGCACTCGGACAGAGGTGGAGAGTTCTCCTCTGGCCTTCTGCGTGCCTACTGTCGTGCGCGAGGCATCCGCCAGACCTTCACGCTTCCGGACTCCCCGCAGCAAAATGGGATTGCAGAGCGCCGCATTGGCATGGTCATGGACGTCGCTCGTACGTCTATGATGCATGCGGCTGCCCCCCATTTTCTGTGGCCGTTTGCGGTCAGGTACGCGGCGCATCAGATCAACCTCCACCCCAGGGTCTCCAGGCCGGAGACCTCCCCAGCCCTGCTGTGGACGGGGAAGGTTGGCGATGCGTCGGCGTTCCGGGTCTGGGGATCTCGGGCGTTTGTCCGCGACTTGTCTGCGGACAAGCTGTCCCCTCGCGCTGCTCCCTGCGTCTTCCTGGGGTTCCCCCCCGACGCCCCTGGGTGGCAGTTCTACCACCTCACCTCTCGACGTGTTCTGTCCTCCCAGGACTTCACGTTCGACGAGTCGGTACCCTACTACCGCCTCTTCCCCTACCGCACTCCGTCCCTCCCCCCGCCCCCGCTCTTCTTGGTACCAGGTCCCCCCCCCCCGTAAACCCCCTCCCCCCTCAGGGTCCTGCCCCTTCAGGTGTGTCCCAGGTAGACGCGGTCGAGCCTGTCGAGGTCACTGGTGACTCTGGTGCTGCTGCGGGAGCTGGGCCTGGGGGTGCTCAGACTGGAGGCGCTACGCTTGGGGGTGCTGAGCCTGGGGGTGCGGAGTCTGGAGGTGCTGAGCCTGCGGGTGCTGAGCCTGGGGGTGCTGAGCCTGGGGGTACTGAGTCTGGGGGTGCTGAGCCTGGAGGTGCTAGGCCTGGGGGTGCTGAGCCTGGGGGTGCTGAGACTGGGGGTGCTCCGCCTGGCGGTGCTTCGTCTCGCCGAGAGCCACTCTCCCCACAGGAGCTGCGTGAGTGGTTTGCCCGGCGCTGGAGGCGTGCTGCTGGTGCTGGAGGTTCTTCGGCTGCAGAAGGTGCTGCTGCCGAGCGTCCCGAAGGTGCTCGTGCTGTGGGTGCTGGAGCTGCTGGGTCTGAGGGTTCTCCTGGAGTTGGTGCTGCTGAGGGTGTTGGCGCTGAGACTACCGCTGGCGGTCTGACTGGCAGTGCTCGTGGTGGTGCTACTGGAGGTTCTGGAGCCGCTGGAGGAGCTGCTGGAGGTGCTGCTGGAGCGGGTACTCCTCCTGGGGGTACTGGTGCTGTCCTTGCTGTTTCTGGCGTCGCCACGCGGCCCCGACCGTACTTCGTTCCGCTCCTGCAGCAGGTTCTTGGTCGTACACCTTCTCGTGGTCCTCCTCCTCCTCCCTTAGAGGGTCCACAGCCTGTCTCGTCACGGTCACAGCTACAGCCTGCCTCCCCTTTGCCTGCTCCTTCTCCCTACGCTGGTCCGACTGGAGGTCTTATTGAGCGTCGTGAGCCTGCGTCTCGTCCTGCGTCGCCCGTACGTGCTGCGCGCACGAGTGGTCGCGGTTCGCGTCAGCGTCCTCCTCCTGTCCCTGGCACGCACCGGATGTCTCTGCGTCCGTCCACTGCTCCTCTGCGTGCCCCTTTGCCTTCTCCTCCTGCTTCCTCTCTTCCTGCTCTTGCCGACCCGGAGTCGGACTCTCTTCGTGCTGCCAGTCCTACTATCACGCGTCTCCTTGCTACTGCTGTCACTGACCCTTCTTTCGAGTCGTCTGCTGCGTCTGCCCTTGTCACTGAGCTCGTCGACTTTGCTGCGCGATGTCGTCTAGACTACGCTGCTAGTCTTGTCGCTGAGTCTGAGTCGGCCTGTCCTCCGTCCGTCGGGGGTGAGTGTGCCCTTGGCACGGACGTCCTTGAGGACAGGCAGGAGGAGTTCCAGTGTCTGGCCGCCGCTTCACCTCATCTCGCGTCTGTACTGCTTGCCCCTGAGGGAGACCCGGATGCACTAGACATCCCGACTCCGCGCTCTTACGCGGAGGCGATAGAGGGTCCCTACTCCTCTCAGTGGCAGGCAGCTATGGATGCAGAGATGGCTTCCTGGAAGTCCACAGGCACCTACGTTGACGCTGTCCCCCCTCCTGGGGCGAACATAGTCAGTGGCATGTGGATCTTCAGGGAGAAGCGGCCGCCGGGTTCTCCGCCTGTCTTCAAGGCGCGTTACGTGGCTCGTGGCTTCAGTCAGCGGCAGGGAGTTGACTACTTTCAGACCTTCTCCCCCACCCCGAAGATGACCACTCTTTGGGTACTGCTGCACGTTGCTGCTCACCGTGACTACGAGCTGCACTCTCTCGACTTCAGCACTGCTTTCTTGCAGGGCAGCCTGCACGAGGAGATCTGGCTGCGTCGCCCACCTGGCTTCACTGGGTCTTTCCCTCCTAATACCCAGTGGAGTCTCCGGCGTCCAGTCTACGGTCTCCGCCAGGCGCCACGTGAGTGGCACGACACACTGAGGACTACGCTGGCGGCACTCGGGTTTGCTCCTTCTACTGCCGACCCGTCGCTGTTTCTGCGCACCGACACCTCTCTGCCGCCGTTCTACATCCTCGTGTACGTCGACGACTTGGTCTTTGCCACAGCTGACACTGCTGGACTCGCCTACGTGAAGTCCGAGCTGCAGAAGAGACACACGTGCACTGACCTGGGTGAACTGCGCAGCTACCTTGGCTTGCAGATCACCCGGGACAGAGCACGCCGCACCATTACCCTGACTCAGTCACACATGGTGCAGCAGGTCCTTCAGCGCTTCGGCTTCACGTACTCCTCGCCTCAGGCCACTCCTCTGCCTACTCGCCTCTCGCTCTCAGCTCTGCCTTCGGATGAGTCCGTAGAGTCGAGTGGCCCGTATGCAGATCTTGTTGGCTGCCTCATGTACCTGATGACCTGCACACGACCTGACCTTGCATACCCTCTTAGCATTCTTGCACGCTATGTTGCTCCTGGGAGACACCGACCAGAGCACATGGCTGCAGCAAAGAGGGTGTTGCGCTACTTGTGCAGTACGTCGGGCATGGGGCTAGTGCTTGGAGGGCGCAGTCCAGTGGTCCTCACTGGGCACGCGGACGCTTCTTGGGCTGACGACCAGGCTACGCAGCGGTCGTCACAGGGTTACACCTTCAGCCTTGGTTCCGGCTCTGTTTCGTGGCGGGCTACCCGCTCGTCTTCTGTTCTCGGCTCCAGTTGTGAGGCTGAGATCTACGCCGGGGCTATGGCTGCACAGGAGTTACGCTGGCTCACCTACCTGCTGACCGACCTTGGAGAGCCGCCTCGTTCTCCTCCAGTCCTGTACGTAGACAACAAGGCCATGCTGGCCTTGTGTCGAGAGCAGCGACTGGAGCACAGGACAAAGCACATTGCTCTCCGCTACTTTCTTGCTCGTCAGCTACAGCAGCGTGGACAGTTGCGACTTGCGTACGTGGCCTCTGAGGCCAACACAGCTGATGTCTTCACCAAGGCACTTGCGCCTTGTGATCATCAGCGTTGTTGCACGCAGCTGGGTCTTGTGCCTGTCTTGCCTCACTTGCTCACTTCTTGACCTTGCTTGTACCTTCACCTATATATATTCCTGCTCTTGCTTGCTTGACTCTTGTATATCTCTATATATGATCTTGCATGTGAACTGGCCTTCTGGCCTTTGAACTTGTGCTCGGAATGTGTGGTGACTTTGTGATCCACCCTGAGCTTTGCTTTGCTTTGCTTGACTGGTCTTGTGACCCCTTGTTCTCCCCAACTTTGCCTATGGGGGTGTGTCAGACTTATATGATCTAGCCTGTGTAGGCTGTAGCGGGTTAGATACTAAGGGGTACACAATTCTAGGGTTTCATATTTGTATCACTCTCATTCCTTAGTCAATCTTTCCTCATTTGTTTCACACGAACCCCCGCGAACCGCAACACCACTGAAATCCAAACCACTATGCTATCTGCAAAAAATAATCGGTTGCGTTCAATATTTTCATACGTTTTTACAGACGGACCTCAAATTTCTGTATGAAAATCAGACGGGGCAGAATCGTCCGTATGACACTAAGACGAAATGAAAAAATTCAATAAAAAAACATCAGAAACGCCAAAACCTTAGCAAGAGGCAATGGAGCACAGCATCTGACAGCCACAGGGAGTTGTTGGGAGGCTGGTTGAAGAGGTGTGGTTGGGAGAGCTTGTCGAAATGCTAGGCAAGAGTCAGAAACAGGAAAGAGGGGTTTTCACTAGCAGGCAGTTGAGTACATATAGCAAACCCTAATTCGGGCTGTACTCGCTATAGAGTACCCCACTACATGCTAGACAAACATCACATTCTGACACACCTCCATAGTCAAAGTGGGGTATAATCAGCACAGCAAACATTCATAGAGCAATAGTTCACAATGATAAGCAAAGCTAAAGGCAGTCACAGAGGACAAGTAAGGAGGAGGAGAGACTATGAGAGGAGAGAAGATAGAAGGCGACGGGTGAAGCCGCAGACACACGGGCAACATGAACGGCGCGCATGGTGGCTACCGGAGCACTCAACCTCCGGACTACAGGAGTAACTGGCTCCGCGCTTAAGCTGCACGAGCAACAGACCCAAGGGCGACTGGCAACAGCATGCTCGCTGGGCTACCGGAGTACTCAACCCCTAGACTAATGTCGCTGCAGACGTCACAACGGCAACCTCCTGTCAACCTCCCCCAACTGTCCCACACCCCTTCCACACACCCCTTGTTGAACTTCTAGCACCGCTCACACGCCACCCCCCTCGTACCACTCCGACGGCTCCAACACATCCACCCCCCTCAGCGGCAGCTGCAGTAGTGGGAGACGGAGGAGGAGGAGGAGCAGGGGACGGCTCACACACCCGGCACCCCCATACTCTCCACCCCCAAACCCTAACACAGGAGCGCGGGCAGCAGCGGGGGTGGGGCGCGGTCAAAAGCTCGGGGGACGGCGTGCGTCGCTGGGGCAGACCGTACGGGCCGCGCACGGGCCTGGTGCAGGCGGGACGAACCGCGCGCGGGCTGCCCGGGCCACGCGCGGGCCTGGCGCAGCCCATACGGGCCGCGCGCGGGCCTGGCGCAGGTCGCGCGGGCCGCGTCGGGCGACGAGGGGTGACGCGCGGGTCCCCGGGGGCTCCGCGACGGGCCCGGGTAGCCCGCGCGCGGGGCTGGCGCAGACCGTACGGGCCGCGCGCGGGCCTGGCGCAGGTCGCGCGGGCGCCGGGGGCTCCGCGACTGGCGACGGGGGGCGACGCGCGGGTCGACGGGGCAGGAAACCACCGCGCGCCCCGAGTGCGCGGCGGGAAGAAAAAACGCCGCGCGCCCTGAGCGCGCGGCAGGCAGGAAACTTCGCACGCCCGGGGCGTGCGATAGGCAGGACAGCAGCGGAAGCATCGGATGGGACCACCCATAGGATCGACCCAGGAGGGTCGACCTGCTCTGATAGCATGTCGTAATGCTAGGCAATAGTCTGAAACAGGAAAGAGGGGTTTTCACTAGCAGGCAGTTGAGTACATAGAGCAAACCCTAATTCGGGTTGTACTCGCTATAGAGTACCCCACTGCAGGCTAGACAAACATCACATTCTGACAGAGCTCGGTGGCAACAGCTTCTTTTTTTCATCCAGCTTGCCTGGGTGTTTGTGGGAATGTGGGAGGCTGAAACTGGTGGAGGGTGGCAGGGCCTATGGATTGCTGCTGTGCTGATGTGCTCAGATGTGCTCCTAAGGGATTGCTTCTAAGGAAAAGTGCTATCTAGGTGATGGATTCAGGTGTTCTTAAAGGGCGAGCACGAGCTAGCATATTACAACCAGAGGCAAGGCAGATAAGCCCACTTAGTAGTACTGTTTATCTTGTACATAATCCGTAAATAATACATAGTACCGTAATTGCATGTGTCCGTGTTTTCAAGTGCAGTGCGGATGCATAATTTTGTAGAGCAACTACGCTAGCCATGGCGTGTTTTGAAGAGCAACGACGCAGGAATGCCCAGCAGTGATGCACTGCACATACGGTAGACTGCACGATATTGTACTGCAGCGAATTGCAGGCGGCATCCTGTGTGGTGCGCTCGGAAGGGGACGGAAAGTGAGAGGGACGGTGGCATCTGAGCAACAGGGGCTGCTGCCTGGTGGGTGGGGAGGGGAAGTGAGGGAGGGAGACGGGGGTGTGGGGAGGAGGGGAGATGGCAGAGAAGAGAGAGTGCGTTGGCAGGATGTGAAGGAGAGGATGAAACCGCCTCGCTCGCATCTCTCAACCCCTCTGCCAGCCACCACTCACTGCCTCCCGGAGTGGCCGTCACTTCCCCACAAAGCCCTCCGTGCCCTCCCCTTGTCTCCACCCCTCTCACCTGTTCCTCCCACTCCTCACCCCCATCCGCCTCTGCAACCCTGCTTCCCCTGCCAGCAGCGACAGCCTCTCCCCCAGCCTCGTACCAACCCTGTCTCTCCTTCCACACCCACTCACCCCACGCACCACCCACCATCCCACGCACTACCCACCAGTCCCACGCACCACCCACCATCCCCACGCACCACCCACCATCCCCACGCACCTCTCAAGACCCCCCTGGACCTCTCACCTCCCCAGCAAGCAACAGTGCGAGCAGATGCGAGCGAGCAGCACGGAGGGAAGGCGATCCATGGGATGGGAGATGGCTTCTGCCGCCCTCTGCTGCACCCACGCACATGGGCGATGGGGTGGCAGATGGGCGGGAGGGAGAGGAGGAACAAGCAGATGAAATGGGTGGTGGGTACGGGGCATGGGCGGCAGAAAGGCAAGAGGACGAGGGCGGGAGATAGAGAAGACGTGGGTGAGAGAGGAAGTACTGTTGATGAGAAGAAAGAGTGGGAGAGAGAGCGAGGAGGGGCGACAGGGAAAATGGGTTGGAGAGAGAGGGGGGTCGTTGAAAAGCAAGTCGGCAGAGAGGAGGTGGGTGAGAGAGGGGCAACCGCTGTGAGAGGGAGTAAGGAGGAAAATGGATAGAGGCGGGAAGGACGGGGGAATGGTCGAGCATTATTGGGAAACTGGGTACGGGCATGGTGTGCATACGTACACGTGTGCAGTGCGAAATGAGCATGGGACTGTGCATGTGCGCATGCATGTCTGCGCCACCCGAGAATCACCTGCACGTGCGCTGCTGGCATGTGACGCAGCGAGACGCACGGCGCCCACTCATGTGGCGGTGGCGGTGCAGCCCCAGTGGAGGCGCGCAGAGAGTCCATGTGAAGGGCACGGAGGGCCGCCATGGGCGAGGACGCAACGTGGCACGATGCCCGGCAGCTCATGCCCGGGAGCTCATGCCCGGCAGCTCATGCCTGCCATGCTGGCGCGGAGGGCGATGGGGGGAATTGGGAGAGGGCGGGGCGGGGACAGACGGGAGTGAAGGGAGACGAGGGGAGAGGGGGGAGATGAGGGGAGAGGGGGACCCGAGGGTTGAGTATGCAACGGCAATGCCCGAGTGAGCGGGTAATGCACGAGGTGGCAGAGGTGGGTGCGGGCAGACTGTGGGAATGGATCCGAGGGAAGGGAAGGAAAGGGGGAGACGAGGAGATGTGGACAATAGATGGCGGATGCGAGTGAAACGACAACGGCGGGAGCGGCGATGAGGGCGCATCCCTGGCAGAGGCTTTGCGCGCGATATGGGTACGTGCGCCATACAAGGTATTTCCTCACCTCATCACATCTGTATGCCCTACTGCTGGTGAATTCAAGCGGCCTGCCTGATTGTGGGAGCGTTTGACAAAAACACTGTCGAGAGGGACGCGAGAGGTGGGCAGTGCGAGCCGCCATGGCAGGTGGGCGGCAGGTGCGCAGTGCGACAGATCGGCACGCGTGAGAAGTAGACATCTGCAAAAGAGACGGCGGGGCGACGGGCTTGACGACGAGTAGAGCAGTTGACGCGTAAGACACGCCGGTCGGTGTCTCGACGCCTGTCATACGTCTCGCGCAATCCACGTGTCAGCCGGTGAGTGACACACAGCAGGCTGCAGAGAGCGTGCAGAGCGCGCCGAACCGAGCAACGGCGAGGTACAGCCAGCAGTCCGCCATTCCGCGCGTCGCTCCAACCCTCACCGCATCTGCCGCCAACGGCCTCCCTGCCATGCGCTCGCCCCCGCGACTTACGCTCCCCATCGCTGCTACCGAGTCGGCGCGCAGCTGTACAATCGTTTTTTATTTTAGCCTATGGCAAACTCGAGTTGTTTTAAACTAAAACAGCGCATCCGCCGCCGTAGCAGCAGCGATTTCCGTCCTATATTCTGCCATGATCTTGGGGTGTGGGAACGTGGTGATCCTACTTGCTCCGCTGAAGGCTGAATTCGAATCTGCGAGCGCAGGAGAGGAAGTGCAGCAGGGTGATGAGTGTTGGGTATGTTGAAAACGATTTGAATCGTTTTACTGAGATATAACACGGTAATAGTGTAGATAAGATTCGAGCACCTTTCTTTTGTGGTCACCTCGCTGGACCTCATTCGACCTTGGCCACAACGATTGGAGATACTTGTGTTGTCGAATCAGTTTGCACACCGTGGTGTTTGACTGATTGACGATCAAGCGAAACATCGCACACATTTTTGCGAAACAGCATCACCACTGCACCAATAGCACAACCCATCGCCCAATTCCTGAGAATTTTTGTTGATACTGATTGGTTGATCTTGGATTATGGGAATCTGGAACGACCAGTTTGGGAGATTGGAGCATCGCAGATGACTGGAAACCAAGCGGTGCGTGGGTGATGCGTCAGCGTCCAATCGCAACAACGCCCCCCCTCCCTCCCTCCCGAGCCGAGCTCATCACCCTCAAGTTCAAAACTGGCATCAGTCAGTCATAGCAAACCATCAGCACTCGATTTCATTTCATCCAGGAATATCACATCGCAGCTTCTTCGAGAGATTCAAACATCCACAATGGCTGCTCTTGCCAACGCTGCTGTGCTCCCGTCCACCTTCGTCGGCCAGAGCGCTGAGCTCGCCGCAAAGGTGAACAATGTCGAGGCCCGCGTGACGATGAGGAAGACCGCCAAGGCGGCTTCCAGCAGCGCCTTCTACGGCCCCGACCGCAACCTGTTCCTGGGTCCCTTCAGCTCCCCGCCGTCGTACCTCACCGGCGAGTACCCCGGCGACTACGGCTGGGACACCGCCGGTCTGTCCGCTGACCCCGAGACCTTCGCCAAGAACCGCGAGCTGGAGGTAAGCCTAACATCACATATATGATGCATTTGTCACGGATGCACATTTATTGCTGAATGAACAATGCAAATATTACGTTTCAATGTTTATATGAGCAATCTCGAAACAGATTTACCTTGGCTTCGTTACGACGCTAACCGTTTCACGGTTCTGACCGAATTCAATGTTGTTTCGCCGGTTAAAAATCTTCAGGTCATCCACGCTCGCTGGGCTCTGCTCGGCGCGCTCGGCTGCCTGACCCCCGAGCTGCTGGCCGGCAACGGCGTGAACTTCGGCGAGGCCGTGTGGTTCAAGGCCGGCGCGCAGATCTTCTCCGAGGGTGGCCTGGACTACCTGGGCAACCCCAGCCTGATCCACGCACAGTCCATCCTGGCCATCTGGGCCACCCAGGTCATCCTCATGGGTGCCGTCGAGAGCTACCGCGTGGGTGGCCTCGAGGGCTTCCAAGAGGTTGAGGACCCCCTGTACCCCGGCGGTGCCTTCGACCCCCTTGGTCTGGCCGACGACCCCGATGCTCTTGCTGAGCTGAAGGTGAAGGAGCTGAAGAACGGCCGCCTCGCCATGGTGTCGATGTTCGGCTTCTTCGTGCAGGCCATCGTCACCGGCAAGGGCCCCCTGGAGAACCTGAGCGACCACCTGGCTGACCCCACCGTCAACAACGCGTGGGCCTATGCCACCAACTTCACCCCCGGTGCTTAGATAATTTACCCTTCCTGTACATTATTACTAAACATTAGTTCAAGCCAATTTCAGCTGAAACCTCAACGCATATTTCCTGAACTATATCTAAGCTTCACATTCAACATACAACATTTAATAGCTGCCAGTAAACGAAGGGAGAACCATTAGGTTGAGAACACTAACGTGAACCAGTGGAGGAAAGAGCTAAGGAAGAAAAGGAAGAGGGAGAGTACGAGGTATACATGTAAGTTTATGCTAGGCTGTAGTGAGGCATGCTGTAGGGTGTACAGGTTGTTACGTTTAGCTATTTGTATTCAACCCTTGACCAACTCTGCTGTTTCTCATTCTGACATGGTATCATCTGTTGGAAACAATAAGTCCTAAGTGCGCTTCTGTCGTATCAAAACCCAAGGCACCAAGCGAAGCAGTCCCAATCGAAGCATCGAGTCAACCTCGGAGGTTAGGGTAACCGCCTGGAGGTTACGAGAAAGTCAAAGGTCGCTGACCTTTGACTCGACAATTACAGCGCGACAGTTAAGGACACACAACTGACTCGTTACAGAGCAGTTGCCCGAGTCGCACTGTATTGAACCGCAACAGCAATACAGTTATCTACATATCTATTCGTATTCCCTGTACTCTTATATAAATCCTTGTATTTGCTTGTTTAATTCAATCAACTTTGCTCTCACACACCAGTGCAAGGTCGGTTCAAATTCTTCACTAAACGCTTCCGCTATTACAACTACTTCACCTAGAGTTATCCCTTGCAAAGATCCTAAGGGGCTGACAAGGGAAACTCTACTCCTTTTTAAAATCATTACAAGACATGGCAACAAACAAGGAAAGGAGCTCCCCTAATGGCTCCTCGGGCACTACTCCTACTCCACCGCCAGCCTCTGGCCTGCAGACAGAAGAAGGCACGGCAACAAGACCAAGAGGAACGTCAACCGAGACCCCCATGAACCACCCTTCGGACTTTGACCAGAACATGATGGAGAAATTTTTCTCCTTCATATCCTTCTACGAACAACACCAGCAGTCGGGACCTGCACAAACACACAACAGCAACAACGGAGCGACACCCATGAGTCTTGATGGGTCGTCATATGCGCGAGGAAACCAGCAGCAGCAACCTACCTTTGCTCCGTACGAGCGCGGGTCAATCAGCTTCGTGCCCCACCCGCAACCTTCACCTGGACAAGAAAGACCACTGGACGCACTTCAAGTTCAGTCGCAGTTTGCACACGTCTTAAAACTGCAAACGTCAAGACCCTTCGACGGCAAAGACTTCTTTACCTGGTCCTTTGAATTCGAGCTGATGATGGAGGGCGCGCAGATACTCGGCTTCTTCGACGGGTCCCTGCAGTATCCAGCCAACGGGACACAATATGAAAAGCAGCAGTATACGTATCAATCAATGATGGCGTATACAATCCTATTGAGGAACGTGACACCAACTCAGCAGCAGAACATTCGCTCTTACCGGACCTTCGGCAACTCGGCGGAGCTCGCGTACAGCCATCTGAAGAACCTGTATCAAGCAACAGACAGTGTAAACCAGAGCAGGTTAATGGCGCAGTTGACGACAGTCGAAATGAAACCAGGAGAAAAAGGACTAGCGTATATCAGCCGATGTCGCGAACTGCGCGACAAGCTGCTTCGATGCGGAGGGTCAATCTCTGAAGACGCCTTCGTGACAATCATCATTGGTGGGCTTGGTCCTCAGTGGCGCGCCACCAAAGCCATTCTTCGAGCCCACGGAAGAATCTCTGAAGCTGCACTCTGCGCCGAAATACATGCCGAGCAGCAAGATATGGACCTGCAGGAAGAACGACACAGGAAGAAAACGACAGTATCAGAGTTCGCATTCCACACTCAACGACGACACAGCAATTATAACAACCGACAGCAGCAACCGAAGATAGTACCTCCTTTCTGCCACATCTGCAAGACTTCAGGGCACCCGCGCACACACTGCCCGAATCGTCAGCAATCAACGGCACCACAGCGACAACTTCGACCTTCAAGCTCCCAAATGGCTTCAACACAAACAAGTGCGACGACCACTATTCAAGCTTCAACGACTTCACCCGGACAACCTGCACGAGGAGCAAGAAATATAATCAACTGCATGACGAAGATAACCGATTCGTGTACAACCGAATCACCACCACACTACTCACCGGAAGAAGAGCTTGACAACAGAACGCCTCGCCGTGAGCTACTCCAGCCGAATCCAACGTACGCCGCCATCGCTCAAAGTGAACCGTCCGGCCAAGACACCTGGTTCTTGGACAGTTGCTGCGGGCAACACATGTGCTCGTCCGAGCGTTTCGTACAACGCGAACATCGACTCCAACGGGAAGTAATCATCACGGTTGCCAACAACCAAAACCTGCGCACACGAAGACAAGGAGTGGTACAGCTTCAGTCAAGAGAAACAAACGTCATACTGCACATGTCTAAGGTACTCATCGCTGAAGGACTCGGCTACAACTTACTGAGCGTTAGCCAGTTGATGGCGAAAGGAATTCATCTGGAAGCCGACAGCACGACCCAGGAGTTCAAGCTTTACCACGGGAGAGGCGGTCTCTACATCGGAAAAGCAGTGCTGAAGAACAACGTCTTCGTCCTCGACTTCGTTCCTGACCTGGGCACTGCAGACAGCGACGCCATCGTGAATTTCACTGACTGGACACACCCTCCGGATCTCGACCCCGACTTCAGCCCGGGAGGCTTCTGGTACTCGCACACCATTTCTGAAGCAGAACGAACACGAGCATTAGCAACAATTCGACAATCGGCATCAGCAGCAACAACATCGGCAGCAGTAACAACATCGGCATCAGCAGCAACAACATCGGCAGCAGCAACAACATCAGCAGCAGCAGAAACAACGACACCAGTCACAGTCGACGAAGCACCACCAACACCCGCACAACAGCTGAATCCGACTCAACGTGAAGTCCACCGAAGCGCCAACCTCGTCGCCAGCTTTTACTCCAACTCCGACGCATATCAGCGTTCACCTGGACACCGCGCCTCTGAAGAGATCTGGCACGCACAAACAGGACATCCAAGCAACACGGTTTTGAATAACACGATAAGAGCAGGAGTCCTTGACAAAGATTCTCTACTTCTACCCGATGGCAGAGAACTCCAGAAGGCACGAGGGAATTGCCTTATATGTCCCGAAGCTGACTTACCTCATCGACCGTTTGCTTCACATCACAACCCGAGCGCTCCAGCGTACGCACCACTCGAAAAAGTCTACAGCGACATCCTCTACAATCGCGAACCAGGACAAGTCAACTACAACTACACCATCACCTTCATCGACGCCGCCACTCGATACGTCTGGCATCGCAACCTACCTAGCCGCGACATGGCGCTCGCAGCATTCGCCGCCTGGCTACCGATAGCAGAGAGAGAGTCTGGAACACAACTGAAAAATTTCCAGTCAGACGGAGGTGGCGAGTACACCTCTCACCGCTTCAAGCAGTTCTTGGCGGAAAGGGGGATCAAGCAACTCCTCTCCCTTCCCTACGCACATCAGCAGCAAGGTGTTGCAGAACGACTGAACAGGACCCTGCAGAACAGCATGCGCAAACTGTTACGTGGCATGCGGCTACCCAACCACCAGTGGCCAGCAGCAATGGACCACGCTGTCATGCTGCACAACTTGTTGTCGTCGTCGTCACTCCCGAACAACGCATCACCGCATCTGCTGTGGACAGGGAAGCAGGGCAGCACGAAAATGTTACGAGTTTTCGGGTGCATGGTACAGTACAGACCCCCAGAAGCACGAGCGGGAAGATTTTCGCAACGGGCACAGTGGGGACTACACCTCGGCATCGAGAAAAATTACAACGCATGGAGAATCTTCGACGTCCACACAAAGGAAACAGTAGCAGCACGTGACGTGATCTTCTACGAAAGACTCACCCTTCAGACGTACCTCGCCAACTTGCACGAGAATCGGGATCTCACCAGTGGTTTTCGTGGTGACCGAGCCTTCGCGTCAGCAGCGGATGAAGCAGACTGGGACGAGCAGAATGTTGACAACGCATCGGCAGAAGCCGGACCTCTCCCGTACTGCTCCGTCAACGTGCCCATGGACGAAGAAAATCCTCGCGACAGTAACAACGCCGAAGTCTTCTACCACTTCGCCGACACCGGTTACGTAACACCTGCAACCGTCAACACAAATGAAGCAGAAAGGATAGGACCGAATTTCATCCCTGATCCAGAAGCGGGAGACGAAGCAGCTTATCCCGAGGATCCAGAACTCCCTCGATACTCACAGACTGGACTGCAAATCCTCGGCCTCGTCACCGCAGTCCACGGGAACACACGCAGCTCGCTTCCTAAGGAGCCTGCAACGGTTCAGCAGGCTCTGGGGGGGGAACACAGGGAGAAATGGCGCGAAGCCATGGATAGAGAACTGAAGGCATTAGAGGAACGCAACACTTGGAAGGTTGTTCCCGTAAGCGTGGCACGGAACAAAACCATCCTTACCGGGAAATGGGTCTTCCGCATCAAGACGAAAGCAGACGGCACGATCGAAAAATTCAAAGCACGCTGGGTCGTACGTGGATTCGACCAAGAGCAAGGACGAGACTTCACCGAGACCTTTGCTCCAGTCAGCCGCCACACGTCACTCCGAATTCTCCTCGCCATTGCCGCCATGAAGAAGAAGAAGTTACGGCAGATCGACGTCGCGAATGCCTTCCTCTACGCACCTGTGGATGCAGAAATCTACGTCGAGCTCCCGCACGGTTCCCACGGCGAACCCAACCGAATCTGTCAACTACTTAAGTCGCTCTACGGGATCAAGCAGGCACCGCGACTGTGGCAGCAGTACCTGCACGCCCGTCTCATCCGCATCGGCTTCAGTCAACTACCTCACGACCAAGGCATGTACCGCCTCACTAAGGGAAGCGACTACGTTCTCCTGATCGTCTACGTGGACGATCTCCTCTACATTGGGTCAACCGACGGCATCGCCACGTGGTTCGAAGGAGAGCTCCAGAAAGACCTCACGCTCACGGTCTCCTCCACCGTTACACAGTACCTCGGGCTCAACATCCGCGAAGAAGAAAACGCCATCTATCTAAGCGCCGAGAAATACGCCGACACCATCGCGAAACGCTTCAACCTCACACCAAGCGCCATCTCCACGCCTTACCGCTACACATCAGGAACCGAGAAGGAACGAACTACTCTACTCAAGCCCGCCGGCATACGCGACTATCAGAAGAAGCTCGGATGCCTGCTATTCGCCGCCGTCACCTGCCGTCCTGACTTATCCTACTCCGCAAGTCAGCTCGCCACCTATCTCAAGAAGCCTGAAGCTGAACACCTGGCGGAACTTGATCGCGCTCTCCACTACTTCGTCAGCACCGCGACGATCGGGCTAACCTACCACAAGAGCGCAGCTACACCAACTAAGCTAATCGGCTACGTCGACGCCGATCACGCCGGCGACACCGACAACAGGCGCTCACGCACCGGCTATGTCTACCGCCTTGAGCCTATCGGTCCTATCTCCTGGCAGTCGAGCAAGCAGGAGTTAATCGCACTATCTTCAGCAGAAGCAGAATATATTGCACTCTGCTCAGCCACCAAGGAGGGACTTTACCTTCGCGAACTACTGGAAGAAGCGAAGCTAGCCGAGTTACCCAGCTTCACCGTGTTCTGCGACAACCAGTCAGCAATTCGCATCGCCAACAAAAACGGCTTCGCAAACAGGACGAAACACATCGCCCTGCGCTATTTCTTCGTGAAGGACGAGATAGAAAAAGGGAAACTCGATCTGTCATACTGCCCAACATCCGAGATGGCAGCCGATTACTTGACCAAGAAACTCGGAAAGCAGAAGTTCGAATACTGCATGATGCTGACTGGACAAGGCCACGTCACCAGCAGCGACACTCCAGAAGCGAAGGGGAGTGTTGGAAACAATAAGTCCTAAGTGCGCTTCTGTCGTATCAAAACCCAAGGCACCAAGCGAAGCAGTCCCAATCGAAGCATCGAGTCAACCTCGGAGGTTAGGGTAACCGCCTGGAGGTTACGAGAAAGTCAAGGGTCGCTGACCTTTGACTCGACAATTACAGCGCGACAGTTAAGGACACACAACTGACTCGTTACAGAGCAGTTGCCCGAGTCGCACTGTATTGAACCGCAACAGCAATACAGTTATCTACATATCTATTCGTATTCCCTGTACTCTTATATAAATCCTTGTATTTGCTTGTTTAATTCAATCAACTTTGCTCTCACACACCAGTGCAAGGTCGGTTCAAATTCTTCACTAAACGCTTCCGCTATTACAACTACTTCACCTAGAGTTATCCCTTGCAAAGATCCTAAGGGGCTATCTCAGCCCAACATCATCGAGTAGGTTCGCTCCCCCTACCCTAGTCTGCTTTGCGCATTGATACTTCTGTGCGGGAGCTGCATTACTGCCCTACTGTCGTGCGCTGCCGCTCCTACTGCCCACTACTGCATGCGCTGCTGCCTCTACTGCACGAGCTGCTGCAGCTGCTATGGTACGTGCACCAGTGCTGCTCTCGCCCACGCTGCTCATTGCGAGCTCCGACGCTTCGCGCTGCCACTCCACGCGTTGCCACATTGCGCGCCACTGCGCGCTCCACTCTGCGCTGCTGCGCGAGCTCCGGCGCGCAGCCGCGCGCTGCTCCTGCGCTGCGCGCGGCTGCACGCGCTGCTGCGAGCTGCTGCTGCCCGCTACCGCTCGCTGCTCTTCCCACTGCCGCTCGCTGCCAGGCCCAGCTCGCTGCCACTCCCGCCTGCGCCTGGCTCGCGAACGGCCGCTGCCGCCCGCTGCCGCGCCGCTAGCCGGCCGCCTGCTGCCGCGCAGCACTACCAATCGCCGAGCCGCGCCGAGCTACTTACCGCCAAGCCGTGCCGCCCTGCCTACCGCCGAGCCTCGCCGCCCTGCCTACCGCAGAGCCGCACCGCCCTGCCTGCCACCGAGCCGCGCCACCCTGCCTACTGCCAAGCCGCGCCGCCCTGCCTACCGCCGAGCCTGGCTGCACTGCCGCCCTGCCTGCCGCCACACAGCCATACTGCCGTGCCACTAGCTCTCAGTACTACGGTACCTCTTGACCTAGTGACTGTGGGGCTGATATGCCCCTTAGGATCTTTGGTAGGGTTAAAGTCTGGGTAGAGTATGTAGTAGCGGAAGCGTTAAAAAGAGATTCTGAACCACCTTGCACTAGTATGTGAGGGCAAAGTAAGTTGATTAAAACAAGCAAGTACAAGGTTTTATATAAGAGTACAAGGAATACGAAGGGATACAGTTAATAACTGTTTTACTGTTGCTGTTGCGGTTCGATACAGTGACGACTCGGGCAACTGCTCTGTAACGAGTCAGTTGCGTGTCCTTGCTGTCGCGCTGTATTTGTCAGGTCAAAGGTCGCTGACCTTTGACTTTCGCGTAACCTCCAGCAGTTGCTTCAACCCCCGAGAGTTGACTCGCTGGTGCCTTGGTATGCAGTGCTTCGCTTGTGCCTTGGTGTTTCGACACGACAAGAGCGCTTAACACTGATTGTTTCCAACACTCCCCTTCGCTTCTGGAGTGTTGCTGACGTGGCTTTGTCCAGTCAGCAGCATGCAGTATTCGAACTTCTGCTTTCCGAGCTTCTTGGTCAAGTAGTCAGCTGCCATCTCAGACGTGGGGCAGTGTGACAGCTCGAGTCTTCCCTTCTCGATCTCGTCCTTCACGAAGAAGTATCGCAGGGCGATGTGTTTCGTCCTGTTTGCAAAACCGTTTTTGTTGGCGATGCGAATTGCCGACTGGTTGTCGCTGAACAGGGTAAAGTTGGGTAACTCGGCTAACTTCGCTTCTTCCAGCAGCTCGCGAAGATAGAGTCCTTCCTTGGTGGCCGAGCAGAGTGCAATATATTATGCTTCAGCTGATGAGAGAGCAATTAGTTCCTGCTTGCTCGATTGCCAGGAGATAGGCCCGATAGGCTCGAAGCGATAGATGTAGCCGGTGCGCGATCGTCTATTGTCGGAGTCGCCCGCGTGATCTGTGTCGACGTAATCGATTAGCTTAGGCGGCGTGGTCGCGTTCTTGTAATATGCTAAGCCGATCGTTGGCGTACTGACGAGATAGTGTAGAGCACGGTCGAGTTCGGCCATGTGTTTTGCTCCAGGCCTCTTGAGATGAGTGGCGAGTTGGCTTGCGGAGTATGAGAGGTCGGGGCGGCAGGTAACAGCTGTGAAGAGAAGGCATCCTAGCTTTCTCTGGTAGTTGCGTATCCCGGCGGATTTGAGTAGAGTAAATCCTTCCTCGTGGTTTCCTGTCGCGTAGTGGTAGGGCGTAGGAATGGTGGTAGGCGTGAGTGCAAAGCAATTGGCGATGGTGTCGGTGTACTTAGCGGCATTGAGGTGAATCGCGTCTTCTTCCTCTCGAATGTTCAACCCGAGGTACTGCGTGACGGTAGAGGAGACTGTGAGTGTGAGGTCCTTCTGTAACTCCCCTTCAAACCAGGTGGTGATGCTGTCAGTGGAGCCGACATAGAGTAAGTCGTCTACGTAGAAGATCAGTAGGATATAGTCGTCGTTTTTCGTGAGCCGGTACATGCCTTGATCGTGAGGTAGTTGGCGGAACCCGATTCAAATGCGGCGAGCGTGTAGGTACTGTTGCCATAGCTGCGGGGCTTGCTTGATTCCGTAGAGCGACTTCAGCAGCTGGCAAACCTGGTTGGGCTCTCCGTTAGTACCGTGCGGTAGTTGTCGAAATATATTTGTCATGTTTTATAACTGCTTGTAGTTGTAGTTAGTGTAGTTATTTAAACTGTTGTTGGTGGTGCACCTTATTTGGTTTCTATGCTATATGTACCCTTGAACCTATAGTGAAACCATCACTTTTCTCCAATTTCTCTCTCAACTCACTCGATACCTCGCCTAGGGTAAAACCCGCTCGACACCTAAGTTGGGCCTAGGCTCCTAAGCCTAGGCCCTTACATTCTAGTTTCTTTGACATGTTATCGGAGCTAATTACGACCTGGCCTGTGGGCCCGCCCTACGCTTCCGCTATGATTTTTCGGTCGCGCGCCTAGGGCGCGTGACGATTTTTACCTTGTCCCGCCCACGGGTGTGTGACTCCTACTCTGCCCGTCGCGCGCCCCGTGGCACGCGACGGTGCCCTTCAACTGCCCATCGTGCGCCCCGTGGCACACGATGGTGCCCTGCTCGTCGTGCGCCCCTAGGCACACGATCGGGCCCTCTTTCTTCTCCTACCCGTCGTGCGCCCCGTGGCACTGGCACGCGACGGGCCTTTCCGCCCCTGCTCTCCCTGAAGCCGCCCCTGGCCCATCTGCACCGACACCTTTTTCTCCGCTCTGCGGCTTTCTTCCTGCCCACCCCCTCCTCCTTTGTCTCCCTGCAGCCGTGGGGAGGAGGGTATGGGGGTGGAGGGTGTTGGAGTGTTGGGTCACCTCTCTCCCTTCCCCTCCTTCTTTCAGTCCCACCGCTGCAGCTGCCGCTGGGGGGGGAGGGTGTGAGGATGTGGGGGAGCAGGGGGAGTGGTACCGGGGTGGCGGGTGTGAGGCAACATGCAGTCGTCCCTCCACCACTCCTCACTTCCCCCCCTTCTCTGCTGCTCTTGCAGCAGTGTGGGGGAGGGGAAGGAGGAGGGTGAGGAGATGGAAGGGGTACCTGCTGTTGCTTGCTATTCTTTTGAATGGCGTAACTACATATCTACCTACAAGCATTATGGGGGCGTGTCGAAATATATTTGTCATGTTTTATAACTGCTTGTAGTTGTAGTTAGTGTAGTTATTTAAACTGTTGTTGGTGGTGCACCTTATTTGGTTTCTATGCTATATGTACCCTTGAACCTATAGTGAAACCATCACTTTTCTCCAATTTCTCTCTCAACTCACTCGATACCTCGCCTAGGGTAAAACCCGCTCGACACCTAAGTTGGGCCTAGGCTCCTAAGCCTAGGCCCTTACATTCTAGTTTCTTTGATATTAGTTTCATGAAGATCTCTGCGTCAACAGGTGCGTAGAGGAACGCGTTCGCGATGTCAATTTGCCGCAACTTCTTCTTCATGGCGGCAATTGCGAGGAGAATGCGTAGTGAAGTGTGGCGGCTAACCGGCGCGAAGGTTTCGGTAAAATCCCGTCCGTGTTCTTGGTCGGAGCCGCGTACGACCCATCGTGCCTTGAATTTGTCAATTGTGCCGTCGGCTTTCGTCTTCACACGGAAGACCCATTTCCCGGTGAGAATGGTCTTGTTCCTTGCCACGCTGATGGGGACAACTTTCCAGGTGTTCCGTTCCTCCAGCGCCTTTAACTCTCTGTCCATGGCTTCACGCCATTTTTCCCTGTGTTTCCCCCCCAGAGCCTGCTGAACCGTCGCAGGCTCCTTAGGAAGAGTGTTGCCGTGGACTGCGGTGACGAGTTCGAGAATCTGCAGTCCAGTCTGTGATTAGCGGGGAAGAGTTGCATCCTTGGGATAGGCTGCTTCATCTCCCGCTTCTGGATCAGGTATGAAATTCGGTCCTACTCGTTCTGCTTCGTTGGTGTTGACTGTCGCAGGTGTTACGTAACCGTTGTCGGCGAAGTAGTAGAAGGTTTCGGCGTTGACGCTTTCGCGAGGGTTATCGTCGTCCATGGGTACGTCGACGGAGCAGAACGGAAGGGGTCCAGCTTCTTCTGATGCGTTGGCCACATTCTGCTCGTCCCAGTCAGCTTCGTCTGCTGCCGAGGCGAAGGCTCGATCACCACGGAAACCACCTGTGGGATCTTGGTCCTCTTGCAGGTTGGCAAGGTATGTCTGGAGCATGAGTCGTTCGTAGAAAATGACGTCGCGTGCTGCTACTGTTTCCTTGGAGTGGACGTCGAAAATTTTCCATGCGTTGTAGTTCTTTTCGATGCCAAGGTGTAGTCCCCACTGAGCGCGTTGTGAAAATCGGCCCGCTCGTGCTGCTGGGGGTCGGTACTGTACCATGCAGCCGAACACTCGTAACATTTTTGTGCTGCCCTGTTTTCCTGTCCATACCAGATGCGGTGATGCGTTGTTCGGAAGCGATGATGACGACAACAAGTTGTGCAGCATGACGGCGTGGTCCATTGCTGCAGGCCACTGGTGGTTGGGTAGCCGCATGCCACGTAACAGTTTGCGCATGCTATTCTGTAGAGTCCTGTTCATTCTTTCTGCTACACCTTGCTGCTGATGGGCGTAGGGGAGAGAGAGGAGCTGCTTGATTCCCCTTTCCGCCAGGTACTGCTTGAAGCGCTGAGAGGTGTATTCTCCTCCGCCGTCAGACTGGAGGCTTTTCAGCTTTACGCCCGACTCTCTTTCTGCTACTGGTAGCCAGGTGGCGAATGCTTCGAGGGCCATGTCGCGGCTGGGTAGGTTTAGATGCCAGACGTAACGGGTGGCGGCGTCGATGAAGGTGATCGTGTAGTTGTATATTACTTGCCCTGGTTCCCGATTATACAGGATGTCGCTATACACCTTTTCGAGTGGTGCATACGCGGGTGCGCTCGGGTTGTGATGAGGAGTGAATGGCCGATGTGGTAAGTCGGCTTCGGGGCAGGTAAGACATGTTCCTCGTGCCCGTTGAAGTTCTCTGCCGTCGAGTAGTAGTAACGAGTCCTTATCAAGGACTCCTGCTCTTATTGTGTTGTTTAACACAATGTTGCTTGGGTGTCCCATGCGTGCGTGCCAAATGTCTTCGGCGGCGCGGTGTCTGGGTGAGCGTCGATACGCGTCGGAGTTGGAGTAGAAGCTGGCGGTGAAGTTTGCGCTTCTATGGACTTCCCGTTGAGCCGGATTCAGTTGCTGTGCGGGTGTTGGTGGTGCTTCGTCAACGAGGACTGGTGTCATTCTTTCCGCTGCTGCTGTTGTTCCTGCTACTGCCGATGATGTATTTGCTGCTGCCGATGTTGTTTCTGCTGCTGCTGGTGTTGTCTCTGCTGCTGCCGATGTTGTCTCTGTTGCTGCCGAATGTTGTATTGTTACTAACGCACGAGTTCGTTCTGCTTCAGGAATGGTATGTGAATACCAAAATCCTTCCGGACTGAAGTTGGGGTCGAGATCCGGCGGGTGAGTCCAAGATGTGAAGGTGACGATCCCGTCACTGTCTGCGGTGCCCAGGTCTGGGACGAAATCGAGTACGAAGACATTGTTCTTGAGGACCGCCTTGCCGATGTAGAGATCTCCTCTCCCGTTATACAGCTTGAATTCTTGGGTGGTGCTGTCTGCTTCGAGGTGAATCCCCTTCGCCATTAGCTGGCTGACGCTCAGTAAGTTGTAGCCGAGTCCCTCCGCAATCAGTACTTTTGACATCTGTAGTATGACGTTTGTTTCCCTTGACTGAAGTTGAACTACACCTTGTCGTCGTGTTCGCAGGTTCTGATTGTTGGCGACTGTGATGACAACTTCACGTCGAAGTTGGTGTTCTCGTTGAACGAAGCGTCCCGAGGAGCACATGTGCTGTCCGAAGCAACTGTCCAAGAACCAAGTGTCCCTTCTGGATGGTTCGCTTTGGGCGATGGCGGCGTACGTCGGGTTCGGTTGAAGTGACTCGCGGCAAGGCGTGCTGTTGTCGAGTTGTTCTTCTGGTGAGTAATATGGTGGTGACTCAGTTACGCAGGAGTCACCCAGCCTTGCCATGCAGCTGACGATGTTTCTTGTTCCTTTCGCAGGTTGTCCCGTCGATGTTGTTGAGACTTGTACTGAAGTTGTCGGATTTCCTTGCGTTGAGGCGACTTGAATACTTGCAGGGCGAAGTTGGCGTTGCGGTGACGTTGACTGTTGTCGATTTGGGCAGTGTGTACGAGGATGCCCTGAAGTCTTGCAGAGGTGGCAGAACGGAGCTACGATTTTCGGTCGATTGTTGTTGTCGTTGTAGCGCCGTTGAGTGTGAAACGCGAATTCGGGCACTGATCCTTTTCTCTTTTGTCGTTCTTCTTGCAGGTCCATGTCTTGCTATTCGGCGTGGATTTCGGCGCAAAGTGCTGCTTCAGAAATTTTCCCATGGGCTCGTAGTATGGCGCGAGTGGAGCGCCAGTGAGGACCAAGGCCGCTGATGACAACCGTGACAAAGGCGTCCTATGAAATCGACCCTCCACATCGAAGGAGCTTGTCGCGCAGCTCGCGGCAGCGACTGATATACACCATTCCCTTCTCGCCTTGTTTCATTTCGATTGTTGTCAGCTGCGCCATTAACTGACTTTGGTTCACGCTGTCTGTTGCTTGATACAGGTTCTTCAAGTGATTGTACGCGAGCTCCGCGGAGTTGCCGTAGCTTCGGTAAGACCGTATGTTTTGTTGTTGAGTTGGAGTGACGTTCCTCAGTAGTATCGTGTATGCCATCATCGATTGATAGGTGTACTGCTGCTTCTCATACTGTGTGCCGTTTGTTGGGTATGGCAGGGACCCGTCGAAGAAGCCGAGGATTTGCGCTCCTTCCATCATCAGCTCGAATTCGAACGACCAGGTGAAGAAATCCTTCCCGTCGAAGGGTTTTGTCGTTTGCAGTTTTAGAACGTGCGCGAACTGCGACTGAACTTGTAGTGCGTCCAGCGTTCTCTTTTGTCCCGGTGCAGGTTGTGGTTGTGGCATGAAGCTGACGGAGCCGCGCTGGGGCTCGTACGGAGCGAAGGTAGGTTGCTGTTGTTGATTCCCGCATGCATAGGATGAGCCATCCAGACTCATGGGCGTCACGTTGTTGTTGTTGTTGATGTTGTTTGATTGCGCAGGTACTCCTTGCTGATGTTGCTCGTAGAAGGACATGAAGGAGAAGAACTTCTCCATCATGCTTGGGTCGAAGCCCGCGCCTTGGTTTGCGGGTGTTTCAGTAGACCCAACGGCCGGTCTCATTGTTGTGCCTTCCTCTGTCTGCAGGCCAGAGGCAGGAGGTGGAGTAGGAGCAGTACCAGGAGAGCTGTTGGAGGAGCTCCTCTCCTTCTTTGTAGACATGTCTCTTGGTGTATTAGGTGTTTAAGGAGAAATAGAATTTTAACCCTAACCAGCTCTCATACCATGTTGGGCTGATATGCCCCTTAGGATCTTTGGTAGGGTTAAAGTCTGGATAGAGTGATGTAGTAGTGGAAGCGTTAAAAAGAGATTCTAAACCACCTTGCACTAGTATGTGAGGGCAAAGTAAGTTGATTAAAACAAGCAAGTACAAGGTTTTATATAAGAGTACAAGGAATACGAAGGGATACAGTTAATAACTGTTTTACTGTTGCTGCTGTGGTTCGATACAGAGACGACTCGGGCAACTGCTCTGTAACGAGTCAGTTGTGTGTCCTTGCTGCCGCGCTGTATTTGTCAGGTCAAAGGTCGCTGACCTTTGACTTTCGCGTAACCTCCAGCGGTTGCTTCAACCTCCGAGAGTTGATTCGCTGGTGCCTTGGTATGCAGTGCTTCGCTCGTGCCTTGGTGTTTCGACACGACAGGAGCGCTTAACACTGATTGTTTCCAACAGTGACCGCCATGGCGACGATTACTGTGCTCACGTTTGACGGAGAGGGGCGCTCGATCGAATTCGAGTCCAAGCTAGAGGACCTTCACTTGCACATGCATAGTGTTACCATAAGACCTTCACCCGCACCTGCATAGTGTTACCATATGACCTTCACCTGTACCTACATAGTGTTACATTCACCTTCACATGTACCTGCATAGTTATGACAGTGCGTTGCAGCCACTGCACCAACGGGAGCAGCCGAAGTCGTCGCTACCGCTACCTAGGTCGGCGCTTCACCACCTTCTCAGTCTACCGCCTCCCTCTGCAAAGCCGTCTAGCACAGGTACTACTCCTTGTTTACAGTTTCAGTCGCCTAACCTGTCTCAGGCACAGTTACCACCTGACTCCCCTCTTCCTGCTCCTCCTTGTTACTCTCCGTTGACCCACTCCTTAACTCAGCGTAGGGAGCCTGTATCTTGAGCTACCTCACTTTTTGCTCGTACCCGTCGCCTTCGTACTGGACTTCCACCTGATCCTAGTACTCACGCCATGACACTTCGCCCTTCCACTGTTTTGCAGTCTGTTGTCCTGCCGCTACCTCCCCAGTCTTCTCTTCCTGACGTTTCTAACCTTGTGTCTAACCATGCTCGTGTTGCCAGTCCAACTATCACTCGTGGTGTCTCTGCCTGTCCTGCATCCGTCGGGTTAGCCTGCCCTTGGTTGTGACGTCCTTGAGGACAACCAGTTCGAGGTGGAGTACCTCGTGGCTGCTGTACCTCATCTCGCTGCCAAGCTTCTTGCCCCTGAGGGAGACCCGGATGCACTGAACATCCCGACCCCGCGCTCTCATGCAGAGGCGATCATGGGTCCTTGCTCCTCTCAGTGGACGAGAGCTATGGAAGCAGAGATGACATCGCGGAAGGCGATTGGCACCTTTGTCGACGCAACTCCCCCTCCTGGGGCGAACATTGTCGATGACATGTGGATTTTCAGGGTGAAGCGGCGGTCTGGTTCCCCGCCTGTCTTCAAGGCGTGTTAAGTTGCACGAGGTTTCAGTTAGCATGAGGGGATGGACTTTTTCCCCACCTTCTCCCCCAACCCAAAGATTACGACCCTTTGGGTGTTACTTCTCGTTGCCACACAGTGTGACTACGAGCTCCACTCGCTCAACTTCTCGGCAGCTTTCTTGCAGGGCATCCTTCACGAGGAGATTTGGTTGCGCCACCCACCTGGCTTCACTGGGTCGTTTCCTGAGGGTTCCCAGTGGAGTCTCGGGCGGCCAGGCGCCTCGCGATTGACACGACACACTGAGGACGACACATGCGGCTCTTGGTTTTGCTCCTTCGACTGCTGACCCGTCTCTGTTTCTGCGGTTGACACTACTTTGCTGCTGTTCTACTTCCTCGTGTACGTCGACGACTTGGTCTTTGCGACTGCTGGCAATGAGGCACTGGCCCTTGTGAAGGTCGAGCTGTAGAAGAGACACACCTGCACTGATCTGGGTGAACTACGAACCTATCTTGGATTGCAGATCATCCGGGATAGAGTAGTACGCACCATCACTCTGACTCAGTCACACATGGAGCAGTATGTACTTCAGCGCTTCGAATTTCAGTTCTCCTCAACACAGCTCACTCATCTGTTTATAGGCCATACACTCTCAGATTCACCTTCGAATGAGTCCGTAGAGCCTAGTAGTCCGTATCTGGAGCTTGTGGGTCGCCTCATGTACCTGATGACGTGCACTCGGCCTGACCTCGTATACTTTCTCAGCATCCTGATTAGATACGTTGCGCATGGGAGACATTGACCCGAGCACTGGTCGACTGCTGAAAGAGTGCTGTGCTACTTGGCCGATACATCAGTTGTGCTCACAGGGCACTCTTTTGCTTCGTGGGCTGACGACCGGGCGACTTCTTGGTCGTCAAAGGGCTACGCTTTCAACCTTGGTGCTGGTGCTGGTGCTGTCTTATGGAGGTCCACTCGCTCATCTTCTCTACCCAGTTCTAGCTATGAGGCCGAGATGTACGCTGGGGCTACAGCTGTGGAGGACTTACACTGGCTGACTTACTTGCTCACGACAAGGGTGAGCGGTCTTGCTCTGCACCGGTTCTGTACCCTGACAACAAGGCCATGACCGTCCTGTATCAGGGTAAGAGACTCGAGCACAGAATGAAGCACATTACGCTTCGTTACTTCCTCATGCGAGAGTTGCAGCATCGAGGTCAGGTTCGCCTTGCTTACGTGGCCTCAGAGGCGAGCACCGCTGATATTTTCACCCAAGACCCTTGGGCCTAGTGATCATCAGCGTTTTTGCACAGCTGTTGGACTTGTGACAGCTTTGCTCCACTTGCTTGTCTCTTAATCTCGGCTTGTATCTATTGCACTTTTATATATATCTATATTTGAATGTCTACACTTGCTTGGTTGTGATCATTGTACTGCTCTTGCTATTATAACAATTCACGTGTGCTGGTTTTGTGGCCGCTTGTTTATGCTCGGACTGTGTGGTGATCGCGAGATCCACCATGAGCTTTGTTTTGTTTCTTCTCTTGACTGGTCTTGAGACAATTTGTTGTACTTGCTCTCTCTTGCCATCCGCCACTTTGCCTCTGAGAATGTGTCAAACTATACATGTGTGTTTATGCTATGCTGTAGTGAGGCATGCTGTGGGGAGTACAGCTTGTTAGGGTTAGCTATTTGTACCCAGCCTTTGCTAGTCCAACTCATTTCGCAGTTTCTCATTCTGACATATATAACACAAACATATAGTTTGACACACCCCCTAGGCTAGACAATTTTAGGTTGGCAATAGTCTACTTGCTAATGCCTTTTTTTTTCCACAATCAATTAGTTCCAACTATATGCACAGCTCTCATTTTGTATATTTAGAGTGAATTCCAAATTCTTGGTATGCTGTTTCTGAATACTTGGTATACGGTTCACTCAATCACAAAATAGTACAAAATAGCAAAGTATCTAATAGCAAAGTGCAGAATACCAAAGTACTTGAGAAACTGGTTTTAGAAACAATACAATCTAAGCGTTTCAAAATGTGGTATGCGGTTCGCGCAGGGCCTCAGAAATCAGGATTTTTTTCCATGATTTGGCTGATTGTTAGGGTGTTTTTTTTTTTTTTTTGGCCCTGAACTTGCACCCTTTTTTTTCAAACTTTGTGATTTTAGTGTTTTCAGCACTCCAACTCTGAAAAATCAGTGTTTTGCTTGTTGTGTCACTGATGAATCAGTGTTTTATTGCGTTCGACCCTGAAACTAAAAACTTCGTGATTCACGCATTTTCGCCAAGTTTGGCACATTGGTTTTCACTGTCAGCACTCAGTTACCCGCCTTGCCGCTTGGACTGTTTTGCAACCGCGCACTATGATTGCCTTAGCGGATGATGTAATGAATAGTTGTCACCAAATTCTGCCACCACCTCTTGTTTTTGGCCTAGGTATGAACAAAGCAGGTGTTTTGTGTGAAATAACGAGGAATGATTGAACTAGGAAAAGGTTGGATACAAATATCAAACCCTAGAAACCTGTACCCCTTAGTGTCTACCCCACTAGAGCCTACAAAGACTAAGGCATATATATCTGACGCACCCCCATAGGCAAAGTGGGGGAGAACTAGGGGTCACAAGACCAGTCAAGCAAAGCAAGCTCGGGGTGGATCACAACGTCACCACACATTCCGAGCACTAGTTCAATGCCACAAGGCCAGTTCACATGGAGAGTTATATATATATATATATAAAGGTAAACAAGCAAGAGCAAGAATATATAGAGCATAGTACAGGCAAGGTCAAGAAGTGAGCAAGTGAGGCCAAGTAGGCACAAGACCTAGCATCGTACAAAAGCACTGATGATCGCAAGGCTGAAGTGCCTTGGTAAAGATATCAGTAGTGTTGGCCCGAGAGGCCACGTAAGCAAGGCGCAGCTGACCACGCTGCTGCAGCTCACAAGCAAGGAAGTAGCGAAGAGCAATGTGTTTCGTTCTATGCTCCAGTCTGTGCTCCCGACACAAGGCCAACATGGCCTTGTTGTCTACGTACAGAACTGGAGGAGAACAAGGCGGCTCTCCCAGGTCAGTCAGCAGGTAGGTGAGCCAGCGTAACTACTATGCAGCCATGGCCCCTGCGTAGATCTCAGCCTCACAGCTGGAGCTGAGAACAGAAGACGAGCGGGTAGACCACCACGAAACAGAGCCGGAACCAAGGCTGAAGGTGTAACCCTGAAACGACCGCTGCGTAGCCAAATCGTCAACCCAAGACGCATCTGCGTGACCAGTGAGGACCACTGGACTCCGATCTCCAAGCACGAGCCCCATGCCCGACGTACTGCACAAGTAGCGCAACACCCTCTATGCTGCCCCCATGTGCTCTGGTCGGTGTCTCCCACAAGCAACATAGCGTGCGAGGATGCTAAGAGGGTAGGCAAGGTAAGGTCGAGTGCAGGTCATCAGGTACATGAGGCAGCCAACAAGCTCTGGGTACGGGCCACTCGACTCTACGGACTCATCCGAAGGCAGAGCTGAGAGCGAGTGGCGAGTACACAGAGGAGTGGCCTGAGGCGAGGAGTACGTGAAGTCAAAGCGCTGAAGGACCTGCTGCACCATGTGTGACTGAGTCAGGGTAATGGTGCGCTGTGCTCTATCCCGAGTGATCTGCAAGCCAAGGTAGCTGCGCAGTTCACCCAGGTCTGTGCACGTGTGTCTCTTCTGCAGCTCGGACTTCACGTGGGTGAGTCCAGCAGTGTCTGCTGTGGCAAAAACCAAGTTGTCGACGTACACGAGGATGTAGAACGGCGGCAAAGAGGTGTTGGTGCATAGAAACATCGACGGGTCGGCAGTAGAATGAGCAAACCCAAGAGCCAAAAGTGTAGTCCTCAGTGTGTCTTGCCACTCACGGGGCGCCTGGCGGAGACTGTAGTCTGGCCGCCGGAGGCTCCACTGGGTACCAGGAGGAAACGACCCAGTGAAACCAGATGGGCGGCGCAGCCAGATCTCCTCGTGCAGGCTGTCCTGCAGGAAAGCAGTGCTGAAGTCAAGAGATTGAAGCTCGTAGTCGCGCTGAGCGGCGATGTGTAGCAGTACCCGAAGAGTGGTCATCTTCGGGGTGGGAGAGAAGGTCTGAAAGTAGTCAACTCCCTGCCGCTGACTGAAGCCTCGAGCCACGTAACGTTCCTCGAAGATAGGCGGAGAACCCGGCAGTCGCTTCACCCTGAAAATCCACATGCCACTGACAATGTTCGCCCCAGGTGGGGAAACCTCGTCGACGTAGGTGCCTGTGGACTTCCAGGAAGCCACCTTAGCGTCCATGGCTGACTGCCACTGAGAGAAGTAGGGATCCTCTATCGCCTCTGTGTAAGAGCGCGGAGTCGGGATGTCTGGTGCATTCGGGTCTCCCTCAGGGGTAATCAACATGGACACGAGATGAGGTAAAATAGCAGCAAAGCACTGGAACTCCTCCTGCCTGTCCTCAAGGACGTTCGTGCTAAGAGCATACTCACCCCCGACGGACGGAGGACAGACAGACTCAGACGCAGCAACAAGACTAGCAGCGTAGTCTAGACGACAGTGAACAGCGAAGTCGACAAGCTCAGCGACTAAGGCAGACGCAGCAGTGGACTCAAAGGAAGGGTCAGTGACAACAGTAGCAAGGAGACGCGTGACAGTAGGACTGGCAGCACGAAGGGAGTGAGACTCCGGGTCAGCAAGAGCAGGAAGAGAGGACTCTGGAGGAGACGGCAAAGGGACACGCAGTGGTGAAGTGGATGGACGTAGTGCCATCTGGTGCGTGCCTGGGACCATAGGAGGACGCTGACGACGACCAGTGCGAGCAGCACGAACAGGCGAAGCAGGACGACACGCGGGCTCACGACGCTCAGCAAGACCTCCAGTAGGACCAGTGTAGGGAGAAGGAGTAGGCAGTGGGGAGGCAGGCTGTAACTGTGACTCGGACTAGACAGGCGGTGGACACTCTAAGGGAGGAGCAGGACCAGTAGAGAGCGGAAGACCAAGAACCTGCTCTAGGAGCGAAACGAAGTACGGCCGTGGCCGCGCAGCACCTCCAGAACCAGTAGGGACAGCACCAGCACCCCTAGTGTCAGCTCCAACAGCTCCAGCAGCTCCACAAGTTGCTCCAGCAGCACCTCCAGCTCCAGCACCGCCACCAGCACCAGCTCCGGTAGCACCACCAGGCCCGGCAGCTCCTGTACCTCCAGTACGAGCACCTCCGGGATCCGTGGCTCCAGAACCCTCAGCAGTCACAGCTGCAGAAGGACCTCCAGCCGCAACATAACCTCCAGCGCCGGAAGGACCACGAGCTCCTGCAGCACGGCGCCAGCGCCTAGCAAACCACTCGCGCAGCTCCTGCGGAGAGAGTGGCTCTCGCCGGGACGAAGCACCGGAAGGACCTCCAGCCTCAGCACCACCAGACTCCACACGAGTTGGCCCAGCACCCTCATGCTCCGCACCCCAGACTCAGCAACCCCATGCCCAGCACCCCCAGACTCAGCACCCCCAGGCTCTGCATGCTAGGGCTCAGCACCCCCTGTCACAGGATCGAATTCTCAATCGAAACTTGTCACTAAAACTGAATACAAGGCCTATTTATACTCGGAAAGTACAAGGATAAACGAGATAAAACGAACCTTCGGGAACACACCCTTCCCGATACTACAATCACAAGTGCGCATAAGCACGCAAGTCTATTGGCACTTGGGATTACGCCCAGATTACACCGTATACACTACTGTCGGCGCTGTCGGTGCCGTATAATAGGTATGTCGGTGGGAAAAGTAGGAAATAAGAGAAATAAATAGAAGGCTCTAGAAAATAGAATAGTAGGCCGATTGAGATGAGATAAAGACCAAAATAAAGAGGAGAAAAGGGAGAATAGGATAATGGAAAAAATATAATAGTGAGAAAATATTATAGCGGGGACGTCCTCTCACACTTCCCCCCCTCAAAGCTGGGTGGTAGAAGTAACACCCTGCTTGACAAGGTAGTCCTGTAGAGGACGGCGGGCGTTATCCATGTTGTGTTCAGGTACCCAGGTATCCTCCGAAGGATCATAGCCTTTCCAACGAATCAAAAGCTCCAAGGTGCCGCTACGTCGTCGTCGGTGCGCCAGAACGGCTTCGACTTCGTACTCGGGTTCTCCATTAACGATCACTGGCAGTGGCGGCGGCGGCTGGCGACCTTTGAAGACCGTGTTTGGGTCCCGATAGGGCTTGAGAAGTTGAACATGGAAGGCATTGTGAATTCTCCAGGTAGCTGGTAAACGCAAGCGGAAGGTTACTGGAGTGACCTGCGCCTCGACGAGAAAAGGTCCGCAGAAGCGAGGTCGGAGCTTAGACGGAAGATGGCTAATGTCAAGATTGCGTGTATCCAGAAGCACTTGATCGCCAATCTGGATGGAATGATCGTTGCGACTCCGATCAGCGAGCTTCTTTTGTTGCTGCTGGATAGTCAGAAGACGTTTATGCGTGCGCTCCCACAATTGGTGCATAGTGGAAATGAAGTCATGTGCGGGTTGCACCGTGGCGGGTACTGTTGGTTTCTGAGGCGTGAGTGGGTTGCGACCGTAACAGAGGAAAAAAGGAGTTTGCCCTGTTGCGGCGTGTGTGGCGTTGTTATACGCAAACTCGAGAACCGGCAGATGTGCATCCCATTTAGAGATATCGTCCTTACACGCTGCTCGCAGAAGCTGTTTGACAATCTGGTTGAGGCGCTCTGTCTGACCATCCGTGTGGGGATGATAGGCTGATGACTTGGCGAGTTTGGTCCCCATGAGCGACATAAGCTCCTTCCAGAATTTACTCGTGAATTTCGGGTCTCTGTCGGATATCAGCGTGGTTGGAATGCCATGTTGCGAGATGACGTAGCGGAAGAATAATTGCGCTGTCTCCTCGACGCGAGCCGTTGTGTGTGTCGGAATGAAGTGTCCCATTTTGGAGAATTTGTCGATGACGACTAGAATGGCGTCGTAACCAGCTTTGGTAGGTGGTAACCCGGTGATGAAGTCGAGGCTAACCACTTGCCAAGGCTGTTCAGGGACTGGAAGAGGCTGTAGTAATCCTGCTTTCTTCTGTTTGCTACTCTTCATCCGTTGGCATGTGTCGCACGAGGTGACGAATTTTTGTACGTCATCCGCCATGTTGGGCCAATAATAATGCTTCGCAATACCGGCAAGCGTCTTGTTACTACCGAACTGGCCCGCGTAGAGAACATCATGATATTCTTCGAGCAGTAACTGGCGTAAGGGAGGGTAATTAGGTACCCATATTTTTGTTGAGCCCTTGCGGTATGCGATGTCTTGATCCCAATGTAGAAGATGGCGCTTTTCTGCTACAGAGACTTCGGGGTCGATGGTGTATCCATGCGTGAAGAGTCCCTTCAGAAGTGGGTTCATGCCATCGATTTGTAAGGCGGCAACGTGTGCAGGGCGACTCAGTGCGTCTGCCTTGTTCTTGTGCCCCGGCTTATACACGATGTCGTAATGGAAGTGGGTTTCGAGAAAGTCAATCCACCGGACCTGCCGCCTGGAGAGTGTTGGTTGGGTCTTCAGGTACTTGAGGCTGCAGTGGTCGGTGTAGACAATCGTTTTTCTTCCTTCGAGATAACACCTCCATGCCTTAAATGCGTTGACGATGGCGAGGGCCTCTTTGTCATGGATGGGGTAATTGAGTTCTGCCCCGTGAAGTTTTTTACTGAGGTATGCAATGGGTTGCAGTCCCTTCCCTTGATCCTGCATGAGTACTGCGCCCACTGCTTGATCGCTCGCATCGGCCTCGATGACATAGTCAAGTTCAGTGTCTGGCAGGATAAGAACAGGTGCGGACGTGAGTGCGGTTTTAAGTTGTTCCACGGCTTCCTGGTGCTTCGCCTCCCATTGATATGGTGTATTCTTCTTCAACAGGTTCGTTAATGGTGCGGCAATCTTGGCGTAGTTCGGTACGAACCGGTTGTAGTAGTTGGGGAATCCAAGGAACTGTTGTAACTCCTTCACGTTCTCAGGGGTCTTCCACGTTCGCACTGCTTCGATCTTCTTAGGATCCACGTGAACTCCTTGAGCGCTCACCATATGTCCAAGGAACTGGACTTTTTTCAACGCAAACTCGCTCTTGGATAGTTTCACGTAGAAGCGTTCTCGTCGAAGAATTTCAAACACCCGACGTAGATGCTCAACGTGCTGCTTCATATCTTTCGAGTAGATCAGGATATCGTCCAAATATACCACCACGCACTCGTCCAGAAGGGGCCGAAGGATGTGGTTCATTTCCGCCTGAAATGTGGCTGGTGCGTTAGTGAGTCCGAATGGCATCACGAGATACTCGTATGACCCGTACCGAGTTCGAAAAGCGGTTTTGTGGATAGAGTTGTCCGCCATACGAATTTGCCAGTATCCCGATCTGAGGTCGAGCTTGGAGAATACCGTAGCACCGCGAAGTTGATCGAGTAAGTCGTCGATCCGTGGTATCGGGTATTTATTTTTTACAGTCTGCTTGTTCAAGGCTCGGTAGTCGATGCACATTCGCAGACTTCCGTCTGGCTTCGGAGTGAAGAGAACTGGAGCTCCGTACGGCGAAGTCGAAGGTCGAATCAGCCCTTTCTCCAGGAGATACTCAATTTGTTTTTTCATATCGGCAAGCTCTGTCGGGCTCAGCCGGTATTTGGACCCCGGCTCTTCTACGATCTCGTGTTGATGTGTCCGGTATGGCGGTAGTTGATCAGGTAAATCGTCGGGGAGAACGTCCTGGAACTCTTCAAGAATTTTCTTGACTGCTGGAGGAAGTTCCTGGGTCTGCTTCTCTCCGTTGTCTGCCTCGTTGACTATCGCCATGAATCCCGCCGTGGTCCGTTTGACGTTCTTTTCAAAGCGTGCGAGTGTCTCGACTGGAATATTTCCCGTGTCGTCCCATTTGGGAAGGCTGATTTTTCTCCCGTTGTTGTTGATGTTGGCCGTCTGGTTAACCCAGTTGATCTCGGGGTTGAACTTTTTAAGAAAGTCTCTCCCGAAGATAACGTCGAGTCCTTTGATATTTGTGACGGGGAGAGCAGGCTTCCATCGAAGGGGTCCAATCTGGAGTAGCAACCGTGTTTCCCCGTAGATAGGTAGCTTACTGCCATCCACCATCGTTGCAGAGAAGCTTGAGGACTTGATGTCACCTCCGAGTCGATCGATTGCCTTTTTGTCATAGACGCTGTGCGACGCCCCGCTGTCCACGAGTGCTTGGAGGCGCTGTCCGTTGCAGATCACCTCGAGCAGGAGTGGTGAGCGTTGCTCGGAGTACCCAAAAATAGTCTCATTAATAGGATCATAGGGTACGTCCCAATATTCAGTACACACCGTGGTTCCACTGCTTTCTTCTGGACAACTAGCTGGCCTGGGCTGCGTGGAGAAAGGCTCTTCTCCAACGCCAGGAGTAGAGGTAGTAACCGTACAAGTTGACCCTGAGGGGGTGGATCCGGTCGACGCCTGCGATCCACTGGATGCATCCTGGAGGGGTTTTTGGAGTTTCTGCAGCTTCTTTTGAACTCCCAGCTGCCTCTTCAGCTGCTTCAGCTCCATAGACTTCTTCCCTGGGGAGTGGAGAGTCGTCTTGGGCTGGTTCTGGGAGAGGACGTTGACGCCGTGAAAAGGTCTACTCCTTTCCACACTCCTTAATTTTTTCCCCAGCTCCGTAGGCACCGGTACCACTTCTTTAATTGTCTGCTTCCTCTGGAGTTCTTCCCGGAATTTGTTTATGGCTCCGGACCCGCGAAAATCGCCATTCTTCATTAAAGCATCTTTGAAAGATAACTTTAACGAATTCTGTTTTTTTCCGGGGTCGAATTGGAGAGTTCCCGTCTTGGTCGAGTCTGTTTTCGCGGAGGTTTTCTTTTCCTCGGCGAATTCCTCTGACAAATTTCGGTCAAGGGGCTTGGGATTTCGCCCTTGATTCTCCAAATCTCGCGCCCAATGCTGTCCTTCAATTTCGATTCGGTCCAGATTGCGCTGACGCTTTCGGATCTGTTTTTTCTCGCCAGCACGATCCGCAATCACTGGCGAGATCCGTTTTTTGACTTTTTGTTTTTAGTTTCGCCACTCCCACGAACTCGGAATGCCGCACGTGCAGATTTCATGTGAAAACAGTCGACAATCCGATGTCCGTTTCCGCCGCAAAATTCGCAAAGTGTTTTGTTTTTTGCAGGACGTGAACTCGCGTCGAATTTGTCGACTTCCATGGGGTCGGCGAACGTGGTTGAAGCCGAGCGATCCCCTTGTCGTGATCCGACGACGTGGGGTCGTCGTGTCCCGGAGTTGACCAAGTCAAAACGCTCCGCGGCCGATACGATTTCGCTGTAGCTGCTGCAATTCGCTGCTGCAACCTGGCGCCGAATGTCGGTTTTCAGCCCCGCGATGTAGGACTGAATTTTTTCGCCCTCGGTAATGTCGGGAATGCGATTATAAAATTCCTCCATCTGCTGCATGTATTGCGCGACACTCCCGAATTGCCTATGGTGATGTAATTTTTCGCGCGCAATATAAGTGGAATTAATCGGCTCAAAACGTTTGAGAAGGTCTGCCTGGAACTGTTGCCACGTGGCTTCGCCCTGGAAAATGCTACTGTTGCTTCCGAGCCACTCGAGAGCTGGACCGCGCATCAACGTTGTCGCGAGACGAATTTTCTCGCCGTCGTACTCCGTCGTCGTCCATCCGATCGCCGTGAAATAAATTTCCATCGTCGCGAGCCACCGCCTGACGTCGGATTTTCGATCGCTAGGGTCGAACGATTCCGGCGAGCGAAGTTTCGGAACCTCAAACTGACGCTGCGAAGTCGTCGAAGCAGGAATGTTCATGGTCGAGAGGAGCCGCGTAACGCGCTGCAGTTCGTTTCGCATCTGCTCGTTCTCCAATCGCGACCGTTCAGTCGTCGCTCGCATCTCCGCTTCCATCTTGGCGATTTGCGCGAAGAGCTGCTGCGTAACGTCGTTGGTCGCCGGCGAACCCATCCTGTTCAAAAACCACGCGAGGGGGTTAATTCGAAAAGCGCGGAACTGGTACTTACCAGAAATCAGCGTCGAATTGGTCGCCCCCGGCGGTTTTTCGAGGCGATTTTTTCCGCGACCGCTGCTTAGCCGAGAGTTGTCGAGTGAGAACGGCTCTGATTACCAAGTGTCACAGGATCGAATTCTCAATCGAAACTTGTCACTAAAACTGAATACAAGGCCTATTTATACTCGGAAAGTACAAGGATAAACGAGATAAAACGAACCTTCGGGAACACACCCTTCCCGATACTACAATCACAAGTGCGCATAAGCACGCAAGTCTATTGGCACTTGGGATTACACCCAGATTACACCGTATACACTACTGTCGGCGCTGTCGGTGCCGTATAATAGGTATGTCGGTGGGAAAAGTAGGAAATAAGAGAAATAAATAGAAGGCTCTAGAAAATAGAATAGTAGGCCGATTGAGATGAGATAAAGACCAAAATAAAGAGGAGAAAAGGGAGAATAGGATAACGGAAAAAATATAATAGTGAGAAAATATTATAGCGGGGACGTCCTCTCACACCCCCAGACCCGGCACCAGCAGGCTCAGCACCCCTAGCAGCACTAGAGTCAACAGCTACCTCGACAGGCTCGTTCGCATCCATCTGAGACACACCTTAGGGGGCAGGACCCTTGGGGGGGAGGGGGTCTACCGGCGGGGGACCTGGCGCGAGGAAGAGCGGCGGGGGGGGAAGGGGAGCAGTGCGGTAGGGGAAGAGACGGTAGTAGGGAACCGACTCCTCAAACGTGACGTCCTAAGAGGACAGAACACGGCGTGAGGTGGGGTGGTAACACTGCTAGCCGGGCGCGTCAGGGGGGAAGCCAAGGAAGACGCGGGGAACAGCACGGGGAGACAGCTTGTCCGCAGACACGTCGCGGACAAATGCTCGAGATCCCCAGGCACGGAACGCAGACGCATCGCCAACCTTCCCCGTCCACCGCAGAGTAGGGGAGGTCTCTGGCAAGGAGACCCGGGGCTGAAGGTTGATCTGATGCGTCGCGTATTGAACCGCGAACGGCTACAGAAGATGGGGAGCAGCCGCATGGATCATGGACGTACGAGCGACGTCCATGACCATGCCGATGCGGCGCTCAGCAATCCCATTTTGCTGTGGAGAGGCCAGAAGCGTGAACGTATGGCGAATGTCTCATGCACGACAGAAGGCTTGCAGAAGGTCGGAGGAAAACTCTCCCCCTCTGTCGTAGTGCAGACGCAGAACAGGAAAGTCCAAGCCGAAACTGTCTATGAGCTGGAGACGGGCAGCGCGGATCCTGTCGATCAACACCCCAGTGACCTCACCCTTGCTGCGCAAGGGGAGGACAGTGGTGTAACGCGAGTAGTCGTCAACCACCAGCAGAAAGTAACGCTCGTGACCCTGTCCACGGACGTGGGCTGGGCCCCACACGTCCATGTGAAGCGTCTGCAGTGGAGCCTCTGTCGGAGGAAACTCGGAGGAGTGAGGAGCGGCGCGCTGCCGCCCCTCGACGCAGGGAACGCATGTAGGGGCAGGCCCCTGGGGAAGGGGAGGGAGCGACTGGGGGAGACCCGAGACAAGGACACGGGAGGCCATGCCTCGGAGACGAGGCACGGAGGGGTGACCAAGGCGGTGGTGCCAGAGGAGAGTATAATGAGACAGGAGACGACACGAGCAGGGGGCAGACTCAGGACCAGACCAGACTCAAGAGTCTGACGGGTAAACGTGGCCAAGTGTCGGCCCGTCCGAGCACACGTACAGTGGGTCAGTCGCTGACTCGCAGGAGTGAACTAGTCAACCCCCCCATCCTGTAGGTCAGCACCACTCACCAAGTTCGTAGAGAACGAGGGAAGGTACAGATCTGACAGGCTTCGAGAAGGGGCCGTCGGACACGGTAAGACAGTGGAGAAGTAAGCAAGGACAGGACCCCCAGAGGGGTGTGCAAGTGAGACTGCAACCGACCGACTAAGCGGCGTGAGTGTGGTGTGGTCTCGAAAGAAGGAGCGGGAAGCACCCGAGTAAAGGGTGAAGGTGTGCAAGACCGCACGAGAAGCAGCACCAGAGAGAGCAGACTCACCAGTACCTGGAGGAGGAGACTCACTAGCACCTAGAGCAGCAGCCTCACCAACACCTGGAGCAGGAGACGCACGAGCACCTAGAGCAGCAGCATCACCAGCACCTAGAGCAGCAGGCTGGATACCGGGGTCAGGCGGCACACATAGGTGACAGGCACCCTCAGCACTAGTAGACAATGCATACATTGCAGTGAGAAGAGCATCATAGTCAAGAGCAAAAATATCTACCCTCTGTCGCGGCAAACTTAGCGGCGTCGCCAAACTCTGTACGCCAAGCGTCGCTCAGACGGGCGAAGCAGCGGGACTCTGTGTGACCAGGAGTCCCGCAAGGCTGAACAGTCAGGACACCCGTGCGAATGACGTACGGGCAGCGAGCAGTACTGAGTGACCCTCCACTCTGAGCGTACCACTCGCGAAGCTGCTGGGGCGAAAGGGTCTCGCTCGGAAGACGCTGCAGCTGCACCTGGCCACTACAAGAAGCTCCCGAATTACCCACTCGAGGACGACTCCCACTACGGCCACCCCGAAAACCCCAACTAGCGTACCACTCACGAAGCTGCTGGGGCGGGAGGGACTCACGCGGACGTCGCTGGAGCTGCAGCTTGCCACCGCCAGGAGTAGCAGTAGCAGTAGTAGCCGCAGTAGCAGCAGTAGCAGTAGTCGCCGCAGTAGCAGCGCGGCCACCCCTACAACCCCAGCTAGCGTACCACTCACGAAACTGTTGGGGCGTGAGGGACTCATGCGGACGGTGCTGGAGTTGCATCTGGCCACGCCAGGAGCAGCAGTAGCAGTAGAAAGAGCAGTAGCAGCAGGACAGTGCTCACCAGTGGCGAGAAGGGCAGGCCTACGACGGCAGTAATGGCGAGGCCGCTACCACTGCAGGGCGAGGGCTCCGCGGCAGCTGCAGGGGCGGCTGCTCCAGGGGCGGCTGCTCCAGGGGCCAGGGGCGGCTGCTGCAGTTGCGGCTGCTCCAGGGGCCAGGGGCGGCTGCTGCAGGGGCGGGGGGGGCAGGGGCGGTCGTCTGAAGGTCGGGCAGGGGCGACGCCGCGCGGGTCCCGTAGGGGCGTCGCGACGAGAGGGGGCGACGCCCGGGTACCGCTGGGGTGTCGCGACGTGCAGGAGCCGCGCCTCGCGGGTCCCGCAGGGGCGTTGCGACGAGGCGGGGGCGACGCGCGGGTCCCGCTGAGGCGTCGCGATGAGGCATGGGCGACACCCGGGTGGCGACGGGGCGGGGCCGCGAAGGGGCCGCGAAGGGGCCGGGAAGGGGCCGCTAAGGGGCCGTGAAGGGGCCGCTACGGGGCCGCGAAGGAGGGGGCCGCTAAGGGGCCGCGAAGGGGCCACGAGGGGGCCGTGAAGGGGCCGCTAAGGGGCTGCGAAGGGGCCACGAGGGGCCGCGAAGGGGCCAGGAGGAGCCGCTAGGGGCCGCAAAGGGGCCGCGAAGGGCCGTGAGAGGGGCCACTAAGGGCCGCGAAGGGGCCGCGAAGGAGCCGCGAAGGGGCCGCGAGGGGCCGTGAGAGGGGCCGCAAAGGGGCCTTACGAAGGGCGCGACGTTAGGGCAGGCGCGAAGCGCGCTCCGGGCAGGTAAAAAAAAAATTCGTTTTAGTGGTGGGCCCTAGGATACGTTCCCACTAGGGAACCTGCTCTATACCATGTGAAATAACGAGGAATGATTGAACTAGGAAAAGGTTGGATACAAATATCAAACCTTACAAACCTGTACCCTTTAGTGTCTACCCCACTAGAGCCTACAAAGACTAAGGCATATATATCTGACATTTTGTGTTGTCCAATTCAGAAGGCAATGTCGAGCGGGTGCGGTTTGCCCAGCCAGCCCATGCAGGGGTTCTCATACCGCCATCATTTTGTTCACCACACAAGATTCCCGCACGGCTGGCTCGACCACTGATCCATCTGAAATCCTCTCGGCAGTCTCTCTCTCTAGCTTGCATTCTCTTCTTGCTCGTGCCATGGTCTAGCCATGGCGGAAAAAGGTGATGACGGTTGTGGTGATGATGCCGATGCTACCGTAGACCCCAAGTTGGAGATGCGTGATTCACGCACGGGACTGGACTTCGTAGTCTCCGCTCTTTCAAACGCGAAGGAGAAAGTTGCGCCCCGCTTTCGTCTAGCAACTACAGACGATGCGGGAGATATTTGCGCCCCTGCCAAACGCCCTCAACCACAGACACCATTAAAACCCACCGCGGCAAAAGCGGGCCATCAACCGCATCGACATAGAAGGGACCAACCCGCTACAAGCAGGCGGTGTTGCGCTGGGCCGATCCAACAGCCCCACACTGTTCATTCGGCGATGCTGGCGAGTCTGTGAATGTTGCGGACCCTCTATCCAATGCTCCGAAAAAATACTCACCGAGATTATCTACGCTGTTGCCTTGTATAGGTTCAAATCCAAGTGGTATGAAGCCTACCATTTGCCTTTGCTAGCCAAAAAGAACTTCGGTTGCCTACATTGAAGTGCAGTTTATGCTCGGAGCACGCTGGACACATGCGGCAAGTGCGCGACGGCGAGATCGCCGCAAAGCAGGCTATTGCGCGAGCAATGTCGGTAGAGATAGAGGAGCACGATGAAGTCCAGTACAAAAGGGGGCATCCGGTGGAAAGGAGGTGGGTATACCCGAGGGAAGAGGAGGACGAGGTGCCAGTGCAGTATGCATAACATCTGGAGATTCGGCTGCCGGGGAACAGGGAGGAGGCCGAGGTAGACAAGAAGAGGGAGGATTTCAGCTGGCTGGAGGAGGCTATCGAATGGCAACAGAGCAGGGAGAGCTATGAGCGAGAATTTGGGTCATGCGATTTCGTGTTAATGGCCATGACGAAGGAGGGGGACAACACCGAGGGAAAGCTGGACAAGGGAGGGGAAGCAGGGAATGTGTTAACAGAAATGGAATGTTGGCCCCGCCCTCGCTTGGGCAACGCCGACGACTTGGTCAAATGCACGGGAGTAGCAACCGACTGTTCAGAGTGGGAGAGCTGCTCGACAGGATTCATCGAGCTGCAGGGGACCGCTGTGGTGTTGCTGTCGACCAGGGAGCTCGACTGACTGGTCTGGGCGACGGGTAGGACGTCGACCGGGACCTGCAGTTCGACCGGGAGGTCGACGGAGCAGTCCGTCGACCTGACAAGTGAGCAGCGGTCGACGAGGGGAGCTCGGCGACAACCGCTGATGGTTCTGGTCGACGGATGGGGTCCGTTGACCAGGGGGTAGCTCGACGGGAGTTGTGGTCGACCGGAAGCACTTGGTGGTCGACCGGGTCGACTGGGTAACCTGCTCGACGAGTTCTGCGGAGGCACGCGAACGTCGTCGAGGTTGCGATGGCACAGGCGACTGCAGGCTGGTATCCCGGAGTCGATGTGGCTCGTCGGGCACAGACAACAGCCGACGAATGCCCAACGAGGCAAATCGGGCCAATCATCTGCGCACACCTGCGAGCGTGCACACTGCTGTATTCTACGGGGCAACGCTGGACAGCCGCTCTGCTACAGCGTTGGCACGCCGTCGACCTGCTCCGTTGGCAGGTCACCTTTCTGCAGTGCTGGCACGGCTCCTCTACGCAATTCTAGCAGGCGATTGACTGAGCTGTGCTGGCGATCGACCAGGCTAGCAGCAGGGTTGCTAGGTGTCTGATGTAGTCATTGTTGTCATTGCTTCTTGTATAATTCTGGAATTCTAACTTTGCTAGTGGAAACTCTTGCCAATTTCTCCCGTGAATGTGCAAGCACTAAGGAACCAAGCAAAGCTACGATCACCTCTAGTAGTTCGTGCCAACCCCCGTAGTCTAGCTCACTACCATTGTAGAGTGAATCTCCTCAGAATGCAGCGGCAGCAGCTCAGAAGCCGGGAACTGGCCCGAAAGGCCACACGTCAGAGAAGGAGAAGGGCCAACCGCAGCCGGCAGTGGAGGGGAGGAGTGGGTGATGGGGGAAGGCCCGGCAAAGGAGGAAGCGGAAGCACTCAAGGAGGTGTTATCCTGCTATAGGGCAGCCTTCGCCTATGGATTATGCAGCAGCGACGGTGGTGGCGGCTCATACATATCTCTTCGGGCAGGTATTGTCTAAGCGCATGTGCGGTGACTACAGAGGCCTCAACAAGGTGACAATCACAAAGCGATATTATACGCCGACATCGGATGAAAAATTTGACAAACTAGTAGAGGCGATGGTCTTTTCAACCCTGGACTTGCGACTGGGGTTCAACCAGATCCCGATTGCTGAAGCAGATAAGAAGAAGACGATGTTCCACGGGGTAGATGGGCAGTACGAGTGGCACACACTTCCATTCGAGTTAAAGTCAGCTTTAGCAGAATCTCAAAGGGTGATGGACCAAGTGCTGTGCAATGTGCCGAACGCAGCGTGCTACATTGATGATGTGATTGTGTTTAGTGTGGACAGGAGGTCACACGTGAAGGATGTGAAAGTAGCGCTCAAGGCCATCCATGAGGCGGGTCTGACATGCCACCCAGGAAAGTGCAAGTTCGGGCAGATGACGGTGGAGTACCTGGGGTTCGAGGTGGAAGGAGGACAAATCGGGATCCAGCGAGCGAAGGTGGAAGTGGTGGTACCTAAGGACAGGAGCACCGAGTGAGCTCTGTTGGGCTTCCTGAACTATTCCAGGAAGTTCATGCCGAACTTCAGCAGGAGGGCAACCGAACTGAACCAACTAGTGCGGGAGGACCAGAAATGGGAGTGGGGACCAGAGCAGGTGAAGGCAGTACATAATCTATCGAGAGCGGTCAAGAATGGTGCAGTCATGGAGCTGCCGTAGGCGGATGTACCTTTCAGGCTGTACACCAATTGAAGTAGTGCGGGCATGGGGGCAGTGCTGACTCAAATGAAGGGCGAAGTGGAGAAGGTCGTGGCGTTCGCAAGCCGAAGCTGCAACGTCGCGGAAGCAAACTACTCTTCATATGAGGGCGAAGGACTGGCCGTGGTGTGGGCGGTGAAACATTTCCGAGTGTACTTGCAGGGCAGGAAGTTCGCACTGGTGACGGACCACCGGCCGCTGCTATGGCTGATGCGGAGTCCCGACCTGACGGGGCGCAGCGCGAGGTGGGCCATGAAGCTGCAGGAGTACGATTTCGAGATAAAGCATCGGCCTGGCAAAACCATGCAACATGTGGACGGACTATCACGCAACCCGCCAGCAGTGCAGCCATCCGTCTGCCTGATGAAGGAAGCCGATCGGGAAAGGGAGTGGGAGAAAGTGAAGGCGGGACCAACAGACATGTGGGAAGACACGGATGCAGTAGCTTAAATTCAGGGGCAACGAGGGAAGGAGGAGCAACTACAACAAGGGTGAAAGCCAGAGGCGAGTACTATCTCTGGTGCAAAGGGCAGGTACAGCTGCGGACCGGAACAGGATGGAAGGATGTGCCCGCTCCAGGAGAGAGAGCAAGCATTATACGGAGGTACATGAAATGCTAGGGCACTACGGACCATTCAGGACGCAACAGCTGGTGCAGACAGGATGGTGGTGGGCACGCATGCGCAAGCAGATAAAGGATTAGGCGTTGCGCTATGAGGCATGCTGCAGGAACCGAGCAGTGATGGAACGAGACAAGGCCGAGCTGCAGCCTCTCCCCATAGTCAGCTTGGGCTACAGGTGGTCTTTGGATATCGCGGGGGAATTACCCATGACAACAAAAGGAAGAAGGTACATCCTGCTGATGGTGAAGAAGGTACATCCTGCTGATGGTGGAACACGTGAGCAAGTGGGCAGAAGCAAAGCCCTTGCTGCATAAGACGGCGGAGGCGGTAGCAGAGGCATTTGAGGAGATTGTCATCAACTGAATGGGGCCATTCCCTATGTCTTCCTTGGCTTTCCCCCTGACACGCCTGGCTGGCAGTTTTACCACCCCACCACGCGACGTGTCCTGCCCTCTCAGGACATCACGTTTGACAAGTCGGTTCCCTTTTACCGTCTCTTCCCCTATCGCCCTGCCCCTCTCCCCCCCCCGCCCCCCGCCGCTCTTCCTCGCACCATGTCCCCCTCCGGTAGACCCCCTCCCCCCTCAGGGTCCTGCTCCCTCAGGTGTGTCTCAGGTAGACCCGCTCCCCTTGGCTAAGCCTGTCAAGGTCGCTGTTGAGGTGCTGCTGGGGGTGGTGCTGCTAGGGGTGCTGCGTCTGTGGGTGCTGAGCCTGAGCGTGCAGAGCCTGGGAGTGCTGGGCCTGGGGTTGCTGAGTCTGAGGGTGCAGAGCCTCGGGATGCTGAGCCTGAGCATGCGGAGCCTGGGGGTGCTGAGTCTGGGGGTGTTAAGCCTGGAGGTACTGTGTCTGCTGGAGGTCCTACGGATGCATCATCACGGCGGGAGACCTCTCTCTCCACTGCAGCTGCGTGAGTGGTTTGCTCGGCGCACCCACCTTTGGAGTGGCGCTGCTGGAGCTGGGGGGCCTGCCACTGGAGCTGCTGGTCCTAGAGGTACTGGAGCTGCTGGTCCCAGAGGTGCTCGTACTGGAGGTACTGGAGCTGTTGGAGCTGGTGGTACTACAATCGCTGAAGCTAGAGATCTTGGAGCTGAAGGCGCTGGAGCTGGAGGTACCAGAGGTGCTGGAGCTACTGGTTCTGGAGGTACTGGAGCTGCCGATGCTGGTGGTGCTGCTGGTACTCGGGGTGCTGGAGCCGCTGGTCACGGAGGTGCTTGTATAGGAGGTACTGGAGCTGCTGGAGCTGGTACTGCAGGCGGTGCAGCTGGAGGCCCTAGAGCTGGAGGAGCTGGAGCTGCAGACCTTGGAGCTAGAGGAGCTGGAGCTGGAGACCTTGGAGCTACAGGCACTGGAGCTGGAAACCCTGGAGGTGGAGGTGCTGGCCCTGGGGGTGCTAGAACTGTCGGTACTGGTGCTGAAGGCACTGTGCGGCCGCGACCGTACTTCGTTCCACTGCTTTGCCAGGTTCTTAGTCTGGCCTTACTCCACCTCTACTGTGTCCACCGCCTGACCAGTCGCAACCACAATTACAGCCTGACTCCCCACTGCATGCTCTTTCAATTATGAAATGAAACTCAATGAATTGTTAGAAAATGAGAAGTACAACCCTAGATATAGCAAACCCTAATCATGCAAGGATATAGAAACGTAACACATTTAAAATATATGTTGACACACCCCCATAGTCTAGGTGACGATAATCCTGCGGAAAAACAGCACATATCTCAGGGTGGGTCTCAAGGACACACACAGTCTGAGAGCAAGCAAGAGTCACATGACCAATCAGCAAAGACAAGCAAGGGTCACAACACCAGTCCACAAGAACAAGACAAAACTCAGGGTGGAGCTCAAAGTCACCACACACTCTGAGAGGCTACAAGGCCAGTTCACATGCAGGTATATAGCAAGTAAAAAGAGATGCAAGAGTACAAAACAAGAAGGACAAAGCATCTCTACGTAAGCAAGTGAAGACGGGCTGGCACAAGGCCAAGCTGGGTGCAAAAACGCTGGTGGTCACAAGGCGGCAACGCCTTGGTGAAGATCTCTGCAGTGTTGGCCTGAGAGATCACACATCGTATGAGTGCCTGGCCACGATGCTGCAACTCACGCAGAAGGAAGTAATGAAGCTGGATGTGCTTCACCTTCCCAACCAGTCGGGCCTCCTCACATAGCAGGACAGCAGACCTGTTGTCGGCGAACAAGATCGAGGGAGAGCGAGGCCGCTCACCAAGGTCGGTGAGAAGGAAAGACAGCCAGTGAAGCTCCTGAGCAGCCATGGCCGCAGCGTACACCTCTGCCTCACAGCTGGAACCAGCGACGGACGACGCCCAAGTCGACCGCCACGAAACACCACCTGCCCCGAGGCTAAAGGAGTACCCCTGTATAGACCGACGCGTCTCCGCGTTGTCAGCCCACGACGAGTTCGAGTAACCTGTGAGTGTAACTGGCTGCTTCCCTCCAGGGACAAGTCCCATGCCTGATGTACTCGCCACATACTTTGCTACCCTCTTAGCCGCGTACCAGTGGGAAGGTCGGTGTCTCCCAGGCGCAACAAAGCGCGCTTGGACGCTAAGAGGGTAAGTTAGGTCTGGGTGAGTGCAGGTCATCAGGTACATGAGACAACCCACCAGCTCAGGATATGGACCGATGGACTCAAATGGCTCGTCTAAAGGTGGAGCCGTGAGCCCATGATCCACACCAAGAGGGGTGGGCTGTACCTTGGAGAACAGGAAGTGGAACCGCGTGAGGATCTGCTCAACCATATGCAACTGAGTCAGTGTAATGGTCAAGGTAGTGCTGCAGCTCACCAAGGTTAGTGCAAGTGTGTCTCCTGTGCAGTTCCTCCTTCACGGAGGCCAGCGCGCGTCGGTCGGGAGTGGCGAACACCAAGTTGTCGACGTAGACCAGGACAAAGAACGGGGTGGAGCCACGGCGAACAAACGGTGACGGGTCAGCAGACGACGGAAAGAAGTCAAGTGTTGCAAGGGTCGAGCGAAGTGTGTCGTGCCACTCACGTGGAGCCTGACGCAGGCTGTAGAGTGGTCCACACAGCTGCCACTGGGTCCCAGGAGGTAAAGAGCAAGTGAAGCCAGGCGAGCGACGCAGCCAGATCTGCTCGTGTAGGCTCCCATCAAGGAACGCGGTGGAGAAGTCCAAGGTGTGCAACTCGTAGTCGCGCTGGGCTGCAATATGCAGCAACACCCAAAGAGTACTCATCTTTGAGGTGGGAGCGAAGGTCTGGTAGAAGTCCACACCCTCTCGCTGACTTAAGCCTCTCGCCACATAGCGCGCCTTGAACACAGGTGGTGATCCAGGCGGCCGCTTCACCTTGGAGAGCCATCGGCCACTGACGACGTTCGTCCCAGGTGGTGGGACTGCGTCGACGTATGTGTCTGTGGACCTATAAGATGCCATCTTTGCCTCCTCGGTTGCTGTCCAGTACGAAGCCTAGGGTCCCGAGACCGCCTCGGCGTGATTGCGAGGGATCGGGATGTCAAGCGCGTCTGGCCCCTCAAGGGCAAGTAGCATGGCGCAGAGATGAGGAACAGTGGCCGCAAGGAAACCAAGCTCGAACTGCCTATCCTCGAGAACCTCCAAGGGAAAGACAAGAGCACTCCCAGAGAACGGAGAACGAGCAGGGCCACTCACCACGTGAGCGGCGTAGTCACGGCGGTGGGAAGAGGCAAAGCCAGCGACAGTGGTAACAAGAGCTGAGACATACGATAGAGGTGCAGCCGGGTGGGTGACCAACGCGGACAAAACACGGGAGACTACAGGACGGGAGGCTCAGAGGTAGTCGGACAACGGGTTGTGAAGCACAGTGAGGGACGACCCAGGGCGCTATGGAAGGATAGGAGGAGGTGGAGCACGAGAGCAAAGAACAAGGTGGAACAGACCGTCTGCATGGTAACGGGACCGACAACGCTATGGGGACACAGCACGACTGAAGGAAGAACGACGAGTCCACTGGGACGAGGAAAGGGACTCAAAAGGGGGAACAGGAGGGGATGGTAGGGGACCACGAACAAAGCATGCAGGTGCTGGGTCGGGGAGGTCGCGTAGTTGCAGTCGCTGCTGCTCCGCCTCCTGTTTGCGAAGCAATGAGGAGGTCCCTGATGTTTTGATCCCTTGGATCCGCGCTGTCCGTCTCTAGCTCCGCGAGCGGTTCCGCGAGGACCTTCCTGTCCTGCGTTTGCACTATGACAGAGGTGGTGAGTTCGCCTCCGACCTCTTGCGGGACTTTTGTCGTGGGGAGGGCATTCTCCAGTCGTTCAAGCTTCCGGCCTCTCCACAGCAGAATGGGGTTGCTGAGCACCGCATTGGCTTAGTCATGGAGGTCGCTCGTACCTCCATGATCCATGCGGCTGCTCCCCATTTTCTGTGGCCGGTTGTGGTCTGGTACGCTACGCATCAGCTCAAGCTCTGGCCCCGTGTCTCCTTGCCGGAGACTTCGCCTACACTGCGTTGGACGGGGGAGGTTGGTGATGCGTCGGTGTTCCGGGTCAGGAGTTCTCGTGCCTTTGTCCGTGATACGTCCGCGAACAAGCTCTCCTCCCGCGCCATTCCCTATGTCTTCCTTGGCTTTCCCCCTGACACGCATGGCTGGCAGTTTTACCACCTGACCACGTGCCGTGTCCTGCCCTTTCAAAACGTCACATTTGATAATCCGGTTCCCTTTTACCGTCTCTTCCCCTACCGCATCTCTCCCCCCCCCTTGGCGCTCTTCCTCGCACAAGGTCCCCCTCCGGTAGACCCCTTCCTCAGGTGTGTCTCAGGTAGACCCGCTGAGTCTAAGAACGTCTGAAAATTTTGACGAAGTATAACTTTCATATATGAATGTTGAGATGATAGAAATGGTGTTGTTTGCAAAATCAGATAAGGTCTGAAAATCATAGCGTAAGCCAAATTTTGTCTAATAACGACGACCCTGGATGGTGATCTGCGCTCCTTTTAGCTATGCCATTCACTATTTTAATTGCCGCTACTTTGCATATTCGGGTAGCCTGCAAAATCTCGGCAAAATGATGTGCTCGTGGTGTCGATTTTTCCAGACTCGACGTCTGGGCACTATGGGGTTCTGCAACTACTGCGTAGTTCATGTAGAACAGTAACTACCGCGTTGTTGCTGACACGGCATTGTTCTAGGCGAACTCGATCGGCCGCAACTATTGCTCTCAGGTTGCGGGGTCATCACACGTGGCGCAAAACAAGCCGCTCCAATGTCTGGTTCTTTCTTTCAGTTTGTCCGTCGATTTCAAGGTGGAACGAGAAACCGAATTGTAGCCGAGTCCCAAGCTGGCAAACTTCGTGTCTTTGTCGCTGATAATCGGGCTGGCATCCCGTAAAGGCGAATGACGGTTGCGATGAACAAGCGGGCGGTTTCTTCGGCTGAGATTGGATTCCTTAACGTAGCACAATTAACCATTTTATCAATCGGCCAACGACGACCATGACCTCTCAGAAACTAACGAGCATGAATGATTGCATTGAGAAAGAAAGTAATACAATTATTAATCCTAATTTGGGTTGTACCCCATATGAGCTACCCCACTACAACCTACACAACAATATAATAGTTTGACACATCCCCATAGGCAAAGTGGGGGGGAACAAGGGGTCACAAGACCAGTCAAAGAAAGCAAAGCAAGCTCAGGGTGGATCTCAAAGTCACCACACACCCTGCGCACAAGAAAATGGCCACAAGGCCAATTCACATGCAGAGTTATATAAGTGGGAACAAGCAGTACAGTGATCACAACCTAGCAAGTATAAACATGCAGGTATAAGTATATAGATAACAGTACAAGCAAATTCACAAAGTGAGCAAGTGAGGCAGAGTAGGCACAAGGCCTAACACAGTACGGAAACGCTGATGATCACAAGGCTGAAGTGCCTTGGTGAATATATCAGTAGTGTTGGCCTGAGTGGCCACGTAAGCAAGACAAAGCTGACCACGCTGGTGCAACTCTCGAGCAAGAAATTAACGAAGAGCGATGCGCTTTGTCCTGTGCTCCAGTGCGTGCTCCTGACACAAGGCAATCATGGCCTTGTTGTCTACGTACGGGGTTTGGAGGAGAACAAAGCCGCTCTCCCAAGTCGGTTAGCAGGTAGGCGAGTCAGCGTAACTCCTGTGCAGCCATGGCCTTTGCGCAGATCTCAGCCTCACAACTGGAACTGAGAACGGAAGTCGAGCGGGTAGACCGCCAATAAACAGAACCGAAGCCAAGGCTGAAGGTGTAACCCTATGAAGACCGCCAAGTCGTCAACCCAAGAAGCGTCTGCGTGACCAGTGAGAACAACTCGACCCCGTCCTCCAAGCACGAGACCCATGCCCGACGTACTGCACAAGTAGCGCAACACCCTCTTAGCGGCCTCCCAATAATCTGGTCGGTGTCTCCTTGGTGCAACATAGCGCGCCAGGATGCTAAGAGGGTAGGCAAGGTCAGGTCGAGTGCAGGTCATCAGGTACATGAGGCAGCCCACAAGCTCTGGATACGGGCCACTCGGCTTTACGAACTCGTCCGAAGATGGAGCTGAGAGCGAGTGACCGGTAGGCAGAGGAGTGGACTGTGGCAAGGAGTAGTGGAAGCGGAAGCGTTGAAGGACCTGGTGTGGCATGTATGACTGAGTCAAGGTGATGGTGCGCCGTGCTTTGTCCCGGATGATCTGCAAGCCAAGATAGCTGCGCAGCTCACCCAGAACTGTGCACGTCTGTCTCTTCTGTAGCTCCGACTTCACTAGGGCGAGTGCCTCAGTGTTAGCAGTGGCAAAGACAAAAGCGTCGATGAACACGAGGATGTAGAACGGCGGCAGCAAAGTGACGGTGCGTTGAAACAGCGACGGGTCAGCAATCGAAGGAGCAAACCCAAGAGCCGCAAGTGTCGTCCTTGGTGTGTTGTGCCACTCACGAGGCGCCTGGCGTAGACTGTAGACTGGCCGCTGAAGGCTCCACTGGGTACGAGGAGGAAACGACCCAGTGAAGCCAGGTGGGCAGTGCAGCAAGATCTCCTTGTGCAGGCTGCCCTGTAAGAAAGGTGTGCTGAAGACAAGAGAGTGAAGCTCGTAGTCACGCTCAGCAGCGACGTGCAGTAGCACCCAAAGAGTGGTCATCTTTGGCGTAGGGGAGAAGGTATGGAAGAAGTAAACTCTCTACCACTGACTAAAGCCTCGTGCAACGTAACAAGCCTTGAAGACAGGCGGAGAATCCGGCGGCCGCTTCACCCTGAAAATCCACATGCCATCGACTATGTTCGCCCTAGGAGGGGGAAATGCGGCGACGTAAGTGCCTGTAGACTTCTTGGATGCCATCTCCGCGTCCATGGCTGTTTGCCACTGAGAGGAGTAGGGACCCGTAATCGCCTCTGTGTAAGAGCGCGGGGTCAGGATGTCTGGTGCATCCGGGTTTCCCTCCGGTGCAAGCAGCATGGACACAAGATGAGGTACAGCAGCCACAAAACACTCAAAGTCCTCCTGCCTATCCTCAAGGACGTCTGTGCCAAGAGCACACTCACCCCGGACGGACGGAGGACAGACAGACTCAGACTCAGCAACAAGACTAGCGGCATAGTCAAGACTACAGGTGGCAGAAAAGTCAACAAGCTCAGCAACTAGGGCAGACGCAACAGCGGACTCAAACGAAGTGTTAGTGACAACAGTGGTTAGAAAACACGTGACAGTAGGACTGACAGCACGAACTAAGTCGGACTCAGGGCATGGAGCGTTAGCAATAGAGGATGCAGTGGAAGACAGTAGGGGAACTCGCAAAGGAACGGAGGAAGGGCGAAGTGCCATAAGGTGGGTGCCAGGGACAGGAAGAGGACGCGGATGCGGAAAACGACGACCAGTGGGAACAGCGCGAACAGGCGAGGCAGGATGAGACGCACCCTCACGACGCTCGGTAAGAGAGTTTGGCTGCTCAATGTAAGGAGGAGGAGCAGGCAGTGGGGAGGCTGGCTATAACCGTGGCTACGACTAGTCAAGCGGTGGACATAGTAGAGGTGGAGTAAGGTCAATAGAATACGGGAGACTAAGATCCTGGCGAAGTAGTGGAACAAAGTACGGTCGTGGCTGCACACTGCCTCCAATACCAGTATGGACAGCTCTAGCACCCCCAGCGCCAGCACCTCCAGCTCCAGCGTCTCCAGCTCTAGTGTTTGGAGCACCACCAGCTCCAGCAGCTCCAATACCTCCAGCACAAGCACCTCTGGGACCAGCAGCTCCAACACCAGCACCACCACCAGCTCCAGCAGCTCCAGTACCTCCAGGACGAGCACCTCTGGGACAAGCAGCTCCAGCACCATCAGCACCACCAGCTCCAGCACCTCCAGCACCTCCAGCACCTCCAGCACTAATAGCACCATCAGCCCCGGCAGCTCCAGCACCTCCAGCAGCACCACTTCGAAGGCGGGTGCGCCGAGCAAACCACTTGCGCTGCTGCACTGGAGAGATAGACTCTCGCCATGACGAGGCACCCGAAGTACCTCCAGCAGACACAGTATCCCCAGGCTCCGCACCCTCAAGCTCAGCACCCCCAGGCTCCGTACCGTTAGGCTCAGCACCCCCAGGCTCAGCATCCCCAGGCTCTGCACGCTCAAGCTCAGCACCCCCAGGCTCCGCACCCTCAGACTCAGAAATCATAGGCTCAGCACCCCCAGGCTCCGCACGCTCAGGCCCAGCACCCCCAGACGCAGCACCCCTAGCAGTACCTCCCCTAGCAGCACCAGAGTCGACAGCTACCTCGACAGGCTCAGCTAAGGGGAGTGGATCTACCTTAGACACACCTGAGGGAGCAGGACCCTGAGGGGGGAGGGGTTCTACCGGAGGGGGACCTGGAGTGAGGAAGAGCGGCGGGGGGGAGAGGGGCAGTGCGGTAGGGGAAGAGACGGTAAAAGGGAACAGACTCGTCAAACGTGACGTCCTGAGAGGGCAGGACACGGCGCGTGGTGGGGTGGTAAAACTGCCAGCGAGGCACGTCAAAGGGAAAGCCAAGGAAGGTGCTGGGAATGGTGCCGGGAGGAGAGCTTGTCCGCGAACGTATCGCGGACAAAGGCACGACAGCCTCAGACCCAGAACACTGACGAATCGCCAACCTCCCCCGTCCAACACAGTGCAGGCGAGGTCTCCAGCAAGGAGACACGGGGCCAGAGGTTGAGCAGATGCGCGGCACCCCGGACCGCAAACGGCCACAGAAAATGGGGAGCAGCCGCATGGATCATGGAGGTACGAGCCACCTCCATGACTAAGCCAATGTGGCGCTCAGCAACCCCATTTTGCTGAGGGGAGGCCGGAAGCGTGAACGACTGGAGAATGCCCTCCCCACGACAAAAGTCCCACAAGAGGTCGGAGGAGAACTCACTACCTCTGTTAGAGTGCAGACGCATGACAGGAAGGTCCTCACGGAACCCCTCGCGAAGCCGGAGATAGAATGCGCGTATCCAAGGGACCTCAGCCTTGCTGCGCAAGGGGTAGACCATGGTGTAATGCGTGTAGTCGTCAACAACCAGCAAAAAGTAGCGCTCGCGGCCCTGTCCACGGACGCGGGCTGGGCCCCACACGTCCATGTGGAGAGTCCGCAGGGGAGCAGTCGTCGGGGGAAACGAGGAGTGAGGAGTTGCGTGCTGCCGCCCCTCGACGCAAGGAAGGCAGGGCGGGGAGGGCGAGGGCGGGAGGGGAGGCAGGGACCTGGGAAGACCAGAGACAAGGAGTTGGGAGTGCATGTCACGGAGGCGTGCCACGGAGGGAAGGCGGTGGTGCCAAAGGAGAGTCTGGTGCAACAGGTGGCGACACGAATAGAGGGCTGCTAGCTGACCTGACGCGGACGCAGACGCAACTACCTGAGGAGGATCATTAGTCAGTGTGTACAGACTCGACCCAGGCCAACGGGTGAACGTGGCCAGGTGAAAGATAGTTCGGGAGCATGTACAGATCGCCACACCCATTCATCCTGAAGGACGGCGTTGCTCACCAAGTTCGTAGAGAACGAGGGGTGTGACTTGACAGTGAGCCAGACGGAACCACCGGACACGGGAGAACAATGGAGGAACATGCAAGAACTGGGCCCCAGAGGGGTCAGTCAGAGAGACTGCAACAGGTGCAGGGAGCGGTGTGACTGTGGTATTGTAGCGAAATAAGCAGTGGGAAGCACCTGAGTCAAGCGTGATGGTGTGCAAGGCCTCAGTAGGTGCAGTACCAAAGAGAGCAGACTCACTAGCACCTAGAGCACCAACCTCTATACCTGGGTCAGGCGTCATACACAGGTAATAGTCACCCTCACCACTAACAGTCAATGCATACATGGCAGCAAGGACAGCATCATAATCAAGAGCAAAGATATCCACACCCTGCCTAAGCAGCTGTAGCCAGCGGGGGAGCTCATTCGCATCGGGAAACTCAGCGCGCCAGGCGTCGTCAAGACGGGAAAAGCAGCGGGACTGTGTTTGACCATCCTTTTTGCATGTCTGACCAGAACGGTCACATGTTTGAATGACGTACTGGCAGCGAACACTACCCCTAGACGCCCTACGCTGAGAAAACCACTTACGAAGCTCCTGGGGCATAGGGGTCTCACGCGGACGCTGCTGCTGCTGCCTCTGACCACCGCCAGCACCTCGAGTACCGCCGCCACCAAGACCGCCACCACTGCCGACGCCACCACTCTCACTGCCGACACCACTATCGCCGCCACCACTTCCACTGCCGCCACCACCGCTCCCACCAACGCCTCCACTCCCACCACCATTCCTTCACCACCGCCACCTCCACCGCCTCCACCGCCTCCACCACCGCCTCCACCGCTGCCACCCCCACCACCCTTGCCTGTGCTGCTACAGCGCCTCCCAGTAATAGCAGATGCAGCCCCAACCTCCTCAGGTGTGTCCCAGGTAGACGCGGTCAAGCCTGTCGAGGTAGCTGTTGACTCTGGTGCTGCTAGGGGTACTGAGCCTGCGGGTGCTGGGTCTGGGGGTGCTAAGCCAGGGGGTGCTGAGTCTGGGGGTACTGAGCCTGAGCGTGTGGAGCCTGGGGGTCCTGAGTCTGGGGATGCTGAGCCTGGGGGTGCTGAGCGTGGGGGTGCTGAGCCTGGGGTTGCTGAGTCAGAGGATGCTGAGCCTGCGTAGAAGGAAGTCAACAGTAGCAGCAGAAGCGTAGGAGGGGGCAAGTGGGGAGGGGGAACACCCCTCAAAGAAGGGAGTGCGAGGAGTGCCTCGAGCAGCACCTACAGCGACTATGCTAGCCTCAGCTGCAAGGAGGTGCTTCTCGAGCAGGTCGACAGTGAGGTCGGTGGGGACCATGGCGAGAAAGTGGTCCCTGACTGCGCTAAGAGAGTCAGGGAGGCGGGTGACGATGAAGTAGAGAGCGATGTACATGGGGGCCGGTTCTTGTCTAAGAAACTCGGCTGGGAGGGCAGCACGGTAGCGAGCATCACTAGCGCGAAGGTGGGTGACTAGGTCGTCGATTGTGGCAAAGGAGGACAACTCGGAAAACATGTAGGGCAGTATAAGGCGGCCGAGATCAGCAGTGGCAGGGGAAGAGTAGCGAGTGACTATAGCATTGTACAGGGCCTTATCAGTCTTTTGCTGGCCAAAGTGAGCGCGTTCGGCTAACGGTAGGCGGTTGCGAACGGCTAGGCGAGCAGCAGCGTCACGGGTAAGCCACTGTGAGCGAGTGAAACTGTCAGCTGTGCCAGGAGGGGTGACTGAGGAACCAGACGTGCGGTCGAACAGGGATACGCCGTCTTTAGCATCGCTCATTAGGTACAGCTGTAGGTCATCGAGCCATGCTTCAAACTGGATCGGGCGGCCCTCAGGATCAAACAAGAGTACGCTGGGAGTAGCCATAGCTGGGTGTTGCGAGACTACCAGGGCGGAGCGCGTGCAGGGCAGAGCGGTATGCGGGCAGGGCAGGGCGGCGCGTGTCTAGAAAAGGCGGCGCACGGCCAGCAGGGCGGCGCGCGGGCAGGCAAGGGTGGCGCACGAGCAGCAGGGCGGCCGCGGCCAGGAGGGCGACGCGCGGCCAGCAGGGCGACGCGCGGGCTGTAGAAGGCGGCACGCGGGTAGGCAGGGGCGGCGCGTGGCCAGCAGGGCAGTGCGCGGGCTGCAATGGGCGGCGCACGGGCAGGCAAGGGCGGCGCGTGGGCAGGAAGGGGCAGCGCGCGCGCAGGCAGGGGCAGCGCGTGGGCAGGCAGGGGCAGCGCGCGGTCATGGATGGAGGTGAAACAGTGAGCTGGAGGTCCAAGAAGTAGAGTGAGATTGCTCTGTCTTCCGGAGAGGCAGAGTACATGGTGATGTACCATGCCATCAAGGAGATCGTGCTCCTGAGGAAGCTGCTGGAGGACATGGGAGCTGAACAGGAGGGGCCTACACCACTTTTCTCCGACAGCGAGGCTGCTATTGGCATGGCCAATAATCCTATCCTGAATGGGCTGAACAAGCATATGAACATTAAGTGGCAGTGGGTGAGGCACATGGTGAAGGAGGGGATTGTTGAGCTTCACCACATGAAGGATCGCAAGCAGGCGGCAGATTTTCTCACCAAGAGACTTCTCGAGAGCGCACATTGGAAGTGTGCTAAGATGTGTGGCATGGCATCGCACTAGTGTGGGCATCAGTGTCATGAGTGCATGTGTGATTGTGTGGATGAGAGTTTGCATGTGTGTGTGTGTGCATGCGGTCCGTTAGGCTGAGGGGGAGTTTGTTGAATGCACATCATTATGAATGAATGTCATCTTAACGTTATGCCGAGTGCTCGTGCTATTTGTGCTTGCATGATTTGCATGAGCATATATCATTATGCATGGCTGTTGGATGTTATAATCTCTGTGTTTTTCTCCAAGTTTAACTGCTTGATCATGCAGGAGAAATTCGGAGCTTTCCAACAATACCAAGATCGCCTTATTCCGACCAAAATCGCCCATGTTACAAGATTTCCAAGACTTGGATTTCTTATTCCTCTTTGGGGTTATATTTAATTTGGGTGATTACTTGGACATGACTATAAAGGGATATTTGGTTGGGTGGTTAGAAAGGCAAACTTTAATTTTGGATTGGGGTGGCTAGAAGGTTCTAGCATGGGATTTTGCATGTGACACCTCAAGGACCTCATGATGAAGGTTGCATCCTTGCTGCTAGGAAGGTTCCTACCATCCTTCCCTAGCTCTTGGAGAACCCCTTTCCTCTCATGGTTCTCTTGGAGTCCCCAATTCCAACTTTTCTATCCCTTAATGTTTGTACTTCCTCCACCATTCTAGTCATGCGGCTGCTGGACGTTTTTACTTGGTTCTCATTCTATAGACCATCTTAACAACTCATTCAACTTAGAGATGGTAGCTAAGCCTAAGGCGCAACTTCCCAGCGAGCAGATTTGTCAGAATAACAAACAGGAATGAATGAACTAGCAGCAGAATGGGTACAAGTAGGAAACCCTAACTGGGTTGTACCCCATATGGGCTACCCCACTACAGCCTACACAATAAGCAGCATAAATGTTTGACATGATTTGCGTTTAGTTGAGAAATGAGTTCGTCGTAAGTTCTCAAAGTGACGGATCCTGAACAACAATTTACGCACGCGTGGTCGAAGGCACGCTACTGGCAATACGGGAATGTGTGGACCAAGTTCGGATCCGATGCGTGGGTAACTTCACATTTACCCAGGAAATGCTTGCCACGATCCTCGACGGGACCGACATTTTACTCGGTCGTAATGGTCTAGTCCCTTCCATTTAAGTCCGCGAGCGGTGTGGCACAGGAAATCGATGTAGACTTAATATCCAGCGCCCCGTATCGTTCAGCGCCGAGAACCTTTTTTGGAAAGTGTTCGCGTGCCAAGGCCGCTGCTGGCAGACGGTGCAGGTGGGTACATGCATCCTTGGTTGAAGTTTATTTCCATCGGGTAATAGCAGCGCCTCTTCCGTGAACACTCTGGCGTTTCTAGAGTTGTTAAGTGCCTGCACATACAAATGTCCCAGACGTTGGTGCCAAATGTCAGCTTCGGCGCGATATCTCGTGTGAAAGTGTACAATCGCTTTTCCCGAGCTACTATGCTTGTTGCTGTTGGTCTTGTTTCGTCTGCAGGTTCTTCGGGCACGAGCACTTTGACGGCTGCGATGTGAAGAGCTTCAAATATTGTTCCTCGGAACACGCGGTCGGAGTCGCTGATGCCTTATGTGCCAATCATCATGGGAAGTAGCTGCGGGCCTTGATAAGGAGTTGGGGTTTTGTCACAGCCTAGATTTACTTGAGTTGGGCAACGACGCCTTCTTCTACAATGTCTCTAATTGGTGCTCCCCTTGTGTTGAGGCTGTAGAATCTACTTCAATCATTTGTGACCGAAATGTAGTGAGGTCCAAACTTAGGTAGAAGTTCTTCTTTAGGAGCAGGTAATTCTGTTGCGTGTTCTCTCACATTGACAATGATGTCTTCTCGTGCCACTTCAGTAACCAGCGATCCTTGTTCTTTCTTGCGTGTTCCGTGTTCGTATGATGCTGAGTGATGCCATCCCATCTTTCTGTGGTCTCAGCAGTTCGCCTGGGCGGAGGTACCCAACCTGTTCTATGAGTTGCCCATTCGACGTCTGCCGTGTCGTATCCCATAGGTTGCTCAACTCTCGGTCGGTTTCCTTGTCCCGATGCTTTTGCGCTCGTAACTTCTTCCTCAATCCCATGTATGCAGGTGTTGAAGTTGAAGCGACGGGAACGGCAAGCGAGCGGTACAGGCGTCTAGGCCTGGTCTTTCTAGGTCCGTATTGAAAGGATGAGTCCATGCAAGCGGCAAGGGATGTCCTGGTGGTTCAAGAACGTGGATTCAGCCCATGTTTCTAGGTGAGTTGAAGTTGAGCACAATCACACAGGGTTTCCACTTTTGGCTTTTCCGATGAGGGTGTCCTTGTAATCTAAATGAAACTCCATTTTTTGTGACTGCAGTTGGACACCAAACTTCATCACCTGGGCGGCGAAGAGGAGGTTGAAGCAAATACTTGGAGCCACGAGCACATCACTGATGTAAATAAAAAAGTTCGTGTTGGACTCAAGGTGGATCTCTCCACGTCAGTGCGCCCAGATCGATTGGTTGTTAGCGACGGTAATTTCCACGAGATGTTGAGGATGAAGCGGTTGGATACGACCATATGCCGGCCGTAGTAGCTGTCGATGTACCACTTGTTAACAACGTATCTTTCTTTGATGAGTGGTGTGTTAAGGTGTTCGATGTCATCGTGAGCATCGTGACAATCATGAGCATCTTGATATCGTGATAAGTGGTGTGATAGGGTGTTTGATCTCATTGTCTTGTTCATAACTCCACCCCTCGTCGTCCAATGCGATGCGTGGAGGTGGTGACTCCGCGATCCATTGAGATGCTTTCAAGTGAAACGGGATTCGCCTGACTGTTTAATTATCATAACTCGGGTTTGTTGCCTTCTTTTACATCAACGGACCCTTCTTCTTATTCGGCTGGTGGGTCTCAGATCGTGTCTTCCCAGGTGCAAAAGTAGTGGTAGCGACAGTTGATTCACAAGGTCCATGTTGCACCATGCATGTTAATACTTTGTTCTTGCCTTTGTTGTCATCCGCAGGGGTGCGCGCTGTCGAATTCCTCCTCTCTGCCTCTCTGTCATTGCCCCTATGTGACTTGTGATCCACCCTGTTTCTTGATGCTCTTTTACTCCTCTCACCCTGTCTTCCCTTTTCTCCCTTGTACCCCTCTCTTCTCATTTTTACCCCTTTTTCTCCTTGCATTTCCCATTGCTCTGCATCTGTTCAGCTAGGGTTCTTCTGGCTGCTAGTTATGGCTTCGCTAGAAACTGCTTATCTTGAGAAAGAAATCATAGTAATTTGTGAAAACAAACACGTAGTAGCAGTCTCATGGCCCAGGTTCATGCCTTATGCTTCCCCTCTAAAACCGTAGCTAGGCTAGACTAGCAAAGTTATGCTAATTACCAAGCTTGCTATCCAGCAGTTACCCTGCCTCCCGCTGGCGGCAATGTCTTCCAGCTTGCCTGGACTCAGTGTCTGTGAAAACAAACGAAACACACACTCATGCACACATCCAACATATCATTCGTTAGCCCCTCCTTGCTGTCTCTCACCGTTGCCCGCCCACCATCCTTCCAGCTTCGCTAACCGCTGCCTCGTCCCACCGTGTTGCTGTTCACACTGCCGAGTTGCTCGCCCTCGCTCGCCACTTCCTTCCCTCGTACACACTGCAAGGCCCTCCACGTTATATACAAATGCATATGTTCCTCCCATACAACACCACCGTAACCCTTTGTCAGAATTATTCCAGCATGAACCGTAAAATGCTTACAGCTGTGGGAATTCCTCCTCTCTGCCTCTCTGTCCTTGCCCCTGTGTGACTTGCGATCCGCCCTGCTGTTTGATGCTCTTTTACTCCTCTCACTTTGTCTTCCCTTCTCTCTCTTCTACCCCTCTCTTCTCCTTTTTACCCCACTTTTTCCTTGCATTTCCCATTGCTCTGCATCTGTTCTGACCCTTCCTGCCCCCTCCCATGCCGCATTGCTGCCGTCCTCGAGCACGTCATGGGACCTAAGGGTCCTGCCTTCTCAATTGCCTCCTTCGTGCAGATCATGGCCACGTTAGTAACGTGGTCAGCCACGCGTTTACCCTTCCCATCCTCTAAGACTATCACTCATGACTGCTTCACCTCCTTAACTGTCCATCGCTACTGAGACAAGCCCACCACCAGCGAATGTCTGCGCTGCCTCCTCAGATGTACTACTTCTCCCTCCTGCACCCCCGCTCCTGTTCCCTTACCCTCCGCCTCCTGCCGCTGCTTGTACCTCTCTATGTCGTGGAGCTGCACCACGTGCAGGTTCTCTAGTGCTACCGGGAGTAAGTGCCGCAAGTAGGCTGCCCTCGCTTCTGCCACCGCGATCCATTTCTCCACTGAGCCTGTGGTGATTACATCCACCATCAACTTTGGAGCTTCTATTGGCATCACCGGTTCCTTGCCGAACAGCAGGTAGTACGGCGAGACATCTCTAAGCACTGCCTGCTTACTGAATCAATACCCCGCCATCACCTAGCACAGCTTCTTGTCCAAGTCTCTCTTATACGCTTCTCCACACGCCCGCAGCCCCCTCCTCAACGTCTGCACTAACCTCTCCGTTAGTCCGTCGCTCTGGGGGTGATACCGTGACGTGCTTCAATGCTGGATGCCACTGTCCTTCAGCAACTCATCGAACTCTCCTTGGATTCCGTGCCCTAGTCGGTCAGAACCTCGCCACATGGCTTGTCCGCGGACGTATCACGGACAAAGGCACGAGAACCCCTGACCCGGAACACCGACGCATCGCCAACCTCCCCCGTCCAACACAGTGTGTCAAACTCATATGCTATAGTCTGTGTAGGCTGTAGTGGGGTAGACAATATGGGGTACAACACTCTAGGTTTTCCTACTTGTACCCACCTGCTTGCTAGTTCATTCATTCCTCATTTCTTCACATGGTATAGAGCAGGTTCCCTAGTGGGAACGTTTCCTAGGGCCCACCACTGAAAACCGATTTTTTTTTTCCTGCCCGGAGCGCGCTTCCCTCCTGCCCGAGTCGCGCCCCGTGTGCCCTCCCTCTCGTTGCGTCCCTAGCCCTTAGCGGCCCGTCGCACCCTCCTCAGGCCCCTCGCGGCCCCTTTCGCGGCCCCTCACGGCCCCTCTCACGGCCCCGTCGTCGCCGCTCTAGGCCCCGTCACCGCCCCTCTAGGCCCGTCGCAGCCCCTTCGCGGCCCCGTTGCCGCCCCTAGCGGACCCGTCGCCGCCCCTCTAGGCCCCTCGCGGCACCTTCGCGGCCCCATCGCCGCCGCTCTAGGCCCCGTCGCCGCCCCTCCAGGCCCCGCGCGGCCCCTTTGCGGCCCCGTCGCCGCCCCTTGCGGCCCCGTCGCCGCCCCCTCTAGGCCCATTACGGCCCCTTCGCAACCTCGTCGCCGCCCCTCTTGGCCCCTCTGCGACCCTGTCGCCGCACCTAGCGGCCCCGTCCCCGCCCCTGGAGGCCCCGTCGCCGCCCTTCGCGGCCACCTCGCCGCCCTTAGCGGCCCTGTCGCCGACCCTAGCGGCCCCGTCGCCGCCCCTAGCGGCCCCGTCGCCGCTCTTCGTGGCCCCATCGCCGCCTCTACCGGCCCCTTCACCGCTGAGCCGCCCAGCACCTGAGCAGCCGAGCCACCACGCCGCCAGCCGCCCAGCAGCCGAGTCGCCCAACAGCCGAGCCGCCGAGCCGCCCAGCAGCCGAGCCGCCGAGCCGCCGCGCCGCCCAGCAACCGAGCCGCCGAGCCGCCCAGCTGCCGAGCCGCCTAACAGCCGAGTCGCCGAGCTGCCCAACCGCCGAGCCGCCAAGCCGCAGTGCCGCCCAGCAGCCGAGCCGCCGAGCCGCCCTGCCGTCGAGCCGCTACTGTTCCTACCGGCGCGCCCCGGCCCTTCCTTGGACTGGTGACATCACTTCCTGCTAGGCACTGCATTCATGGCTACCCCCAGAGTCCTTACCTTTGATACTGAGGGTCGTGCTGTTGACTTTGAGGTCTGGGTCGATGACCTCCAGCTGTTCCTACAGTGCGATAGGGAAGACGGACTCTCCCTATTCGTTCTCACCTCTGGTGCCTCTCCTGCCCCGCCTGCTACTGCTAACGGCACTGTTCGCTCACAGTGGGCCACGCACGATGTTGCTGCCCGTCTTGCTGTGCGTCGCCACTTACCGACCACTGAGCGTGCTCACTTTAGCCAGTACAAGAGTGCTAAGACCTTGTACGACGCTATAGTTGCACGCTACTCTTCCCCTGCCACTGCTGCGCTTAGCTACCTCATGCTACCGTACCTGTTCCCTGACCTTGCTGCCTTTCCCATAGTCGCTGACCTCATTACGCACCTTCGCACTAGAGACACTTGCTACCCCGCTGCGCTTTCTGCTGAGTTCTGTGCCAAGAAACCCCCCCCCCCATGTACATCACCCTCTACTACGTAGTCACCCGGCTCCCTGACTCCCTTCGCTTAGTCTGGGACCACTTCCTCTCAGTTTGCCCCAATACACTCACCGTTGACCTCCTCGAGGATCGCCTCCTAGCAGCAGAGAAGAGCATAGTCGCTGTAGGAGCCTCTCGTGGTGACCCTCGCACCCCCGTCTTTGAGGGGTGTTCTCCCTCCCCCCTCTTACCCTCTGTTGCTTTTGCTGCTGCGGCCAACCTCGTTGGCTTCGAGTCGGTCGGTGCTGCGTCTGCCCCTAGCGGGAGAAGCCGCACCGGCAAGGGCAAGGGGGGCAAGGGCGTTGGAGGGGCTGGCGGGGACGGTGGAGGTGGTGGTGGAGGAAGTGGAGGGGGTGGGGGTGGTGGTGGGAGAGGTGGCGGGGGTGGAGGTGTCGGTGGCAGCAGTGGAGGCGGAGGAGGCGGCGGCGGTGGCGGAGGGAGCGGAGGCGGCGGAGGTGGCGGAGGTGGCGGAGGTGGCGGAGGCGGCGGAGGCAGCGGTGGAGCTGGTCGCGGCTCTGCGCAAAGGAGTGGCTCCGGTGGTGGTCCGCGCCAGGAGCAGAAGCGCAGTCGTGAGACCCTGTCCCCTCAGCAGCTTCGTGAGTGGTACGCTGGGCGTCAGCGGGGTGGGGGTACTAGTCCCTGCACCTACGTCCTCCGTACCGGCGACCGCGCTGGTGAGCAGTGCGGGGGCACGCACTCCACCCAGCGCTGCTTCGGCCGCCTGACGGACGCTTGGCGTCATCCGTTCCCTGACGCCACTGAGATCCCTCGCTGGGGAGAGCTGTCTAGGGCGGGGGTTGCTATCTTTGATCTTGACTATGATGCTATTCTTGCTGCCATGTATGCTGTGTCTACTAGTGATGAGGGTGACTGTTACCTTTGCGTTCCGCCTGACCCGGGCATTGAGGCTGCTGCTCTAGGTGCTGGTGATGCTGCTGCTCTAGGTTCTAGTGCGTCTGCTGCCCCAGGTGCTGGTGAGTCTGCTCTCTCAGGTACCACGTCGGCTTAGGCCTTACACACCTTCACCCTTGACTCGGGTGCTTCCCGCTCCTTCTCTCGAGACCGCACCACGCTTACAACGCTTAGTCGGCCGGTTGCGGTCTCCCTGGCGGACCCCTCTGTGGGTCTTGTCCTTGCTAGCTTCTCCACTATATTACCGTGTCCGGCAGCCCCCTCTGGCACCCTGTCAGGTCTCTACCTCCCCTCGTTCTCTATGAACTTGGTGAGTGGAGCTGATCTACAGGATAGGGGGGTTGACCAGTTCACGCCTGCGAGTTAGCGGGTGACCCACTGTACGTGTGCTAGGAAGGGCCGACACTTGGCCACGTTTACCCGTCGGCCGGGGTCGAGCCTGTACACACTGACTACTGAGTCTCCTCCGGTTGCTGAGTCTGGTCAGGTAGCTGCGTTGAGTCAGGTGTTTGCTGAAGCGTCCAGTTCTGGTCCTGAGTCTGCGCCCTGCTCGTGTCGTCTCCCGTCCCACCAGACTCTCCTTTGGCACCACCGCCTTGGTCACCCCTCCCTGCCTCGTCTCCGAGGCATGGCCTCACGTGTCCTTGTCTCCGGTCTCCCCCGGTCCCTCCCTCCCCTACCTCCGGGGCCTGCCCCTACCTGCATCCCCTGCGTCGAGGGGCTGCAGCGCGCCGCCCCTCACTCCTCCGAGTTTCCTCCGACAGAGGCTCCCCTGCAGACTCTTCATATGGACGTGTGGAGCCCCGCCCGTGTCCGTGGCCAGGGTCACGAGCGTTACTTCATGTTGGTGGTTGACGACTACTCGCGTTACACCACGGTGTTCCCCTTGCGTAGTAAGGGTGACGTCACTGAGGTGTTGATCGACTGGATCCGCTCAGCTCGTCTCTAGCTCAGAGAGAGTTTCGGCTCGGACTTTCTTGTTCTTCGTCTGCACTCTGATAGAGGCGGGGAGTTTTCCTCTGCCCGTCTGGGAGCCTTCTGTCGTGCACAGGGCATTCGCCAGACCTTCACGCTTCCGGCCTCTCCAGAGCAAAGCGGGATTGCTGAGCGCCGCATTGGCATGGTCATGGACGTCGCTCATACGTCCATGATCCATGCGGCTGCTCCCCATTTTCTGTGGCCCTTTGCAGTTCAGTACGCAGCGCATCAGCTCAACCTTCAGCCCCGGGTCTCCTTGCTAGAGACCTCCCCCACCTTGCGGTGGACGAGGAAGGTTGGCGATGCGTCTGCGTTTCGGGTCTGGGGATCTCGGGGGTTTGTCCGCGACTTGTCTGCGGACAAGCTGTCCCCTCGTGCTGTTCCCTGCGTCTTCCTTGGCTTCCCCCCTGACGCGCCTGGTTGGCAGTTTTACCACCCCACCTCGCGCCGTGTTCTGTCCTCCCAGGACGTCACCTTTGACAAGTCAGTGCCTTACTACCGTCTCTTCCCCTACCGCACTGCGCCCCTCCCCCCACCGCCGCTCTTCCTTGCGTCAGGTCCTCCCGCGGTAGATCCCCTCCCCCCTGAGGGTCTTGCCCCGTCAGGTGTGTCCCAGGAAGACGCAGTTGAGCCTGTCGAGGTAGCTGTTGACTCTGGTGCTACTAGGGGCGCTGAGCTTGTGGGTGCCGGGTCTGGGGGTGCGGAGCCTGGGGGTGCTGAGTCTAGGGGTGCTGAGCCAAGGGGTTCTGAGTCTGGGGGTGCTGAGCCTGGGGGTGCTGAGCCTGGGGGTGCTGAGCCTGGGGGTTCGGAGCCTGGGGGTGCGGAGCCTGGGGGTGCTGGGTCTGCTCGTGTGGCCTCTGGCGGTGCTTCATCGAGGCGGGAGCTACTCTCTCTGTAGGAGCTGCGCAAGTGGTTTGCCCGGCGCTGGAGCCGTGTTGCTGGAGCTGGAGGTACTACTGTTGCTGCTGGTCCTAGAGGTGCTCGTCCTGGCGGTTCTGGAGCTGCTGGGTCTGGGAGTCCTGCTGGAGGTACTGCTAGAGCTGCGTACTGGAGCTGACGGTCCTGCTGGAGTTGGTGCTGCTGGAGCTGCTGGAGCTGCTGGAGCTGGAGCTGCTGGGGGTGTTGGCGCTGGTGGTTCTGCTGGCGCTGGTGCTTCTGAGGGTGCTGGAGTTGGCACTGTTGGAGCTGCAGGTGCTGCTGGCACTGGTGCTGCCGCTGGGGGTACTGGTGCTGTCCCTGCTGGTTCTGGAGGCGCTGCGCGGACGAGGCCGTACTTCGTTCCGCTCCTTGAGCAGGTTCTTGGTCTCCCGCCCTCTACTGGTCCTGCTCCTCCCTTAGCGTGTCCACAGCCTGTAAAGTCGCGGTCACAGTTACAGCCCGCTTCCCCCCTGCCTGCTCCTTCTCCCTACACTGGTCCTACTGTAGGTCTTGCTGAGCATCGTGAGCCTGCGTCTCGTCCTGCGTCGCCTGTTCGTGCTGCTCGCACTAGTGGTCGTGCTCCGCGTCCGCGTCCTCCTGCGGTCCCCGGCACACACCAGATGGTACTCCGTCCTTCCACCGCTCCTCTGCGTGTCCCGTTGCCGCCTCCTCTAGAGTCCTCTCTTACTTGCTGACCCAGAGTCTGACTCTCTTCGTGCTGCCAGTCCTACTGTCACGCGTCTCCTGGCTACTATTGTCATTGACCCTTCTTTTGAGTCCACTGCTGTGTCTGCCTTAGTTGCTGAGCTTGTCGACTTTGCTGCTCGCTGTCGTCTAGACTACGCTGCTAGTCTTCTTGCTGAGTCTGAGTCTGTCTGTCCTCCGTCCGTCGGGGGTGAGTGTGCCCTTAGCACGGACGTCCTTGAGGACAGGCAGGAGGAGTTCCAGTGTTTTGCTGCTGCTTTGCCTCATCTCGTGTCCACGCTGATTGCCTCTGAGGGAGACTCGGATGCACCAGACATCCCGACTCCTCGATCGTACGCTGAGGCGATCGAGGGTCCCTACTCCTCACAGTGGCAGTCAGCCATGGACGTAGAGATGGCTTCCTAGAAGTCCACAGGCACCTACATCGACGAGGTTCCCCCACCTGGGGCGAACATCGTCAATGACATGTGGATTTTCAGGGTGAAGAGACCGCCGGGTTTTCCGCCTGTCGTCAAGGCGCGTTACGTGGCTCGAGGCTTCAGTCAGCGGCAGGGAGCTGACTACTTTCAGACCTTCTCTCCCACCCCGAAGATGACCACTCTTCAGGTGCTGCTGCACATAGCCGCTCAGCGCGACTACAAGCTTCAGTCTCTTGAATTCAGCACAGCTTTCCTGCAGGGCAGCCTGCACGAGGAGATCTGGATGCGCCGCCCACCTGGCTTCACCGGGTCGTTTCCTCCTGGTACCCAGTGGAGCCTCCGGCGGCCAGTCTACGGTCTCCGCCAGGCGCCACGTGAGTGGCACGACACACTGAGGTCTACACTTGCGGCTCTTGGGTTTGCTCCGTCTACTGCCGACCCGTCGCTGTTTCTGCGCACCGACACCTCCTTGCCGCCCTTCTACATCCTTGTGTACGTCGACGACTTGGTCTTTGCCACTGCTGACACTGCTGGACTCGTCCACGTGAAGTCCGAGCTGCAGAAGAGACACTTGGGCACAGACCTGGGTGAACTGCGCAGCTACCTTGGCTTGCAGATCACCTAGGACAGAGCATAGCGCACCATTACCCTGACTCAGTCACACATGGTGCAGCAGGTCCTTCTGCGCTTCGACTTCACGTACTCCTCGCCTCAGGCCACTCCTCTGTCTACTCGCCACTCGCTCTCAGCTTTGCCTTCGGATGAGTCTGTAGAGCTGAGTGGCCCATACCCATAGCTAGTGGGCTGCCTCATGTACTTGATGGCCTGCACACGACCTGACCTAGCATACCCTCTTCCCATCTTGGCACGCTATGTTGCTCCTGGGAGACACCGACCAGAGCACATGGCTGCAGAGAAGAGGGGGTTGCGCTACATGTGTAGTACGTCGGGCAAGGGGCTAGTGCTTGGAGGGCGACGTCCAGTGGTCCTCAGAGGTCACGCAGACGCTTCTTGGGCTAACGACCAGGCTACGCAGCGGTCGTCACAGGGTTACACCTTCAGCCTTGGCTCCGGCTCTGTGTCGTGGCAGTCTACCCGCTCGTCTTCTGTTCTCGGCTCCAGCTGTGAGGCTGAGATCTACGCGGGGGCCATGGCTGCACAGGAGCTACGCTGGCTCACCTACCTAGTGACTGACCTAGGAGAGCCGCCTCGTTCTCCTCCAGTTCTGTACGTAGACAACAAGGCCATGCTGGCCTTGTGTCGGGAGCACAGACTGGAGCATAGAACTAAGCACATTGCTCTTCGCTACTTCCTTGCTTGTGAGCTGCAGCAGTGTGGTCAGCTGCGCCTTGCTTACGTGGCCTCTGAGGCCAACACTGCTGATATCTTTACCAAGGCAATTCCGCCTTGTGATCATCAGCGCTTTTGTAGGATGCTAGGTCTTGTGCCTACTTGGCCTCACTTGCTCACTTCTTGAACTTGCTTGTACTGTGATCTTTCTATACCTGCAATTGCTTGTTAACCTTTATACATGATCTTGCATGTGAACTGGCCTTGTGGCCTTGCTCTTGTGCTCAGAATATGTGGTGACGTTGTGATCCACCCTAAGCTTGCTTTGGTTTCCTTGACTGGTCTTGTGACCTCTTATTCTCCCCCACTTTGCCTATGGGGGTGTGTCAAAACCATAAGCTATAGTCTGTGTAGGCTGTAGTGGGGTAGACAATACGAGGTACAACACTTTTAGGTTTTCCTACTTGTACCCACCTGCTTGCTAGTTCATTCATTCCTCATTTCTTCACAGAGTGTAGGCGAGTTCTCTGGCAAAGAGACACGGGGCCAGAGCTTGAGCTGATGCGTAGCGTACCAGACCGCAAACGGCCACACAAAATGGGGAGCAGCTGCATGGATCATGGAGGTGCGAGCGACCTCCATGACTAAGCCAATGCGGCACACAGCAACCCCATTCTGCTGTGGAGAGGCCGGAAGCTTGAACGAATGGAGAATGCCCTTCCCATGACAAAAGTCCCGCAAGAGGTCGGAGGCGAACTCACCACCTCTGTCAGAGTGCAGACGCAGAACAGGAAGGTCCTCGCGGAACCGCTCGCGGAGCTGGAGACAGACAGCGCAGAAGACTGTGGTGTAACGCAAGTATTCGTTAACAACCACAAAAGAGTATCGCTCGCGGCCCTGTCTACGGACGTGGGCTGGGCCCCACACGTCCATGTGGAGAGTCTGCAGGGGAGCAGACGTCGGGGGAAACGAGGAGGAGTGAGGAGTGGCACGCTGCCGCCCCTCGATACAAGGAAAGCAGGGAGGAGCAGGCGATGGCGGGAGGGGAGCCAGGGACCTTAAAAGACCATAGACAAGGAGGCGGGAGTGCATGCCACGGAGGCGTGGCAGGGAGGTGTGACCAAGGCGGTGGTGCCAAAGGAGAGTCTGTTGCGACAGGAGGCGACACGAGCAGAGGGCTGCTACCGGACCTGACGCGGACACCTATCTAGACGCAGCTATCTGAGGAGGCTCAATAGTCAGCGTGTACAGACTCGACCCAGGCTGACGGGTAAACGTGGCCAGGTGACGGCCAGTCCGAGAGCACGTGCAGATCGCCACACGCTGCCATCTAGGGGTGAAGGTATCTGATCACCAAGTTCGTAGAGAACGAGGGGAGGTGAAGACCTGATAGTGAGCCAGACGGAACCGCCGGACACGGGAGAAAAGTGGAGGAATGTGCAAGAACCGGGCCCCCTGAGGGGTCAGCCAGAGAGATAAGTGCAACCGGTGCTGGGAGTAGTGTGACTGTGGTAGTGTCACGAAAGAAGCAGCGGGAAGCACCTAAGTCAAGCGTTAAAGTGTGCAAGGCGCAGTACCAGGGAGAGCAGACTCATTAGCACCTAGAGCAGCAGCCTCTATAACTGGGTCGGGCGGCATACACAGGCAACAGTCACCCTCAGCACTAACATTCAAAGCATACATGGCAGCAAGGATAGCGTCATAGTCAAGCAAAGATATCCACACCCTGCCTAAGCAGCTCTAGCCAACGGGGGAGCTCAGTCGCGTTGGGAAACTCTGCGCGCCAGGCGTCGTCAAGACGGGGGAAGCAGCGGGACTGTGTGTGACCAACCTTCCCGCATGTCTGACCAGCGCGGTCACCTGTGCGAATGACGTAGTGGCAGCGAACACTACCCCCAGACGCCCCATGCTGAGCAAACCACTCACGAAGCTCCTGGGGCGTAGGGGTCTTACGCGGACGCTGCTGCTGTTGCCTCTGACCACAGCCAGAACCTTCCCTCTGACCGGTTCCGCCCCGGCCGCCACCACTGCCGCCGCCACCACTCCAACTGCCGCCACCACAACTGCCGCCACCACTCCCACTGCCGCCACCATCGCCGCCACCAACGCCTCCACTCCCACCACTCCCTCCTCCACCACTGCCACCTCCACCGCCTCCACCGCCTCCACCACCGCCTCCACCGCTGCCACCCCCACCACCCTTGCCTCCCTTGCTCGTGCCGCTGCGGTGCCTCCCACTAGGAGCAGATGCAGCCCCAACCTCCTCAGCACGAAGGAAGTCAACATAAGCAGCAGAAGCGTAGGAGGGGGCAAGGGGGGAGGGGGAACACCCCTCAAAGAAGGGAGTGCGAGGAGTGCCACGAGAAGCACCTACAGCTACTATGCTAGCCTTAGCTGCAAGGAGGTGCTTCTCGAGCAAGTCGACAGTGAGGTCCGTGGGGTCCATTGCGGGAAAGAGGTCCTTGACTGCGCTAAGAGAGTCAGGGAGGCGAGTGACGATGATGTAGAGAGCGATGTACATGGGGGGAGGGTTCTTGTCTAGAAACTTCGTTGGAAGCGCAGCGAAGTAGCGAGTGTCACGAGTGCAAAGGTGGGTGACTAGGTCGTCGACTGTGGCAAAGGCGGACAGCTCGGGAAAAAGGTAGGGCAGTATAAGGCGGCCGAGAGTAGAAGTGACAGGGGAGGAGTAACGAGCGACTATAGCGTCATAGAGGGCTTTAGCAGTCCTGTGCTGGCCAAAATGAGCGTGTTCAGCTAACGGTAGGTGATTGCGAATGGCTAGGTGAGCAGCAGTGTCACGGGTAAGCCACTGTGAGCGAGTCGCACTGTCAGCTGTGTCGGGAGGGGCGAGAGAGGCTCCAGACGTGTGGTCAAACAACGAAACGCCGTCTCTAGAATCGCTCAGTAAGTACAGCTGTAAGTCATCAAGCCACGTATCGAACTAGATCGGACGGCCCTCGGGATCGAATGTGAGAACGCTGAGAGTAGCCATAGCGGGCAGAGCAGGGTGGCACATGACGGCACGTGTGCACTAGGGAAATGCGCACGGCAGGGCAGCGCACGGCCAAGGAAGGGCGGTGCCTAGGGCAGGGCAGGGCAGCACAGCGGCCAGCAGGGTGGCTCGCGGGCAGGGCAGGGCGGCGCGCGGGCAGGGCAGGGCGGCGCGCGGCTAGCAGGGCGGCTCGAGGGCAGGCTGCAGGACGGCGCGTGGGCAGGGCAGGGCGGCGCGCGGCTAGCAGGGCGGCGCGCGGGAAGGGCAGGGCGGCGCGCGGGCACTGGGGCGGCGCGCGGGCACTGGGGCGACGCGACAGGTCGGGCAGGGGCGGCACGCGGGCCCTAGGGTGACGCGACGGGCAGCGGAGGGCGGCGCGTGGGCCTAGGGTGACGTGACGAGCTGGGAAGGGCGGCGCGTGGGCCCTAGGGTGACGCGACGGGCAGGGAAGGGCAGCGCACAGGCCCTAGAATGACGCGACGGGCAGGGTAGAGCGGGGCGCGGGCCCTAGGGTGACGCGACGGACTGGGAAGGGCGGCGCGCGGGCCTTGGGTGACGCGACGGGCAGGGCAGGGCAGGGCAGCGCACGGGCTCTAGGGTGACGCGACGGGCAGGGCAGGGCGGCGCGGCCAGCAGGGCGGTGCGACGGGCAGGTCAGGGCAGCCAGCAGGGCGGCGCGCGGGCAGAGCAGGGCGGCGCGGCAGCCAGCAGGGAGGCGGGCGGGCAGGGCAGGACGGCGCGGCCGCCAGCAGGGCGGCGCGCGGGTAGGGTAAGGCGGCGCAGCAGCCAGCAGGGAAGCGCGCGGGCAGGGCAGGGCACTGCGACTGGTGGGGCAACGCGACGGGCAGGGTAGGGCGCTACGAACAGGGTAACGTGCTACGGGCAGGTAACTATTTGGTGGGCCCTAAAAAACATGGTCCTGGAACAGGACATGCTCTGATATCATGTCAGAATACTAAACGAGGAATGAATGCAATCAGTAGGAAGTTGGTACAACTACTAACCCTAATTGGGTTATACCCCTTATGGGCTACCCCACTACAGCCTATACAGCATAAACAATATAGTAGTTTGACAAGTCGACTTCATGCACGAGGCGGAGCGGGTGGACCGTTACGTCGGCGGACTAAAGCCGGACATCTCGCACGAGATTATGCTACGCGGGCTATCAAATTTCAACAAAATCCTCGCGCTCGCGGAGAAAATCGATATCCCAAGCCGACCGAAACGGGGGTCCTACTACGGACACCGCCCTCGGGGACCAATCGAGCATGCCACGGTACACGCCGTTGCGGCGAATGCAGCTGACGCGCCGTTTAAGGGGCGCAGCTTTGCTTGCAATAGGCCGGGCCATTGCAAAAGTGAATGTCCAGAGGAGCTGAGGCACCGTGTAGTAGAGCAGGGGAGAGAGTTTCAGAAGCAGGGAAACGCCAGCAGTCAGTCGAAGTTGGGCCAACAACTGACAAGACTGCCTGCTTGCCCAACCTCACCGACCCTCACCGAGTCACAGTACCGATTCATGCCATCGATCGGGCTCGGATAAATAAGGAGGGTACAGCGACGGATTGCCCAGTACTGATTCACGAGAAAATGCAGGGAGCAGCAATGAATTTTGATCGACGGAGGAGCAAGTCACAGCTTAGTTAATACCGCGACTGCACGGAAGCTGCAACTGGCACTTAGTCGGTGTTTATCACAGATAGACGTACGCTTAGTTGACGCCACGCCGATGGCCGTACGGGAGAAGGTGGAAAGAGTAAAAATCCGCTACGGGGGGAACTTCGGGTTTACACAGGAGATGCTCGTGACGACATTGGATGGGCACGACATTTTACTGGGACGTGATTGGCTGCGACGGTATAACCCACGAATCGACTGGACGACGGGTAGGTGCACTGTGCGAAGTAGCAATAATTAGGTCGAACTACCTCGCTGGCAGTCGCCCGAGTCTTCAACGGTCCACGTCAACACCAGCACAATGAAACGGGCTGTCGCCGCTGGAGCTGACGTGTACGTGGTGGATGTTGCAGTGGTAGGAGAAGCAGAGCAGCCGAGTGATTTTCAAAAACTGTTGGCAGCAGTACCTTCCGAACTACAGGAAATGTTGAAACGGTACCCGGGGATTTCTCCTGATGACTGACCGAAGGGGCTGCCACCTCAGCGGGCACGCGATGACTGAATAGAGTTAGAACCGGGGGCACAACCAACTGTACAGTGGCAGTTCAGCCTGACACAACCCGAGCTTGACAAACCGAGGAAGCAGTTAGATTACCTGTTAGCGAAAAAAATCATTCGATCGAGCTCGTCATCATTAACCCCACCGATACTGCTCACACCGTAAAAGGACAGATGGTTTCGCATGTGCATAGACTACAGGGCATTGAACAGGATTACACTCAAGTCGCGATACCCCATCCCCCGTGCCGTCGAACTAATTTTTCAACAGCTAACAACACGGTTCATTTCGAAAATCGATTTACGAGGGGGTTACCATCAGGTTAGGGTAGAACCATCGGACTGCGCCAAGACAACATTTAGGACTAGGTACGGGTAATTCGAATGCACCTTGATGCCATTCGGGCTGACCAACGCACCAGCGACGTTTCAGATTACCATAAACGAGGCATTTATGCCACTCTTAGATAAATGCATGATAGTTTACCTCAACGACATCCTCGTCTACAGTCGCGACGAGCAGCAGCAATTAGCAGATGTGGAAGCACTGTTTAAAATTTTAGACGAGCACCGCCTCATGACCAAGGGTTCCAAGTGCAAGTTCTTTCACGACTGACTAGAATTTCCAAGGCACGTCATTTCGGAGGCTAGGGTTGAGGTCGACCCAAAGAAGCTGGACACGGTGAAAGAGTGGTACCCCTCGACAAATATCACGGAGCTGCAAAGTTTGTTAGGGTTCGTTAATTATGTGTGTCGATTCGTCCGTGACATGGCACGGTTAACAGCCCCACTGACGGACCTGCTGCGGAAGGGGGTCACTTTTAGGTGGGGGGAGAAAGAGCGTGCTGCCTTCTCTGCCCTTAAAAATATTATCTGTTCACCGCCCGTACTGCGCATTGCCGACCCACACCGCCCATTTGAAGTGGTAACAGAGGCAAGAGACATCACCATCGGAGCCGTACTGCTACAGGATTTCGGCAACGGCCTACAGACCATCGCATACGAGTCACGAAAACTGCATCCGCCCGAGAAAAATTGCCCGATACACGACCTCAAATTGCTCGCGATCGTGCACGCATTCAAAGTGTGGCGCTGTTACTTGATCGGCGCACACGTGACAGTACGGACAGACCACAAATCACTACAGTAACTCCGCACACAGCCCCACCTCAACCCCCGACAGTTTGCTAGCTCGATTTCCTCAAGTCACACTTCCACTACACGGTCACCTACAAAAAGGGGGCATCGAACATCGCCGAGACACTGGCCCACCCCACTGGCCAAATCCACTCTATACTACTCGCCCAAACCAGCCCATTACTGACAGGACTATTTGCCCACGGATATCAAACGGACCCATTCTTCACAGGTGGAAATTCGCAGCAGTTCGCTGCAGCAAAGGTGGGTTATTACGTAAATGCCAGCACCGACCGCATCTAGGTTCCGGGCTACACGTTACTTCGGGAATTACTGCTACAGGAGGCACATTACGGAGTTACGTCAGGTCATTTTGGCGTAGAGAAAACATGGCAACATCCGCAGCGGTATTACTACTGGCCCGAAATGCTGACCGACATGCAACGACACGTGGCATCGTGTCCCACCTGCCATCTCATGAAATCATCATGGAAGCGGCCGGTAGGACAATTGTAGCCGATACCTCCCCCAGAGCGTGCTTGGCAGCAGGTGATGATGGACTTCGTCACGGGGTTACCGGTTGGAGCAAGTGGGAACGACGCAATCCTGGTTGTCGTCGATCGGCTGACAAAGATGGCACATTTTGCAGCCTGCAAGAAATCAATCACAGCCGAAGAAACAACCCGCATCTTCATTGACAAAGTTTGAAGAAAGAAGGAGGGTTGAACTAGCAGAAATGGGGATACAAATAGCAAACCCTAGAAGGGTTGTACTCGCTATAGAGCACCCCACTACAGGCTAGAACATAAGATAATATTCTGACACACCCCCATAGCCAAAGTGGGGTGTAATCAGCAGAGCAGGCAAAGCAGTACAAGCTCAGGGTGGATCACAATGTCACCACACAATCTGAGCACAAGTTCAAGAAGAAATAGTTTAGAGTTCACAATTATGAGCAAAGCTAGTGGTAGTCACAACGGGCAAGTGAGGAGGAGGAGAGAGAGTGAGGGGAGAGGAGATAGGAGGCGACGGCTGAAGCTGCAGACACACGGGCAACAGGAGGCAGACTGGCACAGCGGCTACCGGACAGCGCCCGGACTACAGGAGTAACAGGCCCCGCGGCTCAAGTAGCGGCAGACGGGCAACAGACCCACGGGCGGCTGGCGTAGAAGTCTAGCTCACTGGGCTACCGGGACAGCGCCCCGGACTACAGGTGCTGCGGACAACAGTACGGCAACCTCCATGCAGCTTCCCCAAACAGTCCTACTCCCCGACACACACCCGCTGCTACACCGCTAGCTCCACTCCCACGCACTCCCCTTAAACCCTAAACCCCAGTCTCCCACACAACCACCCCCCTCAGCGACAGCTGCAGCAGTGGGAGACGAAGGAGGAGGAGGAGCAAAGGGAGGAATGCACACCGACCACCCCCATACCTGCCACCCCACAGCGGCCCCCGAAGGAGCCGCGACGGGCGACGGGAAATGGGGGGGGGGAGGAGGGGGGGGGGGGGGGGGGGGGGGGGGGGGGCGCGAAGTGGGGCGGCGGGGCCGCGACGGGTCGGTGGCGGGGCCGCGACGGGTCGGTGGCGGGGCCGCGACCGGAGTTGGCGGGGCCGCGACCGGAGGCGGCTGGGCCGCGACGTGAGGCAGCAGGGCCGCGACCGGAGGTGGCGGGGCCGCGACGAGTCGGTGGCGGGGCCGCGACGGGTCGGTGGCGGAGCCGCGACCGAAGGTGACGGGGCCGCGACGAGTCGGTGGCGGGGCCGCGAGAGTGGGGCGGCGGGGCCGCGACGGGTCCCCGTCGCCCGTCGCGACGCGTCCAGAGTGGGACGCGGCGAACGTCGCGGCAGAAGCCCGCCGCGCGCCTCGGGGCGCACAGCGGGCAGAGAACCGCCGCACGCCTCGGGGCGCACGGCGGGCAGAAAACCGCCGCGCGCCTCGGGGCGCACGGCGGGCAGAAAACCGCCGCGCGCATCGGGGCGCACGGCGGGAGGAAAAAGTAGCAGCGGAAGCGAGGTGGTAACCCTCCCACAGGATCGATCCAAGGGGATCGACCTGCTCTGATAGCATGACAAAATTAGAAGAAAGAAAGAGGATTGAACTAGCAGAAATGGGGATACAAATAGCAAACCCTAGAAGGGTTGTACTCGCTATAGAGCACCCCACTACAGGCTAGAACATAAGATAATATTCTGACATTCATCTCCACCGTCGTTCGACTACACGGGATACCGGCAGCAATCAACAGCGACCGCGACATGAAATTCACTAGCAACTTCTGGTGAAACCGACGGTGGAGACCAGACAGCTCACCAGACGGGACCGCCGGACACGGAAGCACAGTGGAAGACCGTGCAAGCACTGGCCCCCAAGAGGGGTCAGCCAGTGAGACAGGGACAGTGCAGGGAGGGGGGTGACTGTGGTGCTGTCGCGAGAGAAACATCGGGAAGTACCAGAGTCAAGTGTAAACGTGTGCAAGGCCTGTGCGGACTCAGTACCTGGGAGATCAGACTCACAAGCACCTAGAGCTGCATTCGCTATACCTGGGGCTATACCGAGGTCAGGCGGCACACACAAGTAGCAGTCACCCTCAGCACTAACAGTCAATGCATACATGGCTGCAAGGGTAGCATCATAGTCAAGATCAAAGATATGTACATCACGCCTAAGCAGGTCTGCCCAGTTGGGGAACTTAATAGCATCAGGAAACTTGACGCGTCGGGCGTCGTTAAGCCGAGCAAAACGGCGGTACTCAGTGTGAAAGCCGGTGCACTGGCGACCAGCGCGGGGACCTGCGCGAATGATATAGGGGCAGTGACCAGGACCCCCAGACGCCCCACGCCCGGCATACCAGTCGTGAAGCTGCTGGGAAGTGGGGGTCTAGCGCTGACGCTGCTGCGGCTGCTGCTGCTGCTGTCCTTGGCCACCACCGGCTCCACCCAAGTCCCCACCACCGCCGCCACCACCACTCCCTACTCCGCCACCACCGCCGCTGCCACCGCCACCGCTCCCGGCACCACCACCGCCCCCACCACTACCTCCACCTCCACGACCACCGCCACGACCTCCATCGCCCCCGCCGTCTCCACCACCGCCCCCTCCACCGCCACGTCCGCCACCCCTGCCACCCTTGCCTCCCTTGAAGCCGCTGCGCTTCCCACTCAGAGCGGAAGCAGCTGCGACCTTCTCAACACCAAGGAGGTTGGCAGCAGTTGCTGCGGAGGCGTAGGAGGGGGTGAGAGGGGAGTTGGAGCACCCCTCAAAGAGGGGAGTGCGGGGAGTACCACGAGCAGCACCTACAGCTAGAATGTTCTTCTCGGCTGCTAGGAGGTGCTTTTCGAGGTCGTCAAGGGCGAGGAAGTGGTCCCTGACTGAGCGAGGTGGGTGATGAGGAAGTAGAGAGTAAAGTACATCGGGGGGTGGTTCTCTACGAGGAACACGTTTGGAAGGGCGGCACAAAGGCGACTGTCACTAGTGCGTAGGTGAGAGATGAGGTCCTCAGCGGTGGTAAACGAGGAAAGGTCGGGGAACAGGTAGGGTATCAAAAGTCGACCTAGGGCTGCAGTGCCCTTATCTTAGGTCCTAAAGACCTCTAGGCTCTAGATACCATCTTAGAATCTAGGCATGAAAAGTGTGATTAGGTCAAGGGGGGGTACAAGAAGAATGTCGAGAGAAATGTTGTACCCCCTAGTGCTAACCCCCATACAGCCTAGATAACCTAAACATGCATATATAATTTGACACAAACTCTTATATTTACCGCTGTTGCAATATCCGTGACCAGATCACGAAGCATGGGAGCGCAATCTCGGAAGAGATCTTCGTCAACATAGTCCTTCAAGGACTCGGGCCAGAGTGGAAGCCCTGTACAGCGCTACTTCGACAGCGAGGAATCGTCTCAGAAGCCGCGCTATGCGCCGCACTCCTGACTGAACAGCAGGATATGGACTTGAGCAGAACAAGCTCCGCGTCGCGCCGAGAGCGCCTCGCCTTCTATGCAGACAACCGTGAAGATCGACGTCAACCAAGGCGCCATTATTGCAAAATATGCAAAGTCTTCGGACACTCAACGGGTCGATGCAAATCTTGATCCAACTATCGCCACCCGAATTCCACTCACCAAAACAACTGGGTCGGCCGACAAGACGCTCGTCATTCTCAGCCTCAACATCAGTCAGCTCGTCCCCCCAGCACATCATCAGCATCAGCAGACTCAAGGACCTCATTCAGGAGCTCCCAGGAACATTATCGCGAACATGGCGACGCGTCGCCGCCGCACTGCTGAACCGGACGAGGAGGATGAAATTCAAGGAAGGCTCCTTGAACCAGAAGAGGGTTGGAATAATCCCCTCACTGAAGACTATCTTTACCTGTACGACGAAGACGAGCAAGATTGGCATAAGCCAATGACACTACGGGAAAGCCCGCCACACACCTATCACAGTTACGTGCCCGTGGGATGGAAGGAGGACGAGGATCCATCTTTTTACAGTCGATTCAAGGCAATCACGGTGACGCTGCGACTCGCGCTACTCCTGCGCAATGGCAACTCCAAAAATCACAACACCTGGTATCTCGACAACTGCTACGGACAGCACATGGTGGGATCCGTTTGATTCCTCTCGAACCTCAGCCGCGCCCCTGCCACCTACGTCACCGTCACCAACAACGAGCATCTACGCGCCAAAGCTCAAAGCATCGTGGTCCTGCAAGCACGGGACAGCAACACACACACACATCTCGTTCAACGACGTGCTCTACGTCCCGGGCCTTCGCTACAATCTGCTATCGGCAGGACAGCTCCACGACAGTGGAGTCATACTGACAACAGATCTAGCCACTCGCGATCTCATCCTCTCTTACGGCCCACTAGACACACCCCCGGAGTCGCACAAGTATCTTGGGCAAGCCCGGTCGATCAACGGCATCTACGTTCTGGATTTCGATATCCCAAGCTGTCAAGCTTCATCAGACGAGCTCGTGGACCTCATTCCCCTCCACTTGCCCTTCATGAACGAGGGATCATGGACACATCTAGACGGCCGACCGTGGATTTGCCACAGCCCTCACCCTCGTGAAATTAATCTACACGAACCCGACATCAACGGCAAATGCACCACGTGCCACACACCCACGGCGAGCCGCACGGAGCAAGTCGAAAGAGACTATGCGGTGATCCAGGAAGCAGAAAGTGCTGAGAAGGAACCTACAGGCATGACTGAAGAAGTACTTGCTATGTTGTCTTACCGCATCTTTGGCGAACCAAACGACGATTTCGGGAATCAGCAAGTGGAGCGACAAACACCATACTCGGAAACACTCCGATTCGTCCTAGAAGCCAACACCAACACCTTCGTCGAAGATGGACGACCGCGCCCGTACAATCGCGAGGTCTACCGCCGTGAGATTGACCTGGCCTGGAAGGATCTTGACGCAAAAGGGGAGGTAAGCGTCAAAGAAGAACGTGATAAGGCTAGGGCAGAAAAGAAACAAAAGCTGTATGAGGAGCGCGTCGCGGCAGGATGGGACAAGGAGTCTGCACGACGAGGCGCATGGGGAGATGAAGATTATGAGCTAGAAGAAGGCGCCACCTGGGGATCAGCCACTAGCGCCTGGGGATCTAGCGCAAGCGGCATCGTGACCACAGGAGGATGGGGCACCGTGACAACGGAAGAAGGAGAACTCACACAAGAAGAGCGGGAGGAAGCTGAGCGGGAAATGCGCGCTGAGCGAGGAGAAGAATCACCCTGCGTCGCCATTCCGCTCGGCCGCCCGCCGCTCACTCGCGAACCTCCTGAATCGCCCCTCGCTAGAACTACCTCTGGTCAGAGATTGAGGAGGGGAGATGAAGATTATGAGCTAGAAGAAGGCGCCAACTGGGGATCAGCCACTGGCGCCTGGGGATCTAGTGCAAGCGGCATCGTGACCACAGGAGGATGGGGCACCGTGACAACGGAAGAAGGAGAACTCACACAAGAAGAGCGGGAGGAAGCTGAGTGGGAAATGCGCGCTGAGCGAGGAGAAGAATCACCCTGCGTCGCCATTCCGCTCGGCCGCCCGTTGCTCACTCGCGAACCTCCTGAATCGCCCCTCGCTGGAACTACCTCTGCTCAGAGATTGAGGAGGGGAATGTTTTGCCAACACATCCGCGCGACTCGCTTGGTCCAATCTCATGACCAGACCCATTTGCCCGTTTCATCAAAGGCACGACAACCCCGCTCAACATCATCCCAGATCGGGAATTCTTGGCGCTCTACCTTACAACGGCACCTGTAGAAGGGGAGACAGCTGCAGAAGAAGAAGCAGAGGAGCCGGGCAATGAAGCGGAACCAGGAGAAGAGGAAGAACCCCCACTCCAGATCCCGCAAGAAACGGAAACAGAAGCGGCAGAGCATCGCGCTCGCTACAAGTGCACCTCCTCGCACTAAAGACGATATGTGGCACCAGCGGCTGGGCCACCCCTCGCGCCAAACCCTCCCCAATGTCGAAATAGTAGCAGAAAGTTAGAACATTGAAGAGGGGTTTGCACTAGCAGGCAGGTGAGCACATATAGGAAACCCTAATTTGGGCTGTACTCGCTATAGAGTACCCCACTGCAGGCTAGACAAATGCAACATTCTGACACACCCCCATAGCCAAAGTGGGGTGTAATAAGCACAACAAGCAAGCAGAGCAATAGTTCACAATGATAAGCAAAGCTAGAGGTTATCACAGAGGGCAAGTGAGAAGGAGGAAGGACTATGAATGGAGAGGACGTGGTGGGCGGCAGCTGAAGCTGCTGGAACACGGCGCAACTGGAGCAACTGGCACACGGGCAACTGGAGCAACTGGCACACTGGCAACTAGAGCAACTGGCGTACGGGCAACTGGAGCAATTGGCTCCGCGGCTAGACGAGCGACAGGAGCAGCTGGCTCACGGGCGACTAAAGCAACGGGCTCACAGGCGATTGGAGAGACAGGCTCACGGGCGACTGGCGCAACTGTCTCACGAGCGACTGGAGCTGCTGGATTCACGGCGGCCACCCCCCTTCAACCTCCCCCACTGTCCCAAAACTCCCGTTCACACACCCCCTGCTGTTCCTCTAGCACTGCACCCACGACACCCCCCTAGCGCCACACCCGCGGCTCCCACACATCCACCCCCCTCGGCGGCAGCTGCAGCAGTGGGAGACGGAGTAGGAGGAGGAGCAGGGGACGACTCACACAACCGTCACCCCCATACTCGCCACCCCAAAACCCTAACACAAGCAGCACGGGGCAGGAGAGCGTGCAGAAGTGGGGGCGGCGCTCGTGGTGAAGCGGGACGGCTGGGGCAGGCTGTACGGGCCACGCACGGGCCTGGCCTGGGCTGTACGAACTGCGTGCCGGCTGTACGGGCCGCGCGCGGGCCTGGCGCAGCCCGTACTAGGCACGCGCGGGCCTCGCGCAGGCCGTACGGACCGTGCGCGGGCTTGGCGCAGCCCGTACGAGCCGCACGTAGGCCTGGCGCAGGCCGTACGGGCCGCACGCGGGCCTGGCGCAGGCCATACGGGCGACGGGGGGCGATGTGCGGGTCCCCGAGGGCGCTGCGACGAGCGACGGGGGGCGACGCGTGGGTCGACGGGGTAGAAAACCGCCACACCCGCGGCTCCCACACATCCACCCCCCTCAGCGGCAACTGCAACAGTGGGAGACGGAGTAGGAGGAGGAGCAGGGGACGGCTCACACACCAGTCACCCCCATACTCGCCACCCCAAAACCCTCACACACGCAGCACTAGGCAGGAGAGCGTGAAGCAGCGGGGTGTCGAGAGTAAGTGAACAGGAGAATGAAAGGTGGGGCCTAGGCTTAGTAGCCTAGGCCCTAACTAGGTATCGAGCGGGTTTTCCTTAGGAGCGATGTCGAGTGAGTTGTGAGAGAGAAATTGGAGAATGTGTTTTCACTATAGCATTCGAAGTACATATAGCAAAGGAACACATGAAGAGGTGCACCACCTACAAATTTAATAACTACACTACAGCTAGAACTACATGCAGTTATAATAAATATAATTCTGACATCCCCTCGTAACTGCATGCAGGAATAGCTAAGTGCCAAGCACAACCTGCAGAGGTACACCAACGAGCAATAAAACAAGCAACAGCAGGTACTCCAGGCGGGCTAACTTTGAAAGGTTACCCCCTCCATCTCCTCACCCTCCTCCTTCCCCTCCCCCACACTGCTGCAGAAGCAGCAGAGAAGGGGGGAAGAGAGGAGAGGTGGAGGGACGGCTGCTTGTTGCCTCACACCCGCCACCCCGGTACCACTCCCCCTGCTCACCCACATCCTCACACCCTCCCCCCCCAGCGGCAGCTGCAGCGGTGGGACTGAAAGAAGGAGGAGGGGAAGGGAGAGAGTTGACCCCACGCTCCAACACCCTCCACCCCCATACCCTCCTCCCCACGGCTGCAGGGAGACAAGAGAAAGGGGGGGGTGGGAAGGAAGAAAGCCGCAGAGCGGCGAAGAGGCGTCAGTGCAGATGGGTCAGGGGCGGCAGCAGGGAGTGCAGGGGCGGAGAGGCCCGTCGCGGGCCAGTGCCACGGGGCGCACGACGGGTAGGATAAAAGGGCCCGATCGTGTGCCTCGGGGCGCACGACGAGCAGGGCACCATCGTGTGCCTCGGGGCACACGATGGGCAGATAAAGGGCACCGTCGCGTGCCACGGGGCGCGCGACGGGCAGGGTAGGAGTCACACGCCCGTGGGCGGGACAAGGTAAAGAATAAAATCGTCACGCGCCCTAGGCGCGCGACCGTAAAATTTTAGCAGCGGAAGTAAAGCGGGCCCACAGGCCAGGACGAACTCAGCTCCGATAACATGTCGAGAGTAAGTGAACAGGAGAATGAAAGGTGGGGCCTAGGCTTAGTAGCCTAGGCCCTAACTAGGTATCGAGCGGGTTTTCCTTAGGAGCGATGTCGAGTGAGTTGTGAGAGAGAAATTGGAGAATGTGTTTTCACTATAGCATTCGAAGTACATATAGCAAAGGAACACATGAAGAGGTGCACCACCTACAAATTTAATAACTACACTACAGCTAGAACTACATGCAGTTATAATATATATAATTCTGACACGGGGGCGGTGCTCGTGGTGAAGCGGGACGGCTGGGGCAGGCTGTACGGGCCGCGCACGGGCCTGGCGCGGGCCGTACGAACTGCACGCGGGCTGTACGGGCCGTACGCGGGCCTGGCGCAGCCCGTACTAGCCTCGCGCGGGCCTGGCGCAGGCCATACGGGCCGCGCGCGGGCTTGGCGCAGCTCGTACGAGCCGCGTGCGGGCCTGGCGCAGGACGTACGGGCAGCGCGCGGGCTGTACGTGTTGGTGTAAGGGCCTAATAAACTCAAGCTATTAAGACTTTATCAAACTTAAAACCTCTCCTCGGGTCACCTCCAAGGGTCCTTGGGTGCCTGGTACAAGACCAGCCCCTATCCTCGGGTCCGAGTTTGTAGAGAGAGGGATCAAGAGGGACTTAGTCAAAACAGCAAGAGTACCTTGAACGTCGCGCAGCGTATCGTGCAGACCGTTGATCGGATTCAGCTGAGAATTTCCTACATCCAAGCTCGCTCCAAGAGCTTTAAATTTTCTGCCATTACGAAGTTATGGCTCGGACAACGTTTGCGTAGTGTTGGAGTGCTAGCGTAATAGCGCTGACTCGGGTAGCATTACGCCGTTGAACCGCGTAGAAACGAAATTCCAGGAAGGGAGGAATTCGCTTGAATCAAATTGACTATATCCAGGTACAAACAGAGAAGGAATAAATAGTTCTAGCTAGCAAGGAACTTGGGAATCAACCTGGAAACAACCAGGGATGATCTCAAATAATTCCAAGCAACAGAACCAACCTGGCTGGACAAAACAGCAGGTGGTAGGTTGGAAAACAACCTCTGGTTCTGTTTTTCCAACCTGGGAAAACAACAACCAGATTCAGATTCTAAAAACAGAACCTGTTTTGTCTTTGCCCAACCAGCCAAATGCTGGTTCCGCTGGTTTCCCCTGGCCTTGTAGCATGCAGATACAGACAAACAACATCCAACCTTCACCTAAATTGTACCCCTATAGTGCCTGCTCTGCTACATTATAGTTAACCAAACAAAACAGTACAATTACAAGTTGGATAGAACTAAATCTGCGCAATCAATTCGACCGAACTGCAAAGCTTCCATCTTGGGTTCCTTTGCGAGCTCGTCCTTTCTGCTTGCACTGTTCATAGCGCGTACAATGATGTGCCGAAGCGCACATTGTGCGAGTACCTGCAAATGCTTTAAGCAAAAACTGCGAAAGCAAACAAACACACGAACATACCATTCACACGCAAATGCATTCGCACACGCATACTCGTACAAACAGACGGCAGGATGTCGTGCAATGTGAATTTGCACCCAACACACTCCCCCTTAGCCTGCCGGCTGCATTTCCATCATTCCATACTAGTTCATGCTCATTCCACTCATGCGCACACAATGCCAATGAGGCTCATCCGCAAGCCTCTTGGTGAGGAAGTCTGCTGGCTGCTGGTGAGTCTTGATGTAGATCGGATTCACCGTCCCCCTCTTCACCTCCTTACGCAGCCAGTGCCACTTGATACGCATGTGCTTATTGAGCCCATGAAGCACAGCATTCCCGGCCATCCCTAGAGCCCCCTTGCTATCACAGAACAACAGCGTAGCAACCTTCTGCTCCTGGCCAATCTCCTCTAACACCCTCCTGAGCCAAATCACCTCCTTCACCCCATGGAACATTGCCATGTACTCTGGCTCCACGGAAGAGAGTGCTGTCTCCGTATGCTTCTTTGACCTCCAACTAACCGGTCCTCCCCCAACTACGCAGATGTATCCTCCCACAAATGAGGAATCCTCCTTCTCAGAGGCCCACGTAGCATCGGTAAAGCAAGTAAGAAAGAGCTTGCCTTCTCCAAGCCTCTCCCCCTTCTCTTTCAGCACCTCAACCCCTTTCTGCTTCACCTGTGCAGATGCGGAGTATTGAATTCCAATGCTTGGGTGAGAGTTCAGATACTTCACCACACGCTCAGTTGCATCCACCTGCTCCTCTGATGGATTCTGCACCACCCTAGCCAGCTGCCCAACTGAGAAAGAGATGTCAGGCCTCGTGTGAACAGGTGCATACAAGAGGCTGCCCACCAAGGACTGGAATTGCTGCTGCTCCTCAGCTTCAACCCCTTCATCCTCTGCAGCTTTCACAAGCTTGAATTCTGCTGGCAGGGGAGTTGCAACCTTGCGCTCAGTCTCAATCCCATACTTCTCCCCCAGCTCCTTGATGAACTTCTCCTGGTGCATTTTCAACCACCTGTGATCTGGATCCCTCTCTACGTGCATCCCGAGGTAGTATTTTACCTCCCCAAGGTTCTTGCACTTGAAGTTCTCCATCAGCTGCTGCTGCACTTTCTGGATCTCCTTCATGCTGCTGCTTAAGAGAAGAATGTCGTCCACATAGACCAGAAACAGCACCAGATTCTCCCCCCCCCCCCCCCCCCCCCCCCCCCCCCCCCCCCCCCCCCCCTGAGAAAGAGGCTCTCATCACGGCTGCTCGTTCTGAATCCCATCTCCTCTAAAACAGCTGCCAGCTTCTGGTACCAGCAGCGTGGCGCCTGCTTCAAGCCGTCGATGGACTTTTTCAGCTTGCACACCTTGCCCGTACCATCCTCATACCCAGGCGGCTGCGTCATGAACACCTCCTCCTCTAAAATCCCGTTGAGGAATGCCGTTGATATGTCCATCTGGATAATGAACTTCCCACTAACGGCTGCATCTGCCAACAAGACACGAAGGGTAGGGGGTTTGGCAGTGGGAGCAAAGATCTCATTGAAGTCCCGCTTCTCGTTCTGCATAAACCCCTTAGCCACCAACCTACTCTTGTAGATGGTGACCTGCCCCTTGTCGTCAGTCTTGATCCTTAGCACCCACTTGCATTATACCGCTTTCTTTCCCTCAGTAAGCACCACTAGTTCCCAAGTCCCATTCTCCAGCAGGCTCTGGTACTCAGCATCCCTAGAAGCCAGCCATTTGTCCCTATCTGATCCAGCTAATGCCTCCTCCATGCTAGCTGGTTCCTCTGGTGCAGGGGCAAGAAAACAGTACGCAGGCTCATCCTCCTCATCCGGGTCGTAGCCATGCGGTAGAATCAGCAATGCCTCCTCGGTCCCAAGCTGCTGCTCCGCTACATCAGCTCCTGCAGTCAGCTTCTTAGTAGCCATACGGGTACGTCCTGGCCTGGAGACAGGTGTCTCCCATCCCTTCATAACGATACCCTTCGGCTTCTTAGTTTTCCCCTGCTGCTGCTCTCCCCCCTCAGATCCAGCAGCTCCACTAGTGCTAGTCTCCACATCATTTTCTCCACAAGCAGGTGCCTCCTGTACTTTCTTTCCATCACCACCCTCTGCAGCTGCCTCTTCTCCCTCCTCCCACACACTAGGAGTCAGGTCCAGCTGCATGGTGATCTGCTCCATTTGCTGGGACACCCTGGCCTCCCGCTGTTTCTCCCAGCTCCCATACATCATGCCCTCAACAAACTTCACATCCCTGCTGTCAAACAACACACCCTTCTAAGGCTCCCACAGCAGCCATCCCTTGCTCTCAGCAGCCAGCCCCAGATGCACACACCAGATTGCACTCGCCCTCAACTTACTGCGGTAGGTCTTGGGGACGTGGGAGACTGCCATGCAACCGAACACCCTCAGCATGTTCATTGGCGGCTTCCTCCCAAGCCACCTTTCCAACGGCACCCAGGAGTCATCCCCAACCTTTGTGAGTACCCTGTTCCTAGCGACGGTAGCGTGCCGAACAGCATGGGGCCATATCAAGTTGCCCAGCCCAGATTCTATGAGCAGCGCCTAGCTGTCTCTAGAATTGTCCGGTTCACCCGTTCTGCTACATCGTTGGACTGTGGGGTGTAAGCCGTGGTCAGCTCCCTCTGGATGCCCTGCCTCTTGAGCCAGGCCGTCATCTCAGCTCCAAGGAACTCACCACCCCGATCTGTCCTAATCCGCTTCACCACACACTCCGCTTGCTTCTCCACGAACGGCAGCCAATCGTCCCGAATCGTGGAGGCGGCGTGATCTTTCTGCTTCAGCGGATACGCCCACATTAGCCTGCTCCAGTCATCTACTATGGTTAGGAAGTACCGCTCCCTCTTGTGCCCTTGCACCGGCAGCGGCCCCACCAAGTCCATGTGGACCAGCTCCAACGGCTTTTTGCTCCTGCCAGCCACACTATGGAAGGGGAAATGGGTGAGCTTTGAAAGGAGGCAAATTTCACAGTTATCATCGGGTGGTTGTCCAATCAGCTTCAGCCCCTTCAATGGCATTGCACTCCCCCTGGGATGCAGACCCCTCTCCAGCCTGCCCCCCACTGTGCCACGCCAGCGCCGGCAGCTGCCATATAGATCTGTACACGTCCTTGCTCTCGTGCAGATCCCAAAGCACCCGATTGCCCAGCTTCCCCTTATAAGTGCGAGCCCCATCTGTGTTGCTGTTCACCCCAGCCTTTCCAAGCTTACGGAGGGAGAAAAGGTTGGCCTTCAGATCGGAGATGAGGAGAACGTCGTGCAGCACCACCGGCTTGCCATCCGCTCCCTTTAACGCAGCTCGTCCCGCACCAGCCACCTTCAACATGTGTCCAGAGGCAGAGCACACCTCGTTAATCGGTGCAGCGCGTACGTCGTCCAGCAGGTCCTTGCGCGGCGTCATTGTCCAAGCAGCGCCTGTGTCCAACACCCAATAGTCCAGGGGGTGCAGCTCTGCTCCAACCTTAGCAGATGCGTCTCCTTGTTCCCCCTTATCTCCCACATGGAAGAATTGGCCCGCGGTGCGCTCCTTCTTCTTCTCCGCACCGCCGTTGCCCTTCGGGTTGTTGTCGGACGAATCATCGACCATGTTGGCGCCGTTTTTCTGGTTCTTCCACACGCCGCCATCCTGGTGACGATTCTGGGGGGTCCATCCATCAGGTTTCTTATAGCACAAAAACCGGGGGTGCCCTTCCTTCTCACAATACCAGCAACTCCCTTTCATTTTGCCACCAGCACCCGACTTGCCCCCACGTCCAGATTTCGCACCGCGACCCCAACCGGTACCTCCTTGTTGGTCGTTGGAGTTGTCATCTATCTTTGCACCGCGTCCAGCACCACCGAAGCCACGTCCTTTGCCACGTCGGCTCCTTTGCATCCCGTAGCCGCTGTAGGCGTCGTCTCCACCCCTCAGTTGGCGGCGACGGAAGTCCTCCTCCAGAATCTTCGTCCGCACCCACTCGAGCGTCCACAAGCTCTGGTTCTGCAGCAGGCTCAATCCTCTCGTGAATTGAAGCCACGATCCCGGCAGCAGCGAGAGCATCTTCAGGCACTTGATCTGCTCCGGGTAGGTGATTCCCGCGATCGCCAGCTTCGCGTAGAGATCACGCATCTGGTCCAGGATGGGTTGCACCGGCTCTCCCTCGCTTAGGCACAACGCGGACAGCTCCCTCTCCATCATGAGCGTCGCAGCGACGGAGGTAGGGGCGTGCAGCTCCTTCAACACCGTCCACGCCTTCGGACCGCACTTAACCTCCGGCAGCAGGTGCATGACGTGGTGACGCTGGTTCAGCTCCAAACTCTGCGACATCAAGTAGTAGCCAGCCGTGGCGCGCTCGTCCCAATCTTCCTGAAGGGTGGGGTCACTCGGTCTAGGCTCCTCCCCAATCATTAGTTTCAGCAAACCGATCTGACGGAAATAAAGTTGCATTTTCCAGGCCCAATCATCATAGCCCTCACCATTGAACTTCTCGACGGTGAAGTTTTTCAGCACCTCCTTGATCAGCGAGCCCTGGCTTGTTCGTGCTCCCCTTGGCGCAGAAACACCAGAATCATGGCTGCCGCTACGATCTTGGGCTGACGATTCACTAGTTACCGCCGAGGTGTTGCCCGCCATAGCTACCTATACCAAGGATCACTATAATGCAGCTCTGATACCAGCTTGTTGGTGTAAGGGCCTAATAAACTCAAGCTATTAAGACTTTATCAAACTTAAAACCTCTCCTCGGGGTCACCTCCAAGGGTCCTTGGGTCCCTGGTACAAGACCAGCCCCTATCCTCGGGTCCGAGTTTGTAGAGAGAGGGATCAAGAGGGACTTAGTCAAAACAGCAAGAGTACCTTGAACGTCGCGCAGCGTATCGTGCAGACCGTTGATCGGATTAAGCTGAGAATTTCCTATATCAAAGCTCGCTCCAAGAGCTTTAAAATGAACCAAGTTGCCTCGCGAAATTCTGCCATTACGAAGTTATGGCTCGGACAGCGTTTGCCTAGTGTTGGAGTGCTAGCGTACTAGCGTTGACTCGGGTAGCATTACGCCGTTGAGCCGCGTAGAAACGAAATTCCAGGAAGGGAGGAATTCGCTTGAATCAAATTGACTATATCCAAGTACAAACAGGGAAGGAATAAATAGTTCTAGCTAGCAAGGACCTTGGGAATAAACCTGGGAACAACCAGGGATGATCCCAAATAATTCCAAGCAACAGAACCAACCTGGCTGGACAAAACAGCAGGTGGTAGGTTGGAAAACAACCTCTGGTTCTGTTTTTCCAACCTGGGAAAACAACAACCAGATTCAGGTTCTAAAAACCGAACCTGTTTTGTCTTTGCCCAACCAGCCAAACGCTGGTTCCGCTGGTTTCCCCTGGCCTTGTAGCACGCAGATACAGACAAACAACATCCAACCTTCACTTAAATTGTACCCCTATAGTGCCAGCCCTGCTACACTATAGTTAACCAAACAAAACAGTACAATTACAAGTTGGATAGAACTGAATCTGCGCAATCAATTCGACCGAACTGCAAAGCTTCCAACGTGGGTTCCTTTGCGAGCTCGTCCTTTCTGCTTGTACTGTTCATAGCGCGTACAATGTTCTGCCGAAGCGCACAATGCGTGAGTACCTGCAAAAGCTTGAAGCGAAAATTGCGGAAGCAAACAAACACACGAACATTCCATTCATACCCAAATGCATTCGCACACGCATACTTGTACAAACAGACGGCAGGATGTCGTGCAATATGAATTTGCACTCAACAGTACGGGCCGCGCGCGGGCCGTTTTGGGCGACGGGGCGTGACGCGCGGGTCCCCGGGGGCGCTGCGACGGGCGACGGGGGGGCGACGCGCGGGTCGACGGGGCAGAAAACCGTTGTGCGCCCCGAGCGCTCGGCGGGCAAGAAATCGCCACGCGCCCCGAGCGCGCGGGTCGACGGGGCAGAAACAACGTCGTGCGCCATGGGGCGCGCGACAGAGAGGACATCAGCGGAAGCTAACGGTGGGCCCACAGGCCAGGAGCGTAACCGCTCTGATAGCATGTCGAAATAGTAGTAGAAAGGTAGAACACTGAAGAGGGGTTTGCACATATAGGAAACCCTAATTTGGGTTGTAATCGCGAGTACCCCACTGCAAGCTAGACAAATGCAACATTCTGACACCCAACTGCCTCCGTGCCAAAGTTTTTCCCCCAGGAGCACTAATGCGCCCGGACGGAACAGAACCCCATAATACCCTACACCCGATCACCTGCACCATTTGCCCCACAGCTGCACTCTCCCACACCGCTTATCTCTCTCTGGATCCGAGCACCAATCGCCACAAGAAGCTGCGAAAGGTGTATAGCTACTTCATCATGCTCACCCATGACGGCATCAACGGCGCAAAATACACACTCACCTTCATTGACGCTTACTCGCGCCACGTGTGGGTCGCCAACGTTGACGCCCGCTCTAAAGCTCCGGAAGTGTTCCGCATCTTCCTCGCGCATGCGCAGCGACAATCAGGAAGGAAGCTGAAAATCTGGCAGAGTGATGGGGCCAAGGAATTTCGCAGCAAGGAACTGGAGAATATTCTTACCGAGAAGGGGATCAAGCATGAGATTTCTCTCCCCTACGCTCACCAGCAGCAAGGCGTGGCAGAGAGGGTTAATCGCACCCTCATGACAAAAGTCCGCGCCCTCATGAACCACTCCAACCTGCCAAATAAGTTTTGGCCCTACGCCATGAACCACGCGGTGCGCCTGCACAACCTCCTCTCCACCACCACCAACAGGGACAACTGGTCCCCTCATATGAAGTGGACAGAGACCCCTCCATGCTGAGGGTTTGGGGATGCATGGTGCAGTATCGGCCGACCTCGGCTACAATTGGCAAGTTTGCTCACCGCGCACGCTGGGGAGTTCATTTGGGCCTCAGCAATGAACACAAGGGCTGGCTCAGTCTCGACATGGACAGCAAGGAAATCGTCCCTGCGCGCCATTCTCTTCTACGAGCGGCTCACCTTGAAGCAGTGGATCGAGGACGAGCAACGCAACGAGGCACGTGGCTACGTCAACAGCGGTCGCAGCTTTGCGATTCCAGAAGACGAAGCAGTAGCAGCACTAGACCGCGATGACACCGACAAACACCCCAGTATCCTGCCTCGCCCGCGCGACGACGACGACGATGACAGTGACGATGACCCCGCGCCAGGGCCGTCACGGCGCCACACTGAACCAAGCACCACAGCGCCCGGCTACGAGAGCAGCGACGACGACGTGGTGGAAATCACCACCAACACAGACACCACCAATGTGTCATCCCTACAACTCCTCGGCCTACACACGTCCATCACTACTCTCGCACGCGCCATTGAGCCCAAGAATCCTCGCCGGGCCTTAACCGGCCCTCACGCCAAGGATTGGCGTGCCGAGATGGACGCGGAGCTCAAAGCGCTGGAATCTCGAGACACCTGGGTCCTAGTCAACCGTGCACAAGTGAAGGGGAGGAGGGTACTCAGCGGAGAATGGGTTTTTTGCTTGAAGACTAACGAGGACGGTATTATCGAGCGCTTCAAGGCACGCTGGGTCTTACGAGGGTATGACCAGCGCCACGGCATCGACTTCGACCAGACCTTTGCTCCCGTCAGTCGTCACACCTCCGTCAGGATTCTACTTACCATTGCCGCCATTAAGCACCTGCCACTGCGATAGATCGACGTGAAGAACACGTTTCTATACGCGTTGGTGGATGCTACCACCTTCTAGAACAACCTCACACCTTCGGAGAAGGGGATCCCAGGGTTTGTCAGCTGAAGAAATCCCTCTATGGGATCAAGCAGGCGCCTCGCCTCTGGCAGCAGCACCGGCACAAGATTCTTCTTGAGATCGGCTTCAAGCAGCTGCCGCACGACCCGGGAATGTACCGCCTTCACTTCAGTGGCGACTACATCCTCTTGACAGTCTACGTCGACGATCTGCTGTACACGGGCACGTGCAACAAACTCCTTAACCAGTTTGAGGAGAACCTGGCGCAGCACGTTGACATCACCATCAACCACAATGTGAAGCAGTTCTCGGGGCTGAACATTACTTACGCGCCAGAAGCAATTCATCTGTCAGCCTCCGAGTACGCGGAGCAACTGGGAGAATGCTTCAACATTTCGCCCACACCACTCTCAACTCCGTACCGCAACACCAGCACCAACTACAAACCAGACAACAAACCACTATCACCCGCAAGACTTCAACTGTACCAGCAGCAATTGGGTTGCCTGCTGTTCGCCTCTGTCACCTACCGACCCGACCTCTCGTACATCGCCAGCAAACTGGCGCAGTATTCCCGCAAGCCAGTAGCTGAGAACCAGCTGGACCTGGAGCGCGCCCTGCAGTACTTCATCTCCACACCTGACATTGGGCTATCCTTCTCCACGCTGACGACAACCTCCTTCAACCTCAATGGCTACGAGATCACGCAGCTGACCCTGCAAATCGACGGTCCCGAACCGGCTTTGTTTTTCGCTTGGAACCGACTGGACCAATCTCCTGGAACTCGCAGAAGCAGGAGCTGGTTGCCCTGTCATCGGCTGAAGCAGAATACATCGCCACGACAGCAGCAGTTCGCGAAGGCTTGTACCTGCAGGAGCTGCTACAGGAGGCGAAGATCCCAACTTCGCCTACCTTTTGCATTCACTGCGACAACCAGAGTGCCATCAGGATCGTGAACAAGCCAGGTTTCGTGAACCGCACAAAGCACATCGCGCTTCGGTACTTCTTCGTCAAGGACGAAATCGACCAGGGAAAAGTTGACCTCGCCTACTGCCTAACTACTGAGATGGCAGCAGACTTCCTCACCAAGCGTCTGCCACGTCAGCAGTACAAGCACTGCTCTGACCTCACCGGAGTAGTCAAGCGAGTCAGCTCCTCCTGCGCCCATGAATGAAGAGGAGTGTTACAATATGAAATTACATGAGAAGGCATTCCTGTATGCTGCAGGAGCTGACTCTACCGAGTACGAAGTCGAGGAGTCAGAAGAGTCGAAGCGACGCAGCAACCGTCTGACCAAGACCGATGCAGGCAGAAACATTTGAAATGAAAAGAGCGGGAACATGTTCAACATGGTTTCCCGCGCCGCAGGGTTTGAATTTGCTGTAATAAGGGAATGTACCCTTTAGAGTACATGGCTAGCCTAGGTCTTTTCGTAGTCCCCTGTATTCTTATATAAACTTAATGTATACATGCTATTATCAACTCAGTCATTTACATCCACTCTGACTTGAGATTCAAACTTCCACTACAACACTACTCTGCGATCAACCCTGAGCGATCCTTCTCTAAGTCCCACTTGGGATTCTAACACAACGGAAGATTGCTAGGTAACGTCGAGTACGGACTCTGTCAGAAGAAGGAGATTTGAATCTCGACAGAAGTGAATAACACAATTCGGTACATGGGTTTATGTAGGAATACAGTGGAATACGAAAGGTCCTAGCTAGCCATGTACTCTGAGGGGGTACATTCCCCTTAGGGCTGATCTAGATGCAGCATCGCAACCGTGCAATTCTGTAACCGTACGCGGTCCGGTAACCGTTTGAACGTTTCCCACGCTTTGCACTTCAAATTCTTCCTACTTGTAACTGTCTCGATAACTGTCTCGTCGCTTGGTTTTTCGTCCTCGCTACAGTCATCTTCGCGTTAAGGATTTGTTACTCAGGAATATTTATTCAACTATTCCATATCATAACACTCCCCTTTATTCCTGGAGGAGCGAAGTCTTAACGCGCTTGATGATGCCACAGATATTTCCGCAGTGGTGATACTGCGACGTGACTGTTTCTTGGTGAGGAAGTCGGCTGCCATGTCACCAGTGGGGCAGTAAGTCAAGAGGACTTTGCCTTTGCCAACCTCGTCTTTGACGAAGAAATAACGGAGTGCGATGTGCTTGGTGCGGTTGACGAAGCCAGGTTTGTTCGCGCTTTGGTTGTCGCAGTGAAGTTTGAAGCTTGCGGATGTCGCGATTTTCACTTCTTGGAGCAGCTCCTCAAGGTAAAGACCTTCGCGAACAGCTGATGTGGCGGCGATGAATTCGGCTTCAACGGAGGAGAGGGCCACCGTTTCTTGCTTATGGGAATTCCAAGAGATTGGTCCGGTAGGCTCGAGACGAAAGAGGAAGCCGGTTCGGGACCGTCGATTTGCAGGATTGGCAGCATGATCTGCGTCCACGTAGCCGACGAGGCTGAAGGAGCGGGTCGTGAGGGTTGAGTAGGTAAGGCCAATGTGCGGTGTGGAGATGAAGCACTGCAGGGCGCATTGTAAATCCAACATGTGCTCCCCTTCAGGACGCTTGGCGTACTGAGCGAGATGGCTCGAGATGTAGGACAAGTCAGGCCTGCATGTGACTGCCGCGAAGAGGAGACAGCCGAGCTGATGATGGTACAGTTGGTGACCGGATGGGTTAAGAGGTGTGGTGTTGGGGAGATGTGGGGTGGCCGAGTTGTGGTAAGGAGTTGAGAGGTTGGCAGGTTTGATGGTGAACTTGGCTGCGAGAGTCTCAGCAGTGTGGAGATGAAGCACTGCAGGGCGCATTGTAAATCCAACATGTGCTCCCCTTCAGGACGCTTGGCGTACTGAGCGAGCTGGCTCGAGATGTAGGACAAGTCAGGCCTGCATGTGACTGCCGCGAAGAGGAGACATCCGAGCTGATGCTGGTACAGTTGGTGACCAGATGGGTTAAGAGGTGTGGTGTTGGGGAGATGTGGGGTGGCCGGGTTGTGGTAAGGAGTTGAGAGGTTGGCGGGTTTGATGGTGAACTTGGCTTTGAGAGTCTCAGCGGTGAGGAGATGAAGCACTGCAGGGCGCGTTGTAAATCCAACATGTGCTCCCCTTCAGGACGCTTGGCGTACTGAGCGAGCTGGCTCGAGATGTAGGACAAGTCAGGCCTGCATGTGACTGCCGCGCAGAGGAGACATCCGAGCTGATGCTGGTACAGTTGACCGAATGGGTTAAGAGGTGTGGTGTTGGGGAGATGTGGGGTGGCCGGGTTGTGGTAAGGAGTTGAGAGGTTGGCGGGTTTGATGGTGAACGTGGCCGCGAGAGTCTCAGCGTACTTGGAGGCAGAAAGGTGAATGGGATCAGCAGAGTAAGAGATGCTGAGGCCCAGAAACTGAGTGACTTGGCCGATGCTGGTGATTTCAACGCGGTTGCTGAGGTTTTTCTCGAATTGAGTGAGGAGGTCGTTGCTGGTTCCGGTGTAGAGAAGGTCGTTGACGTACGCCGTGAGGATGAGATAATCTCCGCGGTAATGGAGGCAGCTGTATGAAACCGATGTCGAGTAGGATTTGGTGGAGGTACTGCTGCCAGAGGCGGGGCGCCTGCTTGATGCCGTAGAGCGACTTGCGGAGCTGACACACGCGATCGTCGCTGTCGCCGTAGGTGTGAAGTTGCTCGATGAAAATGAGGGCATCCACGGGGGCGTAGAGGAAGGCGTTCTTGACATTGATTTGGCACAGTGGGAGGTGTTTTGCGGCTGCGATGGCGAGGGGAATGATCGAAGACAATGCCGTGGCACTGATCGAAGCCGCGAACAACCCATCGGGCCTTGAAGCGCTCGATGGTGCCGTCGGCGGTGGTTTTGACATGGAAAACCCATTTGCCCGAGAGGACGCGTCTCCCCTTCAAGGCAGCTCGATCAGCGAGGACCCAGGTATCACGAGCTTCAAGCGCAGCGACTTCGGCATCCATCGCGGTGTGCCACTCCTTTGCGTAGGGGTCGGTGAAAGCTTGCTGTGGGGTTTTAGGTTTGACTGCTGCAGGGCGATACTGCACCGTGCAGACGCGGAGCATGGAGACGTCGCCTGGTTTGCCGGTGAATTTGAGGTGAGGCGAGAGGTTGTCAGTGTTGGCAGTGATGCTGGGCAGGTTGTGGAGACGGACAGTGTGATGCATGGCATAGGGCCAGTACTTCGCGTCGACGTCGCTCTGCTGCAGAAGGGCGCGAACCTTGGTCATGAGGGTGCGGTTGGTGCGTTCTGCTACTCCTTGCTAGGGGTGGGCGTAGGGGAGTGAGAGCGTGTGGAAGATGCCCTTGTCCTCCATGTAAGCTTGCATTTTGTCATTTTCGAACTCTGCAGCGCAGTCAGTCTGCCAGATCTTGAGGGTGCAGCCGGACTGGGTCTCCACGTTGGCATGCCAAACCTTGAAAACGCCATACGCCTCGCTTCTGTGGGAGACATTAGCGACCAAGACGAAGCGAGAGTGAGCGTCGACGAACGGTGAGGTGAGAGTGTATTCTTCACCGTTGAGGCCGGTCTTGGTGAGCACGAGAAAATCGCTGTAGACCTTCTCAATATTTTCGTAGCGGTTGGTACCGGGTTGAAGCAGGTTGAAGGGCTGATGTGCGAGTGCAGCTTCAAGACAGATGTCATAGTCAGTGCGACGGTAGTGTTGACTGGAACGGGAGTGCCGTCTGGGCGGAGGAGAGTGCCAGGAAGAAAGACATGCGCGCAAATGCAGTTGTTGAGGACTTCCTGAGAGGGGTGACTAAGGCGCCTGTGCCAGAGATCAGGTTGAGCACGCAGAGCAGGAGAGCGTGAGTAAAATGCAATGAGGGTGGCTATGTCACGTTCACTTGGCTGTGGGATGGGCTGTGGGGAAATGGAGAGACCAAGAGCAAGAATGATTTCACGAGCGGTGGGGGTTGGGTTGGCTGCGAGGGGTGTGGTGACATCATCGGTGTCTGGTGTTTCTTCTCAAAGGTCTGGGCAAGGCATGTGATGAGGCGATAAGGCAGATATTGCTGGAGGGCTTGGAGCACGTGAGTCTGAAGGGCCGATGGGCGTGGTTTCAGTGTGGAGTGGGCTGCGAGGATAAGTGCGGTAAGGCAGTATGGTGTCGCAGTCAGTAGGGGGTCGTGAGTCTGTGGAGTCTTGGGAGGCGCATTGAGATCCCCAGGAGTCACTGGCGGGTGTAGTGCCTGGGGGAATGCCAAGAGGACGTGGTGACCCATAGGGTCCCCTTGCTTCAGCTGCTGCTTCTTGTTCAGCGCGAGCGATGACGGCTTCGATGGGTTCTTCTTCCTCTATTTTTAATGGTGCTGGGTTCCCCCATCCTGTTGCACTAGGTCCGCCTCCCCATCCTGTTGCGCCAGTTCCGCTTCCCCATGTCGTTGCTCTAGTTCCGCTCCCCCATCCTCCAACTGCTGCAGCTGATGCCGCCTTTGCTTCCTCTTCATGACGCTAAAACTCCTCGGTGGTCATGGTGCGATGGTACCAGGGGTGTTGGACGTGATAAGTCTCCCAGGTCATTGGTAGGGGGTTGTTGTCCCGTATAGCGAGTGAGGAGATCTAGGTGATCATGGACGGTGGGGTCAGTCCGAGTCTTGCGCGGCTGGAAGATAGTGAGTGCTGCAGCGAGTTTTCCGTCGCGCATGCCAGATGGGTGAGGAGTCTGCCATTCCGATTCCTCGACGATGTCCATGCCAGCAGGCTAGATGGCTGGTCCGGCGTTTTTAGACGACTCTGAGTCTTCAGGGGTCTATTCTGAGGGTGTGTTAGTCTGTGCTGCTGCGGCTGTGAGGCGTCGTGCTGCTGCAGCGGAAGATTCTCCTTCGTCAGCTGGTGCTTTTCCTTTGTTGGGAGTGGGGATGAGATGGCGTGTGGGTTGCGGCGTTCTGTTTGGTCTGTCTGAGGTGGAGGATATTGGGGTGCGGCATTTGCGGCAGAGTCCGTCAGATCCAAGTGCGTGCATATCGATTTCCTGTGGGTGAGCGTGATGCTTGATCCAAGGGAGACCGTCTGGGTGCGTGGGTTTGCGATTCCACACGATGTCTTAGGGCTGCAGGTCGATGAGGTCCCCTGAGTTAGCACTGCAGTCTGAGATGTTGAAATCGAGAATGTAAACGCTGTCTTCGGAATGGGCTCTGCCGATGTATCACGGTTCGCTATTTAAGTTGCTATAGTCTTTCCAGTGCAAGACTATGTCGCGTGTCTCAAGGTCAGTTGTCATGAGCACTCCACTTTGCATGAGTTGGTCGTAGGAGAGGAGGTTGTATTGAAGGTCGCGCACGATGAGAACGTTGTTGAGCGTGATGTGAATGTCGTTGTCGTGTGCTTTTAGAACGACGATGCCGCATGCTCGTGCTTGGAGTTGCTGATTGTTGGCCACCGTGACAACGGTGGGTTGTGGGATGGCGCTTGCGTTGGAGATGTAGCGCTTGGAGCCCACTATATGCTGCCCGCAGCAGCTGTCGAGGTACCATGTGTTGTAGGAGTTCGCGCGATGTTGGGCCGAGAGGGCCAAGTTTGGTGTGTTGCGGAACGGAAGGCGCCGATCGCTAGCAGCTCAGTATTTATACGCGGGGCACGTGTCGATGTGGTGATCGTAGAAATAGCTGGTGATCAATGGCAAATTGAGAAAGTCTTTGTCATGCGGTGGCGACTCCAGCAGGGGCATTGGTAGATCCCAATCTTATTCGTATTCGTCGGAGACGAATTTTCATCTTGCGTGAATGGATTGTTGTAGCGAGTGAATTGGACTTCGTGTCCTGGCGGGGTAGGAGAAACCTATCGCAGATATCACCGATTGGTGCGGCGAGTGCGGCGGGGAATGCGCATCGTCATGTTTGTCAGAATATATCTGTAACTGCCTGTAGCTGTAGTTAGTGTAGTTATTATAAACTTTGTTTGGTGGTGCACCTTCTTTGTTCCTTTGCTATATGTTCTTGCAAACCTATAGTGAAGCCCTCATTCTCGTTTCAGTTTTCTCATGGTATTCAGAGCAGGTACCTTCCTGCTGCCTTCCTGCTTCCGCTGCCTATCGTCCTGCCGCGCGCCTCGGGCGCGCAGCGTGTTTGGCGCACGGCGATTTTCTGCCCGCCGTCTGCTCGGGGCGCACGGCGTCTTCCTGCCCCGCGCGTGGCCTGCCCTCACGCCGCCTACCGCTCTTGCTCGTCCCGACGCACCTGCGGGACCCGGGCGTCGCCGCTCCTGCTCGTCGCGACGCCCCTGCAGGAGCCGCACGGCGTCGCCTTGCTCGTCGCGACGGCCCTGCGGGACCCGCGGGGCGTCACCACTGCTCGTCGCGGCGCCCCCTGGACGACGCCCCTGCTCGTCGCGGCGCCCCTGGGGCGTCGCCCCTGCTCGTAGCGGCACCCATTGGGCGCCGTCCCTGCTCGTCGCGGCGCCCTCCCCCCTGGCCACCGCCTCTGCCTCGCCTGCACCCGCGGCAGCGTTGCAGCCGCGCGCGGGCCTACCTTGCACCAACGCCGCCCCTAGAGCAGCCGCCCCTGGAGCTGCCGCCCCTGGCCACTGGAGCAGCCGCCCCTGGTGCAGCCGCCCCTGGACCCCGCGAGCCGCCCCAGCAGCAGCCCACGGCGCCGACCCCACAGCTGTATGCGCCGCCGCTCCTGGACTCGGTACGGCTGCCTGCCTGTGCTGCCCGTTGCTGCCTGTTGCTGCTCGTGCCTGTGCTGCCTGTTGCTGCCTGTGCCTGTGCTGCCCGTTGCCGCCCGTTGCTGCCCGTGCCTGTGCTGCCCGTTGCTGCCTGTTGCTGCCCGTGCCTGTGCTGCCCGTTGCTGCCTGTTGCTGCCTGTGCCTATGCTGCCTGTTGCTGCCTGTGCCTGTGCTGCCCGTTGCCGCCCGTTGCTGCCCGTGCCTGTGCTGCCCATTGCTGCCTGTTGCTGCCCGTGCCTGTGCTGCCCGTGCCTGTGCTGCCCGTTGCAGCCTGTGCTGCCCGTGCCTGTGCTGCCCGTTGCCGCCCGTTGCCGCCCGTGCCTGTGCTGCCCGTTGCCGCCCGTTGCTGCCCGTGCCTGTGCTGCCTGTTGCCGCCCGTTGCTGCCCGTGCCTGTGCTGCATGTTGCTGCCCGTGCCTGTGCTGCCTGTTGCCGCCCGTTGCTGCTTGTGCTGCCCGTTGCTGCCTGTTGCTGCCCGTGCCTGTGCTGTCCGTTGCTGCCTGTTGCTGCCTGTGCCTGTGCTGCCCGTTGCTGCCCGTTGCTGCCCGTGCCTGTGCTGCCCGTTGCTGCCTGTTGATGCCCGAGCCTGTGCTGCCCGTTGCCGCCCGTTGCTGCCCGTGCCTGTGCTGCCCGTTGCCGCCCGTTGCTGCCCGTGCCTGTGCTGCCTGTTGCCGCCCGTTGCTGCCCGTGCCTGTGCTGCCTGTTGCTGCCCGTGTCTGTGCTGCCTGTTGCCGCCCGTTGCTGCCTGTGCCTGTGCTGCCCGTTGCTGCCTGTTGCTGCCTGTGCCTGTGCTGCCCCTGCCTGTGCTGCCCGTCGCCGCCCGTTGCTGCTCATGCCTGTGCTGCCCGTGCCTATGCTGCCCCTGCTCTTCCCCCTTCCCCTTCTTCGTCTCCCTGCTGCGCGTGCAGCCATGGAACAGAGGCTATGGGGGTGGCGGGTACGGGGGTGATGGGTGTGTGTGATCCCCTTCCCCTCCTCGTCCTTTCTCTCCCACTGCTGCAACTACTGCTGGGGGGGTGGGTGTGAGGGTGTGGGGGAGCTGGGGGAGAGGTGCTAGGGTTGTCGAGGAGTTTGGAAGGGGGAGTTGGAGGACTGAGGAAGGTTCCAGGAAGCAGCCGCCTTGGAGCCAGAAGCTTCACCTGCCAACAGCTTCTCCTCATATAGTCCCTCCTCCTCACTTGCCCTCTCTTTCTGCTGCGCTTGGTGCACCCCTTCAGGGGGTGTCTCTGCATTAGCTTTTGCTGCAGGCAGTTATGGGGGAGTGTCAGAATGTATCTGTAACTGCCTGTAGCTGTAGTTAGTGTAGTTATTATAAACTTTGTTTGGTGGTGCCCCTTCTTTGTTCCTTTGCTATATATTCTTGCAAACCTATAGTGAAGCCCTCATTCTCCTTTCCAACTTTCTCGACATTCATCAACCCTAAACCTAAGCTACTAAGACTCTCACTAGCCATGGCTCCTAAGTCACACTAGTATCTCAACAATGTTGCCCATCACATGGCGAACGTTATTGTTGCTCTGCGGTGCACGCTGAATGTCAGATTGTGGTGGCGGGCGTGGGGCAGACCGATGATCCAAAGATGGTCGGCTTGCCAGGGGCATGTGATCAGGGCTATAGGCAGACTTGTTGCGCGGTGCGGAATCGTGTCGTGGTCTGGATTGGCAGCGTTCGGTAGAGTGACCAAAGGCTTTGCAGTTTTTGCAGTAGTATTGTCGCGGCCGTGTGTCGGAATTCCTCTGTTGGTCGCGATCGGAATAAAAGGCGATTTGATCCCGGCTCGCCCTCTTCTCTTGGTTGAAATCCATGTCGTGCTGCTCGTGCAGCAGATTAGCGAAAAGATGCACTTCGAAAATTATCCCTTGTTGGCGAAGTAGCAACTTGCAGGGATTCTAGTGTGGTCCCAACCCTCGAAGCACGATGGTGACGAACATGTCATCGGAAACTGTGTTTCTGAGCTTTAGGAGTTGATCGTGGACGCTTCGGCAGCAGTAGATGTAGGAGTTTGCTTTCTCGCCAGGTGCTATCTTGACTTCCATGAGTTGCTGTAGGAGGTGACTGGAAGACACTGAATCTTTGGGTTGGTAAGTTTTGTTGAGGTAGCTCCAGAGGGCCATGGCGAGAGCTTGGTGAGTTTTGTATGTTCGAATGCCGAGTTGTTCACTCGGCACCATGTTGCGGAGTAGGACGCTATACGCCATGAGCGACTCGTTGTAGTACTGACTTTTTACGACATCAGTTTCGCTGGGAGGGCCATCGTAGCTTCCGTCAAAGTAGCAAAACATTTGCGCGTTGTGTTGAAGTAGCTCGAGCTCGAAACTCCAGGTGTAAAAATCTCGCCCGCTAAACACGGTGCTGATTCGAATCTTGGAGATAGTTAGAAACTTGTTCTGAGCTGTGAGCACGGCTTCGTCACTTGGACGAGGGACAGTTGGAGCAGAAGAGTCTGATCGGATATCAAAAGTGGTTGGGCTCGGTTCCTTGGTTGGAACGGCCGGTTGATCGGGTTGCTGAGCGGTTTCAGGGTTGACGATCTTCAATTCTGAATTCCCGATTCCAGCATAGAAATCCGCTGGATGAGTTGCTCAAGTAGCGTATTGCTGACAGTGATAGTTCCCGCGGAATTCGCGGTAGGGTTGGTGTCAGACTTTATATTATTTATATTTGTAACTGCCTGTAGCTGTAGTTAGTGTAGTTATTGTAAACTTTGTTAGGTGGTGCACCCTTTTGTTTCCTATGCTATATGTTCCTTGAACCTATAGTGAAACACACTTTCCATCTTTCCAACTTTCTCGATCCCCTCACCCTTGGGCCCAACTCACTCGATACCTAAGTTGGGCCTAGGCTCCTAAGCCTAGGCCCTTACATTCTAGTTTCTTTAACATGGTAGCAGAGCGAGTTTCGTCCTGGCCTGTGGGCCCGCCCAATGCTTCCGCTGCTGTATTTCTGGTCACGCGCCTCGGGCGCGTGACGTTTTTCTTTTCTACCCGTCGCGGACCTGCTTCTGGCGCCCGCGACGGCGCCCTGAGCCGTCGCGGACCCGCCTTTGGCGCCTACGACGGCGCCCTTAGCCGTCGCGGACCCGCCTCTGGCGCCTGCGACGCCGCTCTTAGCCGTCGCGGACCCGCCTTTGGCGCCCGCGGTGGTGCCCTTAGCCGTCGCGGATCCGCCTTTGGCGCCTGCGGCGGTGCACCTAGCCGTCACGGACCCGCCTTAGGCGCCTGCGGCGGTGCACTGAGCCGTCGCGGACCCGCCTCTGGCACACGACGGTGCCCTTACCTTCAACTTACCCGTCGTGCGCCCCTTGGCAAGCGACGGGCCGTTCCGCACCCGCTCTCACTACAGCCGCCCCTGACCTACCCGCCCCGACACATGGTAGCCGCTCTGCGGCCTTCTACCCGCCCACCCCCTCCTCCTTTGTCTCCCTGCAGCCGTGGGGGGGAGGGTATAGGGGTGGCGGGTGTTGGAGTGTTGGGTCGTTCACTTCCCTTCCCCTCCTCCTCCTTTCGTTCCCACTGCTGCAGCTGCCGCTGGGGGGGAGGGTGTGAGGGTGTGGGGGAGCAGGGGGAGTGGCACCGGGGTGGCGGGTGTGAGGCAACCAGCAGCCGTCCCTCCACCTCTCCTCTCTTCCCCCCCTCTCTGCTGCTCCTGCAGCAGTGTGGGGGAGGGGGAGGAGGAGGGTGAGGTGATGGAGGGGGTGACCAGTTAGTGTCAACCCGCCTGCAGTACCTGCTGTTGCTTGTTTATCATCTTGGTTGTGTTGTTTGTGTACCCCTGCAGGTTGTGTTCTGCACAAACTCCTGCTGCAGGCAGTTATGGGGGAGTGTCAGACTTTATATTATTTATATTTGTAACTGCCTGTAGCTGTAGTTAGTGTAGTTATTGTAAACTTTGTTAGGTGGTGCACCCTTTTGTTTCCTATGCTATATGTTCCTTGAACCTATAGTGAAACACACTTTCCATCTTTCCAACTTTCTCGATCCCCTCACCCTTGGGCCCAACTCACTCGATACCTAAGTTGGGCCTAGGCTCCTAAGCCTAGAAGAGGGGGTTGAACTAGCAGGAATGGGGATACAAATAGCAAACCCTAGAAGGGTTGTACTCGCTATAGAGCACCCCACTACCGGCTAGAACATAAGATAACATTCTGACACACCCCCATAGCCAAAGTGGGGTGTAATCAGCAGAGCAAGCAAAGCAGTACAAGCTCAGGGTGAATCACAATGTCACCACACATTCTGAGCACAAGTTCAAGAAGCAATAGTTTAGAGTTCACAATGATGAGCAAAGCTAGTGGTAGTCACAACGGGCAAGTGAGGAGGAGGAGAGAGAGTGAGGGGAGAGGAGATAGGAGGCGACGGCTGAAGCTGCAGACACACGGGCAACAGGAGGCACACTGGCACAGCGGCTACTGGGCGAAGTCCCCGGAATACAGGAGTAACAGGCCCCGCGGCTAAAGTAGCGGCAGACGAGCAACGGACCCACGGGCGGCTGGCACAGCTGGCTACGACTGGGCTACCGGACGAAGTCCCCGGACTACAGGTGCTGCTGGCGACACGACGGCAACCTCCGTGCAACTTCCCAAAACAGTCCCACCCCCCCTGACACACACCCGCTGCTACACCCCTAGCTCCACTCCCACGCACCCCCCTTAAACCCTAAACCCCAGTCTCCCACACATCCACCCCCCTCAGCGACAGCTGCAGCAGTGGGAGACGAAGGAGGAGGAGGAGCAAAGGGAGGAATGAAGAAGTGCCACCCCCAAACCCTAACACAGGCAGGGTGGGATGGCGGGTAGGTAGGGTGGGATGTCGGCGCTCGCCCCCCTCCCCCAGGTAGCGGCCCCCGAGGGAGCCGCGACGGGCGACTGGAAAAGGGGGGGCCGGGGCACAAGTAGGGCGGCGGGGCCGCATTTGTAGGGCGGCGGGGCCGCGAAGTTGGGGCGGTGGGGCCGCGACGGGTAGGTGGCGGGGTCGCAACCGTAGGTGGCGGGGCCGCGAAGGTAGGCGGCGGGGCCGCGAAGATAGGTGGCGGGGCCGCGACCGTAGGTGGCGGGGCCGCGAAGGTAGGTGGCGGGGCCGCGTAAGGTAGGGCGGCGGGACCGCGAAGGTAGGTGGCGGGGCCGCGTAAGGTAGGTGGCGGGGCCGCGTAAGGTAGGCGGCGGGGCCGCGACCGTAGGTGGCGGGGCCGCGAAGGTAGGCGGCGGGGCCGCGAAGGGTCCCCGTCGCCCGTCGCGGCGCCTCCAGAAGGCGACGCGGCGAACGACGGGGCAGAAGCCCGCCGCGCGCCTCGGGGCGCACAGCGGGCAGAGAACCGCCGCGCGCCTCGGGGCGCACGGCGGGCAGAAAACCGCCGCGCGCCTCGGGGCGCACGGCGGGAAGAAAAAATGGCAGCAGAAGCGAGGAGGTGGTAACCCACCCACAGGATCGATCCAAGGGGATCGACCTGCTCTGATAGCATGAGAAATTAGAAGAAAGAAGAGGGGGTTGAACTAGCAGGAATGGGGATACAAATAGCAAACCCTAGAAGGGTTGTACTCGCTATAGAGCACCCCACTACAGGCTAGAACATAAGATAACATTCTGACACTTGGCGGGGGCTTCGGCAGTGTTGGCCGCTTGTCCGCCAGATCCTCCAGCCATGTTTTGGTAGTAGCGCGTACCGAACGCCACCTTGAATTTGAATTTAAATCAAAGGTGGTGGTGCAAAGAATCCTGAGTGGCTCTCATACCATGATACAATCTGAACCATCTTATAGGATCGTCTCAGGTTGATCGCACGGAGTGTAGCAGCGGAAGATTGCTAGGTAACGTCTATTACGGACTCTGTCAAAAGGAGATTTGAATCTCGACAGATTTGAATAACACAATGCGGTACAGGGGTTTATATAGCAATACAGTGGAATACGAAAGGTCCTAGCTAGCCATGTACTCTGAGGGGGTACATTTCCCCTGGGCTGATCTAGATGCAGCATAGCAACCGTGCGATTCGGTAACCGTACGCGGTCCAATAACCGTTTGAACTTTTCCTGCGCTTTGCACTTCAAATTCTTCCTGCTTGTAACTGTCTCGTCGCTTGGTCTTTCGTCCTTGCTGCAGTCATCTTCGTGTTAAGGATTTGTGACTCAGGAATGTTTATTCAACTCTTCCATATCGTAACAGCCTGTTCGGACATGCGAAACCGTCTATAAAGGGCGACATCGCTAAGCGTCGCAAGAAAAACCTCCAGTCACCTGCCGTTCCATTTCGCCCATCCAGTCACAATGTCTCCTCGTACTCCTCTACTGCTGCTCACCTAGTTGTTTCCAAGCTACACTGCCCTTTCGGATGCACTGTGACAGTTTTAGGGGAGAAGCGATTTTGCTAGCGATCATGCGTGTCTCAAGGTAGGAATGCAACGGAATGTTTGTGATTAGCAAAAGAAGGGGTACAAATAGGAAACCCTAAAACTGTTGTACTCACTAAAGAGCACCTCACTGTTGCCAACAACAAATAGCAACATTTGACACACCCCCATAGGCTAAGTGAGGGGCATCAAAGCAAGCAGGTCAACAAACGGTCACAGGACCAGTCAAAACAGGCAACAAGGCAAAGCTCAGTGTGGATCACGATGTCGCCACGCATTCTGTTTACAAGCAACGGCCACAAGGCCAGTTCAAGAGGTTACATAGAATATCTAGGTGCAAGTACAAGGAGAGCAAGGCTACGACAGACGAGCAACAGAATCAACAATCCCTAACTGCAGACAGAACCGGTGGTGATCACGAGGCGCCAAGGCCTTGGTGAAGAGGTCTGCAGTATTGGCCTCCGAGGCCACAAAGTCCAGGCGCACCTGGCCATGGCGCTGCAGCTCGCGAAGAGGAAGTACCAAACATCAATGTGCTTCACCCTGGTCTCCAGTCGAGGCTCGCGACACAAGAGAATCATAGCCTTGTTCTCGGCAAACAAGTTCGGCACAGTGCAAAGTCGCTCATCAAGGTCGGCGAGCAAGAAGGTCAACCAGAGAAGCTCCCTCGCAGCCATAGCACCGGCGTAGATCTCTGCCTCTGCGCAGGATGAAGCCACAGAGGACAACTGAGTGGACCTCTACGACACGGCCCCAGCTCCCAGACTGAAACAGTAACCCTGGGTCGAGCGCTGAGTCTCCACGTCGTCAGCGTAAGAAGAGTCACAAAGGCCAGTCAACTCAACCGGCCGAGTCCCTCCAAGCACAAGCCCCATGCCTGATGCAGTCGCCAGGTACTTTGCCACCCTCACGGCAGCCGTCCAGTGAACAGGACGGTGCCTTCTAGGTCCAGCAAAGCGAGAGATGACACTAAGAAGGTAGGCGAGGTCCGGGCGAGTACAGGTCATCAGGAACATGAGGAAGCCAACAAGCTCTGGGTAGGGCTCGTCGGGGAAGGGGCCGGTGAGTCTATGGTTTACCGCAAGAGGAGTGGACTGTGTGGTGGAGTGCTGAAGCCCAAACAGTTGAAGGACCTGCTGCACCATGTGTGACTGCGTCAACGTGATGGTGCGAGCGGCTCTGTCCCTGGTGATCTGCAGGCCAAGGTAGCGCTGCAGTTCACCAAGGTCAGTGCACGTGCGTTTTTTTTTGCTGTTTGGACTTCACCTCGACCACAACTGCCCTGTCTGGTGTAGCAAAGACCAAGTCATCGACGTAGACGAGTATAAAGAAAGGAGTGGAGCCGGCACGAACAAACAGTGACGGGCCAGCAGAGGAAGGGCGAAACCCTAGGTCACAAAGCGTGGAGCGAAGAGTGTCGTGCCACCCACGGGGCGACTGGCGGAGACCGTAGACTGGTCGCCTAAGGCTCCACTAGGTCCAAGGAGGGAAAGTACCAATGAAACCGGGAGGACGGCGCAGCCAGATCTCCTTGTGCAGTCGTCCTTGGAGAAAGGCAATGGAGAAGTCGAGGGAGTGGAGCTCGTAGTCATGCTGTGCTGCTACGTGTAGTAACACCCGAAGTGTAGTCATCTTCGGGGTCGGAGCGAAGGTCTGAAAGAAGTCAACTCCCTCGCGCTGACTGAAGCCTCTCGCCACATAGTGCGCCTTGAACACCGGGGGTGATCCAGGCGGTCGCGTCACCTCGAAGAGCCACATGCCATCGACTACGTTCGCCTGGGGAGGGGGAATTGCGTTGACGTACGTGCCTGTGAATCTCCAAGACGCCAACTCTGAGTCCATGGCCGCCTTCCACTGAGAGGCCCACGGTCCTGACGCTGCCTCACGGTGCGTGCGAGGAGTCAGTATATCAAGGGCGTCGGGGTCTCTCTCAGGGGAAAGCAGCATGGCACAGAGAGTGGGAGAAGCGGCTGCCAGGTACTCCAGCTCAGAGTGCCTGTCCTCTAGGATGTCACAGCCAAGGGCAACTCACCCCTGATGGACAAAGGACGGGTAGGCGGAGCGGGCACCACACGAGGGCTATATTCAAGGTGGCTGGCGGCGGCAAAGTCAGCGACAGCGGCAGTGAGAGCCGAGACAGACGACGGAGAGAAACGAGGGACGGTGACACTAGTGGCTAGAACGCGGGAGGCAATAGGGCGAACATCACGGTAGTAGTCGGAGATAGGAGTAGGGGAGACAGGAAGAGAAGACGGAGGAGGAGACGGGTGAACTGACACCGAAGGAGGAGAACGACGAAGCGAGGTACAAAGGAGGGCAGTGCGGAGGTCGGTAACGGGGGACGAGGGACGAGCACTCGGAGGACAAGGACGGGAACGGTAGTGACAGACAACAGGAGGAGGAGACTGCGGTAGAGGAGAAGACCAGACCGCTGGACGGGCGTCAGGAGGAGAAAACGTAGGACCAAACGCAGGAGGAGACGGAGAGCGAATAGGAGGAGAGGAGGGAAGAACAAGGGCCCGGAGGCCACTCACGGGCGGGAACAACTGCCGCTCTAGAGGGAGCTGCTGCGGGTGTGGTGGCGGCGGCAGCAGCTGCTGCTGCTGCTACTCTGGCTGCGGCGCCTGCTGCTGCGGCTGCTGCTGCTGCTGCTGCTGCTGGTATTGTTGCTGCTGCCGCTGCTGCTACTGCTCCATCAGGTATAACTGCCACAACTCCTGCCGCTCCCGCTCCAACCGCTCCTGCTCCTCGTGCGCACACCGGCAGGCCACCTGGTAACGCGTGTCGTGGCGGTGGGGAGGCGGAGTGCTCTCTGCAGACGTAGTGCCCCCAGCTCCAGGCGCCTCAGAACTAGCACCCCTAGTACCAGTGTCCCTAGAAGGGGTACCAACCGGGTCAGGGTCCCCAGCTCCAGCGCCCCCTGTCCTAGCACCCCCACTGCCAAAACCTCCAACTCCAGCACCCCCAGAACTAGCACCTCCCTTGCCAGCACCTCCAGCTCCAGCACCCCCAGAACTAGCACCTCCAGTGCCAGCACCCCCAACTCCAGCACCCCCAGAACTAGCACCTCCAGTGCCAGCACCTCCAGCTCCAGCACCCCCAGGGCTAGCGCGACCTTCGTCAGCACCTCCAACTCCAGCACCCCTCGAACGAGCACCCCTAGACCGAGTACCTCTAGTGGCTGCACCTCCATCTCCAACACCAACCGAGTCCACAGTAACCTGTCGTGGAAGTACCGAAGGCTGCTGAGGGGACTGTGAGGAGGACTGCGGGGAGGGAGACGCTACCTGGCGCGCGACCGAGGGTAGAGGGGTAGCGTGAGACACACCTGACGGGGCAAGACAAGGGGGGGGTGGGGGTACCGGAGGAGCGAGAGCAGGGGGAAGAGAGGGTGCGAGGAAATGGGGGGGAGGGGGAACCGGGAGACCTTGACAGGGGTACCGGGTGTAGTAGGACACTGCCTTGTCGAACCAGACGTCACGGGAGTCTAGGAACTGGTGGAGGGGCGGGTGGTAAAAGGACCAGTCGGCCGAGGCTACCGGGAAACCAAGGAAGACACAGGGGACTGCGCGAGCCGAGAGCTTGTCTGCAGAGGTGTCGTGGACAAGCGCAAGGCAGCCCCAGACACAAAAAGCTGACCCAACACCAGGGGACCCGGTCCAAAGACTGGTCGGTGAAGCCTCTGGCCGCGAGACGCACGGCTGGAGGTTCAGCTAGTAAGCAGTGTAGCGAACCGCGTAGGGCCACAGAAAATGGGGCGCACGGACATGAATCATGGATGTGCGGGCGATATCCATGACCAAGCCAATGCGGCGCTCAGCAACCCCATTCTGCTGTGGGGACTGCGACAGCATCCAGGACTGTACGATGCCCTACTCGCCGCAGAATCCGGCAAGAATGCCTCAGCAAAACTCACCCCTACGATCAGAGTGGAGACAGGAGATATGACGACCACGAGTGCCCTCAGTGGCTAGAAGCCACTGGATCAGCGTAGAAGTCACCACGGACTTCTTCGCAAAAGGAAACACCGTGGTGTACCTGGAGAAGTCGTCGACGACCACCAGAAAGTAGCGCTCCCTCTCAGGTCCCTACGTAGGTGCAGGGCCCCAGACATCCAAGTGGAGTGTCTGGAAGGGAGCAGTGGCCGGACGAAGGGAGGAGTGTGGAGTGGCACGAAGATGGCCGGCGACGCAAGGAGTGCACGAGGGAGGGAGTGACGGGAAGACGCGACGGAGACCTGAAACAAGACGGTGACTAGCCATAGTGCGGAGGCGGGGGATCGACGGGTGGCCAAGACGATGGTGCCATAAGACGGTCCGGTGGGTGAAAGACCGACACGAGCAAGACGCAGCAACTAGACCGGACACGACAACCTAACCAAACACAGCAACCGGTGGGGACGCAGTAACCTGACCGGACTCTGCTACCGGGGGGGAGAAAGCAACCTGACCATACGCACCTGCGGGGGCGGAGTGTGCAGGACGAAGAGACCTGAGTGGGGCTCTCTGGTGAACGTGGCAAGAACTGCCCCAGTGGAAGAGTCTGTACAGATTGCAGTCCTTCCGTGTGCAGGAAAAGTGACTGTGATCCCCCGGCCCTGAAGGTATCCAACACCCACCAAGTTCTAAAAGAACGAGGGGATGTAGAAACCAGTGAGGAAACCAGAGGGGACAGCTGGGCACGGGAGAGTGGTCGAGCTGCGAGCAACTGCTGGTCCTGAAGTAGGATCAGCCGAGGCAACTGGGACTGGAGCCGAAAGAGGTGTGACAGTGATGTGGTCACGGAAGAAGCACTCAGACGCGCCGGAGTCCAGCGTGAAGGAGAGCGACGCAACAGCAGTTGTCACGGCTGGGCTAGTGACTACACAAGCACCTACAGTAGAAGCACAAGTACCGAACTAGCAACAGGCAAAGGTCCTAAGCTAGGTACACGTAAGCCAAGAGATCCATACGTGACAGAATAAACAGCATCCATAGACATATCAAACACAGAGTGACCACTACGAAGCAGACTGGGCAAAATCGGGGGAGCCGACTCAGGCCCAAAAGGCTCACGGTAAAGGTCGTCAAGGCGGGTGTAGCAGCGCTGTGCAGAGTGGTCAGGACGCCAGCAGGTAGTGCTAGCACCAGGGCCGGTCAGGATCCAGTACTTACAGGGGCCGACGTCGCGGCCACCGCGACGAGCCCCCCAGCTGGCTGAGCCGCTGCTGCAGCCAACGCTACCTGAACCACTAGGTCGCCACAGCTGCTGAGGGCGCCACAGCTACTGAGGGCGGAGCTGCTGCTGAGGGCAGAGTTGCTGCTGAGGGCGCCCCTGCTGCTGCGGAAGCCACTGCAGAAACGGCCGTTGCTACTGTCCCTGCTGCTGGAGAACCCTAGTGGACTCCATGATTAAAGCTAGCGGGGTGCAGGAGCGGCAGGCTAGGAGCGAGAGGAGCTAGGTACGGCTGCACTGAAAAACGAGAAGAACTAGGAGCGCCAGGTGAAACTAGGTGAGGAATGGCTGGAGCATGGCGAAAACTGAGCTAGAAGCGCCAGGTGAAACTAGGCGAGGAACGGCTGGAGCACAGAGCAAACTGAGCTAGGAGTGAGGAGCGAGAACGGCTAGAGCGAGAACGGTTGGAGCTAGAACGGTGAGCTAGGGCTGGCTGGAGGTAGGAAAGGCCGGAGCTAGAAACCATAAGTGCGGCTGTCGGCTGCCGCTAGTAGAGCCACTGGCAGTGGAAAGTACGTGCGATAGTAGGGGCTGCAGTACCGATGGCTGCGGGATGTAGGCAACTGTGCAGGTCGTCCAGCAAGCAGGAACGCGGGCGAAAGTTGCACGCTGTTATAGTCACAGTAGGATCCAATGTGCCTAAAACGAAAGATAGAGTGCACAGTCGGATTTCTGCACAGCGGCTTCAAACGTTCATATCGCTCTGGTCACAGCTTCAAATGACTTGATTCAACTTGGATCTGGAGCGTCCTATTGTCGTCTAGAATAGGCAATTTAGATTGCACGATTTGACCAAGTATTGACGACACAGCGTTGGTTTGAACGAACCGCACTATGGCAGCCACTATAGTATTAGAACACAAGATAGGAAGAGTTAGGAAGAGTTACGAGTTGGGAATGACTCCCAGCTCCTACAAACCCCAAGAGCCGAGGTACAGTGATGTGGAACAGTGCCACACTGTCCCCAACCACGAAGGGTCTCGAAACTACCCTTCACTAGGGCCTACACCAAGTGAAATGTTACACTACACAACGTAATGTAACTATCTTCAATATCTTGAGGTGTACCCTTTTGGCGAGCTTCGAAATCACTTGAGGCTTGACACCAAGGCTCGGGCTCTTCATCACAAACTCATCCTTGAGTTCTTGATGGGTCTGCTGCACACACCTGTGTGAAAATCTAGAACGAGAATGAATCAACTATGAATGAAGTGAGTACAAATATGAAACCCTAATTGGGTTGTACCCCCTATGGGATACCCCACTATGGCCTACACAATAGCATAAGCTATAATGTTCTGACACACCCCCATAGGCAAAGTGGGGGAGAACAAGGGGTCACAAGACCAGTCAAGCAAAGCAAAGCAAAGCTCAAGGTGGATCACAAAGTCACCACACATTCCGAGCACAAGTTCAAGGGCCACAAGGCCAGTTCACATGCAAGATCATATATAGAGATATACAAGAGTCAAGCAAGCAAGAGCAAGAGTATATATAGGTCAAGGTACAAGCAAGGTCAAGAAGTGAGCAAGTGAGGCAAGACAGGCACAAGACCTAGCTGCGTGCAGCAACGCTGATGATCACAAGGCGCAAGTGCCTTGGTGAAGACATCAGCAGTGTTGGCCTCAGAGGCCACGTACGCAAGTCGCAACTGTCCACGCTGCTGTAGCTCACGAGCAAGAAAGTAGCGGAGAGCAATGTGCTTTGTCCTGTGCTCCAGTCGCTGCTCTCGACACAAGGCCAGCATGGCCTTGTTGTCTACGTACAGGACTGGAGGAGAACGAGGCGGCTCTCCAAGGTCGGTCAGCAGGTAGGTGAGCCAGCGAAGCTCCTGAGAAGCCATAGCCCCGGCGTAGATCTCAGCCTCACAACTGGAGCCGAGAACAGAAGACGAGCGAGTAGCCCGCCACGAAACAGAGCCGGAACCAATGCCGAAGGTGTAACCCTGTGACGACCGCTGCGTAGCCTGGTCGTCAGCCCAAGAAGCGTTCGCGTGCCCAGTGAGGACCACTGGACTACGCCCTCCAAGCACTAGCCCCATGCCCGACGTACTGCACAAGTAGGGCAACACCCTCTTCGCTGCAGCCATGTGCTCTTGTTGGTGTCTCCCAGGAGCAACATAGCGTGCGAGAATGCTGAGAGGGTATGCAAGGTCAGGTCGTGTGCAGGTCATCAGGTACATGAGGCAGCCAACAAGCTCTGCATACGGGCCACTCGACTCTACGGACTCATCCGAAGGCAGAGCTGAGAGCGAGTGGCGAGTAGGCAGAGGAGTGGCCTGAGGCGAGGAGTACGTGAAGCCGAAGCGCTGAAGGACCTGCTGCACCATGTGTGACTGAGTCAGGGTAATGGTGCGGCGTGCTCTGTCCCGGGTGATCTACAAGCCAAGGCAGCTGCGCAGTTCACCCAGGTCAGTGCACGTGTGTCTCTTCTGCAGCTCGGACTTCATGTAGGCGAGTTCAGCAGTGTCAGCTGTGGCAAAGACCAAGTCGTCGACGTACACGAGGATGTAGAACGGCGGCAGAGAGGTGTCGGTGCGCAGAAACAGCGACGGGTCGGCAGTAGAAGGAGCAAACCCAAGTGCCGCAAGCATAGTCCTCAGTGTGTCGTGCCACTCACGTGGCGCCTGGCGGAGACCGTAAACTGGACGCCGGAGACTCCACTGGGTACCAGGAGGGAAAGACCCAGTGAAGCCAGGTGGGCAACGCAGCCAGATCTCCTCGTGCAGGCTGCCCTGCAAGAAAGAAATGCTGAAGTCGAGAGAGTGCAGCTCGTAGTCAGGGTAGCTGCGTGAGTGGTTTGCCCAGCGCTGGAGGCGTGCTGCAGGTGCTGGAGGTTCTTCGGCTGCAGAGGGTGCTGCTGCCACGCGTCCCGGAGGTGCTCGTGCTGTGGGCGCTGGAGCTGCTTGGCCTGAGGTTTCTCCTGGAGCTGGTGCTGCTGAGGGTGTTGGCGCTGTGACTACTGCTGGCGGTCCGACTGGCAGTGCTCCTGGTACTGCTGGGGGTTCTGGAGCTGCTGCTGGTGCTGCTGGAGGTGCTGCTGGAGGTGCTGCTGGAGCGGGTACTCCTGCTGGGGGTACTGGTGCTGTCCCTGCTGTTTCTGGCGTCGCCACGCGGCCCCGACCGTACTTCGTTCCGCTCCTGCATCAGGTTCTTGGTCTTACACCTTCTCCTGGTCCTCCTCCGCCTCCCTTCGAGGGTCCACAGCCTGTCCAGTCCCAGTCACAGCTACAGCCTCCCTCCCCTTTGCCTGCTCCTTCTCCCTACGCTGGTCCGACTGGAGGTCTTACTGAGCGTCGTGAGCCTGCGTCTCGTCCTGCGTCGCCTGTTCGTCCTGCACGCACTACTGGTCGCGGTTCGCGTCAGCGTCCTCCTCCTGTCCCTGGCACGCACCGGATGTCTCTGCGTCCGTCCACTGCTCCTCTGCGTGCCCCTTTGCCTTCTCCTCCTGAGTCCTCTCTTCCTGCTCTGATACCATGAGAAGAAGTGAACGAGAATGAATGAACTATGAATGAAGTGAGTACAAATATGAAACCCTAATTGGGTTGTACCCCCTATGGGATACCCCACTATAGCCTACACAAATAAGTAAGCTATAATGTTCTGACAATTCGCATAGCGAATAAGAGAGGGTTTGCGAACTGAACGAAGCACATTGCCCTGCGCTTTTTCTTCGTGAAGGACGAGATCGAGAAAGGGAGACTCGAGCTATCCTACTGCCCCACGTCCGAGATGGCAGCAGATTACTTGACCAAGAAATTTGAAAAGCAGAAGTTCGAGTACTACATGCTGCTGACTGGACAGAGCCACGTCATCAGCGACGAAGGCGACGACACACTAGAAGCAAAGGGGAGTGTTTGAAACATACAGGAAAGTGTCAAACTATGTATATGCTATATATGTTTAGGCTATAGTGGGGTAGCCAATATGGGGTACAGCCCCTTTAAGGGTTTCATACTTGTACCCAACTCTTTCCTGCCTTCAATCATTCCTGCTTGCTTATTCTAACATGATATTAGAGCAGAATCGTTCCTAGGGCCCACCGAACGTTTCGCCCTGCCCTAGCTGGAAATTGTTTTTTTTTACGCTGCCCCTGCAGCCGTGCTGCCTTTACAGCCCGCGTGCTGCCCTTGCGACCGTGCTGCCCCTGCAGCCGTGCTCGCCCCTGCGACCGTGCTGCCCCTGCAGCCGTGCTCGCCCCTGCGACCATGCTGCCCCTGCAGCCGTGCTCGCCCTTGCGATCGTGCTACCCCTTGCAGCCGTGCCTGCCCCTACAGCTCGTGGGCGCTGCCTCTGCTGCCCGCGCGCCGCCCTGCCGAGCCGCGCGTCGCTCCTGCTCGTTGCAACGCCCCTGCGGGACCCACGCAACGTCGTCCCTGCTCGTCGCGGCGCCCCCTGGACGCCGCCCCTGCTTGTCGCGGCGTTCCCGGGGCGTCGCCCCTACTTGTCGCGGCGCCCCCTAGGCGCCGTCCCTGCTCATCGCGGCGCCCCCTAGACGTCACCCCCCCTCGTCGCGGTGCCCCCGGGGCGTCGCCCATGCTCGTCGCGGTGCCCCCTGGGCGCCGTCCCTTCTAGTCCTCCCCCCCCCCCTAGGGCCGCCGCCGTCGCTCCCGCAGCAGCACTCGCGGCCCCGCCCTGCAGCAGCTGCCGCAGAGCCCCTTGCCGCAGTTGCGGCCCCGCCCTGCAGTAGTTGGCGTAGAGCCCCCTGCCGCAGCCGCGGCCACGGGCAGCAGGAGCTGCCGCCGAGCCCCCTGCCACCGTCGCGGCCCCACTCTGCCGCTGTCGCAGCCCCGCCCTGCAGCTGTCACGGCCCCGCCCTGCAGCTGTCACGGCCCCGCCCTGCAGCAGCTGTCCTGGCCCCGCCCTGCAGCAGCTGACGCAGACCTGCCCTACCGCCGACACGGCCCTGCCCTGCAGCCTGTGTCGCGGCCCCGCCGTCGCCGCAATTGAGCGCCGGCCCTACCGCCACTAATGAGCACTTGCCCTACCTGCACTTCCTGCGCGCATGCCTTAGTAGCGCGCTACCGCGCCAGCCTGCCTGCCGGGCCTGCCTGCCAGAGGAGCCGCGCTGCGCCGCCCGGCTGGGCCGCGCCGCTCCCCCGCGCCGAGCCGCCCTGCCAAGCCGCGTCATGCTGCCGCTCTGTGGTGCCCTGCTCTACTAAGCCGCACTGTCCTGCCCGCGCTGCTGCTGCTGCTACTGCTGTTACTGCTGCTACTGCTACTACTACTGCTACTACTGCTACTGGCGGTGGCCAGATGCAGCTCCAGCGACGTCCGCGCGAGTCCCTCACACCACAGCAGCTTCGTGAGTGGTACGCTATTTGGAGTTGTGGCGGTGGCCGTCGTGGCAGTCGCCCTGGAGTTGGTCAGTCAGGGGCGTCTGGCAGTCGCCAGATGCAGCAGCAGCGGCATCCGCGCGAGACACTTATTCCCGAGCAGCTTCGTGAGTGGTACGCTCAGGGTAGAGGGTCTCGAAGTACTGTTCGCTGCTCGTACGTTATTCGCACAGGTGACTGGGCTGATCAGGCTTGTGGGGTGGTTGGTCACCCACAGTCCCGCTGTTTCGCCCGTCTGAGCGACGCCTGGCGTACCGAGTTTGGCGACGAGGCTGAGCTCCCCACCTGGCTGGAAATGCTTAGGCAGAGGGTTGATATCTTTGCTCTTGACTATGATACTATCCGTACTGCCATGTATGCATTGCCTATTAGTGCCGAGGGTGCCTTTTCCCTGTGTGTGCAGCTTGATGTTATAGTCACAGTAGGCTCCAATGTGCCTAAAACGAAAGATAGAGTGCACAGTCGGATTTCTGCACAGCGGCTTCAAACGTTCATAGCGTTCTGGTTACAGCTTCAAATGACTTCATTCAACTTGGATCTGGAGCATCTTGAAGTCGCCTACAATATGCAATTTGGATCGCACGAACAGCGTCAGTTTGAACGAACGGCACTATGGCAGCCACTATGGTCTTAGAACACAAGATAGGAAGAGTTGTCAAGAGTTACGAGTTGGGAATGACACCCAGCTCCTACAAACCCCAAGAGCCGAGGTACAGTGATGTGGAGCAGTGCCACACTGTCCCCAACCACGAAGGGTCTCGAAACTAGTACACACTAGGGCCTACACCAAGTGAAATGTTACACTACACAAAGTAATGTAACTATGTTCAATAGCTTGAGGTGTACCCTTTTTTCGCGAGCTTCGCGATTACTTGAATGTTGACACCAGGGCTCGGGTTCTTCATCAAAAACTCATCCTTGAGTTCTTGATGGGTCTACTGTACACACCTGCGACACGCCGAACGTTCGACAAGCGACAAAATAGAAACCGCGCACGACAAAATAGAAACCGCGCGGGACACACAAAATGACCACGTTACACACGACTAGCGATAATTCGCTATTGACTTGACACACACACTCGACATCATGACCCATCATTCACACACTATAATAAGCATGAAACACATATTTATTTCATGCACTCATTCCATTCCATGCACACACGCATGCACGCACACGGACAACAAGCCTAGTGCAAACCGTAGGGTTGCACCAACACTTGACCCAGGTATAGAGTCTGCTGCTCCAGGGGCCGGTGAGGTTGCTGCTCTAAGTACTCGTGTGTCTCTTGCTCCAAGTGCCGGTGAGGCTGCCGCTGTAAGTGCTAGTGAGTCTGCTGCTCCAGGTGCTGGTGAGTCTGCTCTCTCTGGTATTGCGCCTGCTGGGGCCTTGCACACCTTCACACTGGATTTAGGAGCTTCCCGCTCCTTCTTTCGAGATAGCACCACACTCACGCCGGTCAGTCGGCCGGTTGCGGTCTCCTTGGCGGACCCCTCTGAGGGCCCAGTCCTTGCGCACTCCTCCACGGTTCTGCCGTGTCCGGCGGTCCCGTCTGGCTCACTGTCGGGTCTTCACCTCCCCTTGTTCTCTACGAACTTGGTGAGTGGCGCTGACCTCCAGGATGCGTGGGTTGACCAGTTCACTCCTGGAGGTCAGCGGGTGTCCCACTGTACTTGCTCCCGGACTGGTCGGCACCTGGCCACGTTCACCCGTGCGCTTGAATTGAGCCTGCATACAATGACTACTGCGTCCCCTCAGGTAGCTGCATCTGCGTCCGCTTCTGGTCCGCTAGCGGCCCCCTGCTCGTGTCGTGCTCTGTCGCACCGGACCCTTCTTTGGCACCACCGTCTTTGGTGCAGCGCCTTTGGGCCATGCACCGCCGTCTCCTGGTCTCTTGCCTTCCGGAGACTCGGCCTCCTCTCCCACCCTCCCCTACCCTTCCCTGCCTTCCCTGTGTCGAGGGGCAGCAGCGCGCCGCTCCTCACTCCTCCTCGTTCCCCCCGACGATTGCTCCCCTGCAGACCCTGCACATGGACCTGTGGGGCCCAGCTCGCGTCCGTGGACAGGACCGCGAGCGGTCCTTCCTGCTGGTTGTTGATGACTACTCGCGTTACACCACGGTCTTCCCCTTGCGCACCAAGGGTGAGGTCCCTGATGTTTTGATCCATTGGATCCGCGCTGCCCGTCTCCAGATCCGCGAGCGGTTCAAGACGGAGTTATCCCGTCCTGCATCTGCACTCTGACAGAGGTGGAGAGTTTTTCTCCGACCTTCTGGCGAGCTTTTGTCGTGGGGAGGGCATTTGCCAGATGTTCACGCTTCCGGCCTCTCCGCAGCAAAATGGGGTTGCTGTGCGCCGCATTTGTTTGGTCATGGAGGTCGCTCGTACCTCCATGGTCCATGTGGCTGCACCCCATTTTCTGTGGCCGTTTGCAGTCCGCTACGCTACGCATCAGCTCAACCTCTGGCCCCGTGTCTCCTTGCCGGAGACCTCACCCTCACTGCGGTGGACGGGGAAGGTTGGCAATGCGTCAGTGTTCCGGGTCCGGGGTTCTAGTGCCTTTGTCCGTGATACCACCGCGGACAAGCTCTCCGCACGCGCTGTTCCCTGTGTCTTCCTCGGATTTGTCCCTGACGCGCCTGGTTGGCAGTTTTACCACCCCACCTCGCGCCGTGTCTTCCCCTCTCAGGACGTCACGTTCGACGAGTTTGTTCCCATTTACCGTCTCTTCCCCTACCGCACTGCCCCCCTCCACTCTTCCTCGCTCCAGGTCCTCCCCAGGTAGACCCCCTCCCCGCTCCCGGTCCTGCTCCTTCAAGTGTGTGTCAGGTAGACCCTTTTCTCTTGTCTGAGCCGGTTGAGGTCACTGGTGGCTCAGGTCCTGCTCGGGGTGCTGCTTCTGGGGGTGCTGAGCCCGGGGGTGCGGAGCCTGGGGGTGCTGAGCCTGGGGGTGCGGAGCCTGGAGGTGCTGAGCCTGAGCGTGAGGAGCCTGGGGGTGCTGAGCCGAGGGTGCGGAGCGTGGAGGTACTGAGACTGGGGGTGCTGCACCTGGGGGCGTTGAGGCGTCTGGTGAGCAGTATCCCTGGAGAGGCCGTCTCCGTAGTCGCTCCGCTGGTGCCTTGCCGCTGCACTCTCGTCGTCGTCTCCCTCTCTCCCCACAGCAGCTGCGTGAGTGGTACGTTAGCTGTAAGGGTCATGCTGCTGGAGCTGAGGGCCCTGCTGCGGGAGGCGCTGGAGTTAGAGGCACTGGAGCTGGCGCTGTCCCTCTCTCCCCACAGCAGCTGCGTGAGTGGTACCTTCGCCATCAGGGTCGAGCTGCTGGAGCTGGGGGCCCTACTGCGGGAGGCACTGGCGTTGGAGGCACTGGAGCTGGTGACTCTGCTACTAGAGGTGTTTCTCCTGGAGATTCTGTAGCCGCTGGTCCCGGAGGTGCTCGTACTGGAGGTACTAGAGCTGTTGGGGCTAGAGGTGCTGTTGGAGGTGGAGGTGCTGCTGTCGACACTGAGGCTGGATACCCTAGGGCTGGAGGTGCTGGTTCTGGAGGTGCTGCTGCTGGTGGCGCTGATTCTGGAGGTGCTGGCGCTGGAGGTTCTGGAGCTGCTGGAGGTTCTGGAGCTGGTGGAGGTGCTGGCACTGGAGGCGCTGGCGCTGGTGGTTCTGGAGCTGCTGGAGGTGCTGGTACTGTAGGTGCTGGCGCTGGAGGTTTTGGAGCTGCTGGAGGTGCTAGCGCTGGAGGTTCTGGAGCTGCCGGAGGTTCTGGAGCTGGTGGAGGTGTTGGCGCAGGAGGTGCTGGAGCTGGAGGTTCTGAAGATGCTGGAGGCACTAGAGCTGGAGGTGCTGGCGATGGAGGTTCTGGAGCTGCTGGAGGTGTTGGCACTAGAGGCGCTTGAGCTGGAGGTTCTGGAGCTGCTGGAGGTGCTGGAGCTGCTGGTGCTGGTGGCACTGCACAACCGCGACTGTTCTTCTCTCCGCCATCACCTTTGTCTCTGTTGCCGCCTGGCTCCGTGCTTCGCCAGGTTCTTAGCCTCCCGTCTTCTACTGGTCTTCCGTTACAGCCTCGCTCACCGCTGCTTGCTCCTTCTCCTTACACTGAGCTGACGGGATGTCTTGCTGAGCGTCGTGAGCCTGCGTCTCGTCTTGTCTCGCCTGTTCGCACTGTCCGCACTAGTCGTACTGGTCATCGTGTTCCTCGTGAGCGACCGCCGGCTGTCCCCGGCACACGCCTCATGGCCCAGCATCCTTCCTCTGCTCCGCAGCGTGTTCCCCTGCCGTCCCCTCCTGCGTCTTCTCTGACTGACGTTCTAGAGCCTGAGTCTGACCGCGCTCGTGCTGCTCACCCTACTTTCACGCGTCTTCTAGCCACTATTGTCAGTGACCCATCGTTTGAGTCTGCTGCTGCGTCTGCCTTAGTCGCTGAGCTTGTTGACTTTGCTGCTGCCTGTCGTCTAGACTACGCCGCTAGTCTAGTTGCTGCGTCTGAGTCTGTCTGTTCTCCGTCCGTCGGGGGTGAGTGTGCTCTTGGCACGGACGTCCTTGAGGACAGGCAGGAGGACCTTGAGTGTCTTGGAGGACGGGGCAAAGTTGTCCTTACTGGGCACTCAGACGCTTCTTGGGTTGACGACCTGGCTACGCAGCGGTCGTCACAGGGTTACACCTTCAGTCTTGGCTCTGCCTCGGACGCTTCTTGGTTTCTTGGCGGTCTACACGCTCGTCTTTTGTTCTTGGCTCCAGTTGTGAGGCTGAGATCTACGCCACAGCCATGGCTGCACAGGAGTTACGCTGGCTCACCTACCTGTTGACCGACTTGGGAGAGCGGTCTCGTTCTCCTCTAATTCTATACGTAGACAACAAGGCCGCCATTGCCTTGTGTCAGGAGCACAGACTAGAGCACAGAAAAAAGCACATCGCTCTGCGTTACTTCCTTGCTCGAGAGTTGCAGCAGCGTGGTCAGCTTCATCTTGCTCACGTGGCCACTCTGGTCAACACTGCTGATATATTCACCAAGGCACTTCCGTCTAGTGATCATCAGCAATTTTGTAGTTTGTTAGGCCTTGTGCCTACGTTTCCTCACTTGCTGTAGGCTTTGCTTGTACTGTGATCTATATGCATACCTGCATGCTTGCTCTGCTAAGTAGAGATCACTGTACTGTTGTTGTTGCATGTGGACTGGCCTTGTGGGCCTTTGCTTGTGCTCAGTGTGTGTGGTGACATTGTGATCCACCGTGAGCTTGCTTTGCTTCGCTTAACTGGTCTTGTGACCCCTTGCTCTCCCCCACTTTGCCTATGGGGGTGTGTCAAATTATATATATGCTATATATGTTGAGGCTGTAGTGGGGTAGCCAATATCGGGTACAGCCCCTTTTAGGGTTTCATACTTGTACCCAACTCCTTCCTGCCTTCAATCATTCATGCCTGCTTATTCTAAGAGACATCACCAACTGGTTTGAAGGGGAGCTGCAACAAGACCTCTCCCTCATGGTTTCCTCCATCGTAACCCAGTACCTTGGACTCAACATACTCGACAGAGAAAACGCGATCCACCTCAGCGCTGCAAAGTACGCCAAACGCTTCGGATTATCGCCAGCCGTCATATCCACGCCCTATCATTATACCGCGCCAAATCACCAGGAAAAATCCAATCCGCTTGGACCTGCTGGCCTACGCGACTACCAACGAAAACTGGGTTATCTGCTCTTCACAGCCGTCACCTGCCGACCGGATCTGTTATACTCGGCGAGCCAACTTGCCACCTACCTAAAGCAGCCCGAAGCAGAGCACATGGCGGAAGTCGGCCATGCGTTACACTACCTCGTCAGCACACCAACGATCAGCCTAACCTACCACAAGGCCGGAAACACTACTCCAAAGCTAATCGGCTATGTGGATGCTGCTGGCCTACGCGACTAGTCGATTCTGTTACCACTACGCGACTACCAACCTACCACAAGGCCGGAAACACTACTCCAAACACTACTCCAGAAACACTACCAGAATCGACTACCACGCAGGCGATTCTGGTAACAGGCGATTGCGCACCGGCCACATCTATCGACTCGAGCCCGTCGGTCCTATCTCGTGGCTGTCGAGCAAGCAAGAACTAATTTCTCTCTCCTCTGCTGAAGCTGAATACATAGCACTCTGCCCAGCCACCAAGGAAGGACTGTACCTTCGCAAACCACTGGAAGAAGCAAAGCTGGGGCAGTTACCAAGCTTCCCCCTCTTCTGCGACAACCAATATCCAATTCGCATAGCGAACAGGCCCTACGATATCAGGAAATTTCCCCTGAAATTCCTGATTTTCAGCCTAGTTTTGTGTACCTACACTGAAATTTCAGTGTTGAGATTCTTGTGACACTGATTTTTTCAGCCTTTACTTCATAGCTAAATTCGATGTTTCCGACTTTTATCGAAGTGTACACTGAATGCACATTCCAAATCCTTCCCGTAAAACACCCGAGACAATAAGTCAACCAACATATTCTAATATTTAAGTTTTATACAACAATGATGGCTGACGCGATAAACTATCTTAGTGGTTAGCGAATGGTAAGGTCTTTGTCTCGAATCCCTCTGCTGTCTCTCACAAATGCATAATATGATAAAAAATTCAGGCTTTTATTTTCAAGAAACCTGAAAATTCAGGCTTTTTTTTTCTAGGAAGGGCTGAAAATTCAGCATTTTTTTCACAAGGACCCTGATGCATCAACGTCCCTAAAAGTGAATCCGAGGGCCTGATAGCGAATAAGAGCGGGTTTGCGAACTGAACGAAGCATATTGCCCTGCGCTATTTCTTCGTGAAGGACGAGATCGAGAAAGGGAGACTCGAGCTATTGTCAGATTTATATGACATAGATACTATAGGCTATAGTGGGGTAGCACATATGGGGTACAACTTTCTAGGGTTTGTACTTGTACCCAACTTTCATTTAGTCATTCCATTCTCATTTCAGTTTTCTCATGGTATTGAGCAGGTTCCCTCGTGGGAACTGTTCCTATGGCCCACCGGTTATTTTTTTGTTTTTTCCTGCCCGGAGCGCACTCAACCCCTGCCCGAGTCGCGCTCCCCTCTCTCTCGGCCCCTAGTGGCCCTGTCGCGCCGCCCTTACGGCCCCGCCGCGTCGCGCCGCCCTTGCGGCCCCGTCGCGCCGCCTTCGCGACCCCGGCGCATCGCGCCGCCCTCGCGGCCCCGTCGCGCCGCCCTCGCGGCCCCGTCGCGCCGCCCTCGCGGCCCCGTCGCGCCGACCTTGCGGCCCCTTCGCGCCGCCTTCGCGGCCCCTTCGTGCCACCCTCGCGACCTCTTTGAGCCGCCCTCGCGGCTCCGTCGCCCCACCCTCGCGGCCCCGCCACCGCTCTTACCGGCCCAGGCGCCGCCCCTACCGGCCCCGTCGCCCTACCCTAGCGACCCCGTGGCCCCACCCTCGCGGCGCCGGCCGCCACCCTTCGTGGCCCCGCCGCCGCCCTTAGCGGCCTCGTCGCCGCCCCCCCCCCCCCCCCTGGCCGCCACCATCGTCCCCTCAGCAGCGGCCGCCGCAGTCTGTGCAGCAGCGGCCGCTGCCGTCGTCCCTGCAGCAGCAACTGCCACTGTCCCTGCAGCAGCCGAGCCGCCCGAGCCGCACGAGCTGCCGAGCCGCCCGAGCTACCGAGCCGCCGCTCCCACCGAACCGCCTGAGCCGCCCGAGCCGCGGAGTCACCCGAGCAGCCCGAGCCGCCCGAGCCGCCGAGCCGCCCGAGCTGCCCGAGCCGCCGAGTCGCCGAGCCGCCGAGCTGCTGTTGCTGCCGAGCCGCCGAGCTGCCGAGGCGTCCGAGCCGCCCTGTCCGCTACACCCAGTCACTGCCATCGCGGCCCTGTTCCTGCCGGCGAGCCTCGGTCCTTCTCGCCTGCCCCATAAGAGCAGCACCTCTACCACTGCACTGCCCTTAGCCTACTGCTCGCGCTGCTAGTCTACTGCTGTCATGGCTAACCCCAGTGTCCTTGCTTTTGACGCTGAGGGTCGGGCCATTGACTTTGACGTCTGGGTAGATGACTTGCAGCTTTTCCTACAGTGCAATAGGGCAGATGGTCTCTCCCTCTTTGACCTCACTTCTGGTGCCTCTCCTGCCCCTGCTGCGGATGCTGACGCCACTGTTCACTCACAATGAGCCACACACGATGCTGCTGCACGTCTTGCTGTGCGTCGCCACTTGCCTACCTCTGAGCGTGCACACTTTAGCCAGTACAAGAGTGCTAGGAACTTGTACGACGCTGTAGTTGCATGCTACTCTTCCCCTGCCACTGCTGCACTTAGCCGCCTCATCCTGCCGTACCTCTTCCCTGACCTCGCCGCTTTTCCCACAGTTGCTGACCTCATTACGCACCTTCGCACTAGTGACATTCGTTACCGCGCTGCCCTTCCCGCTGACTTCTGCGCCAAGAACCCCCCCCCCTATGTACATCACCCTCTACTACATAGTCACCCGGCTCCCGAACACCCTTCGCCTGGTCAAGGACCACTTTCTCTCTGTTTGGCCCACCACTCTCACCGTTGACCTCCTCGAGGAGCGCCTCCTAGCAGCAGAAAAGAGCATAGTCGCTGTAGGAGCCTCTCGTGGTGACCCTCGTGCCCCTGTCTTTGAGGGGTGCTCCCCCTCTCCTCTCTTACCCTCTATTGCCTCTGCTGCTGCGGCCGACCTCGCTGGTCTTGAGTCGGTCGGTGCGGCGTCTACCCCTAGCGGGAGACGCCGCCCTGGCAAGGGCAAGGGGGGCAGGGGCGCTGGAGGAGCTAGCGGGGGCGGTGGAGGCGGCGGTGGAGGCGGCGGAGGGGGTGGGGGTGGCGGTGGGGGTGGTGGTGGGGGTGGAGGCGTCGGTGGCGGCAGTGGAGGCGGAGGCGACGGCGGCAGTGGCGGTGGGAGCGGAGGTGGCGGAGGTGGCGGCGGCGGAGGAGGTGGAGCTGGTCGGGGTGGCGTTGCGCAGAGGGTCGGCTACGGTGGTGGTCAGCGCCAGCAGCAGCAGCAGCAGCGCACTCGTGAGATCCCCCCCCCTCAGCAGCTTCGTGAGTGGTACGCTGCACGCCAGCGGGGTGGGGGTACTGGTCCGTGCACCTACGTCCTATGCACAGGCGACCGCGCGGGTGAGCAGTGCGGGGGTGCGCACTCCACCAAGCGCTGCTTTGGCCGCCTTACGGACGCTTGGCGTCACCAGTTCCCTGAGGCCACTGAGATCCCTAGCTGGGGCGAGGTGTCTCGGGCGGGAGTAGCAATCTTTGACCTTCCACACCTTGACCCTTGACTCTGGGGCTTCTCGCTCCTTCTTTCGAGACCGCACCACACTCACGCCGCTTGGTCGGCCAGTTGCAGTCTCTCTGGCAGACCCCTCTGGGGGTCCTGTCCTTGCTCACTTCTCCACTGTCCTCCCGTGTCCGGCGGCCCCCTCTGGCACCCTGTCTGGTCTTTACCTCGCCTCGTTCTCAACGAACTTGGTGAGTGGTGCTGATCTACAGGATGGGGGGGTTCACCAGTTCACTCCTGCGAGCCAGCGGGTGACCCACTGCACGGACGCTGGGATGGGCCGACACTTCGCCACGTTTACACGTCGACCGGGGTCGAGCCTGTACACACTGACCACTGAGTCTCCTCCAGTCACTGCGTCTGGTTAGGTAGCTGCGTCGGGTCAGGTGTTTGCTGCAGCGTCCAGGTCTGGTCCAGAGTCTGCCCCCTGCTCGTGTCGCCTCCTTTCTCACGAGACTCTCCTTTGGCACCACCGCCTTGGTCACCCCTCCCTGCCTCGTCTCCGAGGCATGGCCTCCCGTGTCGTGGTCTTTGGCCTTCCCCGGTCCCTCCCTCCCCTTCCTCTGGGGCCTGCCCCTACCTGCGTCCCCTGTGTCGAGGGGCGGCAGCGGGCTGCCCCTCACTCCTCCCAGTTTCCACCGACAGAGGCCCCGCAGCAGACGCTTCACATGGACGTGTGGGGCCCGGCCCGCGTCTGTGGACAGGGTCACGAGCGCTACTTCCTGTTGGTGGTTGACGACTACTCGCGTTGCACCACAGTCTTCCCCTTGCGCAGCAAGGGTGATGTCACTGATGTGTTGATCGACTGGATCCGCGCAGCTCGTCTCCAGCTCAGGCAGAGCTTTGGCTCCGACTTTCCTGTTCTGCGTCTGCACTATGACAGAGGCGGTGAGTTCTCCTTTGGCCTTCTGCGAGCCTACTGTCGTGCACGAGGCATCCGCCAGACCTTCACGCTTCCGGACTCTCCACAGCAAAATGGGATTGCTGAGCGCCGCATTGGCATGGTCATGGACGTCGCACGTACGTCCATGATGCATGTGGCTGCCCCCCATTTTCTGTGGTCGTTTGCGGTTCGGTACGCGGCGCATCAGATCAACCTTCAGCTCAGGGTCTCCATGCCGGAGACCTCCCCAGCTTTGCTGTGGACGGGGAAGGTTGGCGATGCGTCTGCATTCCGTGTCTGAGGATCTCGGGCGTTTGTCCGCGACTTGTCTGCGGACAAGCTGTCCCCTCGTGCTGCTCCTTGCGTCTTCCTTGGCTTCCCCCCTGACGCACCAGGGTGGAAGTTTTACCACCCCACCTCTTGCCGTGTTCTGTCCTCCCAGGACGTCACGTTTGACGAGTCAGTCCCCTACTACCGTCTCTTCCCCTACCGCACTCCGTCCCCCCCCCCACCACCTTTCTTCCTTGTGCCAGGTCCCCCCACGGTAGACCCCCTTCCCCCTCAGGGTCCTGCCCCTTCAGGTGTGTCCCAGGTAGACGCAATTGAGCCTGTGGAGGTTGCTGGTGACTCTGGTGCTGATGAGGGTGCTGAGCTTTGGGGTGCTGACTTTGGGGGTGTTGAGCGTGTGGGTGCTACGTCTGGGGGTGCTGAGCCTGAGGGACTGGGGGTGCTGAGCCTGGGGGTGCTGAGTCTGGGGGTGCTGCGCCTGGGGGTGCTACGCCTGGGGCTGCTGAGCCTGGGGGTGCTACGACTGGAGGTGCTGAGCCTTGGGGTGCGGAGCCTGGAGGTGCTAAGCCTTGGGGTGCGGAGCCTAAGGGAGCTGGGCCTGCTTGTATGGCGTCTGGCGGTGCTGGGCCTGGCGGTTCTCCGGGTGCTCCGTCTCGACGGGAGCCACTCTCTCCACAGGAGCTGCGTGAGTGGTTTGCCCGCCGCTGGAGGCATGCTACTGGAGCTGGAGGTTCTTCGGCTGCTGAGGGTGCTGGTGCCACCGGTCCCGGAGGTGCTCGTACTGGGAGTACTGGAGCTGCTGGGCCTGCGGGTACTACTGGAGCTAGAGCTGCTGAGGGTGCTGGCGCTGAGGGTGGTGCTTGCGGTACTGGAGGCGGTCCTGCTGGGGGTGCTACTGGTGCTGCTGGAGGACCTGGAGCTACTGGAGCTGCTGGGGGTACTGGAGCTGGAGGTGCTGCTGGCGCTGGTGCTACCACTGGGCGTATTGGTGCTGTCCGTGCTGTGTCTGGAGTCGCTGCGCGGCCTCGACCATACTTCATTCCGCTCCTTGAGCAGGTTCTTGGTCTCCCGCCTTCTACTGGTCCGCCTTCTCTCTTAGCGTGTCCACAGTCTGTCCCGTCGCAGCTATAGTTACAGCCTGCCTCCCCAGTGCCTGCTCCTTCTCCCTACACTGGTCCTACTAGAGGTCTTGCTGAGCGTCGTGAGCCTACGTCTCGCCCTGCGTCGCCTGTCCGTGCTGCTCACGCTAGTGGTCGTGGTTCGCGTCAGCGTCATCCTCCTGTCCCTGGCCCGCACCGGATGTCTCTGCGTCCGTCCACTGCTGCTCTGCGTGCCCCTTTGCCTTCTCCTCCTAAGTCCTCTCTTCCTGCTCTTGCGGAAGTAAACCCAAACACACTAAGGACTACACTTGCGGCTCTTGGGTTTACTCCCTCTACTGCCGACCCGTCGCTGCTTTTGCGCACCGACACTTCTTTGCCGCCGTTCTATATCCTCGTGTACGTCGACGACTTGGTCTTTGCCACAGCTGACACTGCTGGACTCGCCCACGTGAAGTCCGAGCTGCAGAAGAGACACACGTGCACAGACCTGGGTGAACTGCGCAGCTACCTTGGCTTGCAGATCACCCGGGATAGAGCACGCCGCACCATTACCCTGACTCAGTCACACATGGTGCAGCAGGTCCTTCAGCGCTTCGGCTTCACGTACTCCTCGCCTCAGGCCACTCCTCTGCCTACTCGCCACTCGCTCTCAGCTCTGCCTTCAGATGAGTCCGTAGAGTCGAGTGGCCCGTACCCAGAGCTTGTTGGCTGCCTCATGTACCTGATGACCTGCACACGACCTGACCTTGCATACCCTCATAGCATTCTCGCACACTATGTTGCTCCTGGGAGACACAGACCGGAGCACATGGCTGCAGCGAAGAGGGTGTTGCGCTACTTGTGCAGTACGTCAGGCATGGGGCTTGTGCTTGGAGGGCAGAGTCCAGTGGTCCTCACTAGGCACGCAGACGCTTCTTGGGTGGACGACCAGGCTACGGAGCGGTCATGACAGGGTTACACCTTCAGCCTTGGCTCTGGCTCTTTTTCGTGGCGGGCTACCCGCTCGTCTTCTGTTCTCGGCTCCAGTTCTGAGGCTGAGATCTACGCAGGAGCCATGGCTGCACAGGAGCTTCGCTGGCTCATCTACCTGCTGACTGACCTCGGAGAGCCGCCTCGTTCTCCTCCAGTGCTGTACGTAGACAACAAGGCCATGCTGGCCTTGTGTCGAGAGCAGAGACTGGAGCACAGAACAAAGCACATTGCTCTCCGCTACTTCCTTGCTCGTGAGCTACAGCAGCGTGGTCAGTTGCGACTTGCGTACGTGGCCTCTAAGGCCAGCACTGCTGATCTCTTCACCAAGGCACTTGTGCCTTGTGATCATCAGCGCTTCTGTACTCAGCTAGGTCTTGTGCCTACCTTGCCTCACTTGCTCACCCCTTGACCTTGTTTGTACTGTTACATATATATATACACCTGCTCTTGCTTGTGTAGCCTTATATATATTAGTAATCCTGCATGTGAACTGGCCTTGTGGCCTTGAACTTGTGCTCGGAATGTGTGGTGACTTTGTGATCCACCCTGAGCTTGCTTTGCTTTGCTTTGCTTGACTGGTCTTGTGACCCCTTGTTCTCCCCCACTTTGCCTATGGGGGTGTGTCAGATTTATATGACATAGCTACTGTAGGCTATAGTGGGGTAGCACATATGGGGTACAGCTTTCTAGGGTTTGTACTTGTACCCAACTTTCACTTAGTCATTCCATTCTCGTTTCAGTTTTCTCAGCTATCCTACTGCCCCACGTCCGAGATGGCAGCAGATTACTTGAGCAAGAAACTCGGAAAGCAAAAGTTCGAGTACTACATGCTGCTGACTGGACAAAGCCACGTAGTCAGCGACGAAGGCGACGACACTGCAGAAGCGAAGGGGAGTGTTAGAAACATACAGCGAAGTGTCAAGTACTAGAACGCAAGCGAATCAAACTACAGCGAGTCAACCAAAGCGGTTGACAGAAAGACAATAGCAAGAGGTTGAGTGAAGGTCAAAGGTCAACGACCTTTGACTCGCCGAGAAGCAGCGCGACAGCAAGGACACATAACTGACTTTTGAGCAGTTACCCGAGTCGTCGCTGTATCGAACCGCAACAGCAGTTCCCGTTAGTCCTTTCATATTCCTTTGTAATCATATATAGCTTTGTACCCGTTTTCTACTATCAACTTATCTTGTTCTCACATACTAGTGCAAGCTTACTCTGAGCCTTTAGTCTTGAAAATGATCCTAAGGGCTTTTCTCAGCCCAACAAATTGCATATTCGTGTGTTGTGTACTTTCCACCACCATATAGGGTGCAGATCTGCATATACTCGTGTACTTTCTATATTTCATTTTCTTTTTTAGCAGCAGGGCCTTTGCTTGATCAGATAATCCCATATGAGTTACTTAGAAGCAGCCACATCAGGTGGCGCCAGGCAGTAGGCAAGGCAGGTAGGCGGTAGGTAGGGTAACACAGTAAGGTGGGCCCGATTCTTAGGTCCTAGAGACCTCCTGCTCTAGTTACCATGTCGAGACTAGGGTAACACAGTAAGGTGGGCCCGATTCTTAGGTCCTAGAGACCTCCTGCTCTAGTTACCATGTCGAGACTAAGGCAAAGGGGATGTTTGACAATCGAGAAGTTTTGGTACAAGAAGTAAAACCTAAGGGGTTGTAAACCCCCCCCTCCCCTCTCACCCCCTCCTACGCCTACGCAGCTGCTGCTCACGACTACCTTGGTGCTGAGGAGGTCGGGGCTGCTTCCGCTCCTAGTGGGAAGCGTCACAGCGGCAGGGGCGGCAAGGGTGGCAGGGGAGGTGGGGGTGGCGGTGGAGGTGGCGGTGGTGCAGGCGGCGGGGGAGGTGGAGGTGGTGGGGGTGGTCGTGGGGGTGGAGGTGGTGGAGGTGGTGGTGGGGGCGGCGGGGGCACTGGGAGTGGTGGAGGTAACAGCGGCTGCAGTGGGGGAGGGGGGAGCGATGGTGGCAGTGGTGGTCCGAGCTAGCAGCAGTCGCAGCAGCAGCAGCAGCACCAGCATCAACGCCAGACCCCCACTTCCCAGCAGCTTCTTGACTGGTATGCCGGGCGTCGGGCTTCTGGGGGTCCTGGTCGCTGCCCCTATATCATTCACACAGGTCCCCGCGCTGGTCACCAGTGCAGAGGGTTTCACACTGAGCAGCACTGCTTCGCTCGGCTTAGCGATGCCTGGTGCGCCAAGTTTTCTGATGCTACTGCGTTCCCCAACTGGGCAGATCTGCTTAGGCATGATGTACCTATCTTTGATCTTGACTATGAGGCAATTCTTTCTGCTATGTATGCATTGACTATTAGTGCTGAGGGTGACTGCTACTTGTGTGTGCCGCCGGATCCTGGTATAGCCCCTGCAGCACTAGGTGCTTGTGAGTCTGCCCCCCCTGGTACTGCGCCTACACAGGCCTTGCACACCTTTACACTTGACTCTGGTGCTTCCCGCTGCTTCTTTCGCGACAGTATCACAGTCACTCCCCTCCCTGCACCTGTTCCTGTCTCACTGGGTGACCCCTCTGGGGGCCCAGTGCTTGCACGATCTTCCACTGTGCTTCCGTGTCCGGCGGTCCCGTCTGGTGAGCTGTCTGGTCTCCACCTCCCCTCGTTCTCTACGAACTTGGTGAGCAACGCTATCCTCTAGGATGCAGGGGTTGACACCTTCACCCCTGGCCGGCTGCGTGTGGCGATCTACACGTGTTCCCGGACCGGCTGCCACTTGGCCACGTTCACCCGTGCGCCAGGGTCCAGTCTGTACACCCTCACCACTGCGTCGCGCTCCACCCCTTTGTCTCCCCAGCTACACGCGTCTGCTCAGGTAGCTACCCAGTGTGAGTGTCGCTGGCTGTCGCACGACACTCTCCTGTGGCACCACCGCCTTGGTCACCCCTCCCTGCCTCGCCTTCGTAGCATGCACTCTCGCTTCCTGGTCTCTGGTCTTCCCAGGTCTCTGCCTGCCCTCCCTCCCTCGCCTACGCCACCCTACATTCCTTGCGTCGAGGGGCGGCAGCGCGTCGCTCCTCACTCCTCCTCGTTCCCTCCCACAGAGGCTCCACTGCAGACTCTCCACCTGGACGTGTGGGGCCCAGCCCGCGTTCATGGACAGGGCCACGAGCGGTACTTCCTGCTGGTCGTCGACGACTACACGCGTTACACCACGGTCTTCCCCTTGCAGCGCAAGGCGGATGTCTCTGCTGTTTTGATCCCTTGGATCCGCTGTTCGTCTCCAGCTCCGCGAGCGGTTCCCCTCGGACTTTCCTGTCTTGCGTCTACACTCTGACAGAGGTGGTGAGTTCTCCTCCGACCTCTTGGCAGCCTACTGTGCGGAGCACGGCATCCGTCAGACGTTCACGCTTCCGGCCTCTCCGCAGCAGAATGGAGTTGCTGAGCGCCGCATTGGCTTAGTTATGGAGGTCGCTCGTACCTCCATGATCCATGCAGCTGCCCCCCATTTTCTGTGGCCGTTTGCGGTCTGGTACGCCGCGCATCAGCTAAACCTCTGGCCCCGTGTCTCCTTGCCGGGGACCTCGCCCACACTGCAGTGGACGGGGAAGGTTGGCGATGCGTCACGTTTCCGGGTCTGGGGTGCTCGTGCCTTTATCCGCGATACCACCGCGGACAAGCTCTCCCCTCGCACCATTCCCTGCGTCTTCCTTGGCTTTTTCCCTGACGCGCCTTGCTGGCAGTTTTATGACCCCGCCTCGCACCGTGTCTTTTCGTCTCAGGACGTCACATTTGACGAGTTAGATCCCTTCTACCGTCTCGTTCCCTACCGCACTGCCCCTCGCCCCCCCCCCCCCCGCCGCTCTTTCTCGCCCCAGGTACTCCCCAGGTAGACCCCCTCCCCGCGCCAGGTCCTGCTCCCTCATGTGTTTCTCAGGTAGACCCTCCCGTCCCTGCGCCTGCTGAGGTCACTGGTGACTCCGGTCCTGCTGGGAGTGGTGCTGTCCCGGGGGGTGCGGAGCTTGGGGGTGCGCAGCGCGGGGGTGCTGAGTCTGGGGGCGAGGAGCATGAGGAGCGTGAGGGTGCGGAGCCTGGAGGTGCTGAGCCTGCGCGTGGGGAGCCTGGAGGTCCTGAGCCAGGGGGTGCTGCTTCTGGGGGAGCTGCGCCTGGGGTTGCTGCGTCTGGTGGTGCTGAACCTGCGTGTGCAGAGCTTGGGGGTGCTTAGTCTGGGGGTGAGTCGCCTGAGGGTTTTGAGACTATTGTTACACAGTCTCCTTGGAGTAGCCGTCTTCGTCCGCGTGTGCCTCTCACCCCCCAGCAACTGCATGACTGGTACAGTCGCCGTCAGCGTCGCGCTTCTGCACCTCAGGGCTCTACTACTCGGGGTTCTTCTACTGGCGTCACTGGAGCTAGGAGTGGTGTTGGTCCTTTGCCTACTGGAGGTGCTGGTGTCGCTGATCCTGGAGGTGCTTGTACTGGGGGTACTGGAGCTGCTGGGGCTGGCGGTGTTGTGTCTGAGGGTGCTGCTGCTGGTTGTCAAGAGAAGAAGGCAAAAGTTAGAAGGAGAAAGAGGTATTGGACTAGCAGGCAGTTGAGTACATATAGCAAACCCTAATCTAGGCTGTACTCACTATAAAGTACCCCACTGCAGGCTAGAAAAATATAACATTCTGACTCACCCCTATAGCCAAAGTGGGGTGTAATCAGCACAACAAGCAGGCATAACAATAGTTCACAATCATAAGCAAAACTAGAGGCCGTCACAGAGGCCAAGTGAGGAGGAGGAGAGCCTGTGAGAGGAGTGGAGATAGGAGTCAACGGGTGAAGCCGCAGACACACGGGCAACAGTAGTGGCGCGCAAGTGGCTACCGGAGCAAGGGCCCTGGACTACACGAGTAACTGGCTCCGCGGCTAAGACGAGCGGCAGGAGCAACAGACCCACGGGCGAATGGCACAGCGACTGGCTCGCTGGGCTACCGGAGCAAGGGCCCCGGACTACTGGTGCTGCTGACGACAGGACGGCTGCCTCTGCTCAACCTCCCCCAACTGTCTCACGCTCCTTTTCACACACCCCCTTCTGATCCTCTAGTACTGCACCCACGACACCCCCCTAGCGCCACACCCGAGGCTCCCACACATCCACCCCCCTCAGCGGCAGCTACAGCAGTGGGAGACGAAGTAGGAGGAGGAGCAAGGGACGGCTCACACACCTGGCACCCCCATACTCGCCACCCCCAAACCCAAAAACAGGTAGCACGGGCAGGAGAGCATGTAGAAGAGGGGGCGGAACTCGTGGTGAAGGGGGAGGGCTGGGGCGGGCTGTACGGGCCGCTCATGGGCCAGGCGCGGGCCGTACGGACCGCGCGCGGGCTGTACAGGCCGCGCGCGGGCCAGACGCAGCTCGTACGAGCCGCGCGCGGGCCTGGCGCAGGCCGTACGGGCCGCGCGCGGGCCTGGCGCAGCCCGTACGGGCTGTGCGCGGGCCTGGCGGATCCCGGACGGGCCGCACGCGGGCCTGACAGGGGACGACGCGCAGGTCCCCGGGGCAGAAAACCGCCGCGCGCCGTGGGGCGCACGGCTGGCAGAAAACTGCCGCGCGCCCCGAGCGTGCGGCGGGCAGAAAACCGCCACGCGCTACGAGCGCGTGGCGGGAAGAAAAAGCGTCGCGTGCCGCGGGGCGCGCGACAGAAGGGACAGCAGCGGAAGCCGGTGGTGGGCCCACCCACAGGATTGACCAGGTAGGGTCGACCTACTTTGATACCATGACAAGAGAAGAAGGCAAAAGTTAGAACGAGAAAGAGGTATTGGACTAGCAGGCAATTGAGTACATATAGCAAACCCTAATCTGGGATATACTCACTATAAAGTACCCCATTGCATGCTAGACAAATATAACATTCTGACATTGGTGGCACTGCAGCTGGAGACCCTGGGACTGGAGGTGCCGGTTCTGGGGATGCTGCAGCGGGTGGAGCTGGTGCTGAGGGTACTAGAGCTGCTGGAGGTGCTGGAGTTGTTGAGGGTACTGGAGTTGTTGGAGGTGCTGGAGCTGCTGAGGGTACTGGAGCTGCTGGAGCTGCTGAGGGTACTGGAGCTGCTGGAGGTGTTGGGGCTGCTGAGGGTACTGGAGCTGCTGGAGGTGCTGGGGCTGCTCAGGGTACTGGAGCTGCTGAAGGTTCTGGGGCTGCTGGTACTGGTGGCACTGCACAGCCACGCCTGTTCTTCGCTACGCCGTCTCCGTCGTCTCTGCCACCGCCTGACTCTGCACTTCGCCAAGTTCTCAGTCTCCCCTCGGTTAGTGGTCTTCCGTTACAGCCTGGCTCACCGCTGCCTGCTCCTTCTCCGTACAAAGAGCAAACTGGGGGCCTTGCTCAGCGTCGTGAGCCTACGTCGCGTCCTGTCTCACCTGTCCGCTCTGGTCGTTCCACTCGTCGTGTTCCTCGTCAGCGTCAGCCGGCTGTCCCCGGCCTTCCCCTTGTAGTCCATCGTCCTTCCTCTCCACCGTCGCATGTTCACCTGCCGTCCCCCCCTGTGTCCTCTCTGCCTGTCGTTGCTGACCCTGCGTCTGACCAATTTCGTGCTAAGAACCCTGCTGTCACGCGTCACCTAGCACCTGTTATCACCGACCCGTCTTTCGAGTCGGCTGCTGCGTCTGCCTTAGTCGCTGAGCTTGTTGACTTTGCTGCTGCCTGTCGTCTAGACTACGTCGCTAGTCTTGTTGCTGAGTCTGAATCTGTCTGTCCTCCGTCCGTTGGGGGTGAGGGTGCTCTTGTCACGGACGCCCTACAGGACAGGCACGAGGACCTTGAGTGTCTTGCAGCCGCTGCGCCTCATCTCGTATCCATGCTGCTTGCCCCCGAGGGAGACCCGGATGCTCCAGACATCCCGACCCCGCGCTCTTACGCTGAGGCGATCGCAAGCGAGTACTCCTCTTAGTGGCAGACAGCCATGGATACAGAGATGGCATCCTGGAAGTCCACAGGCACCTACGTCGACGAGGTTCCCCCTCCTGGGGCGAACATTGTCAGTGGCATGTGGATTTTCAGGGTGAAGCGGCCGCCAGGTTCTCCGCCTGTCTTCAAGGCTCGTTACGTTGCTCGAGGTTTCAGTCAGCGAGAGGGAGTTGACTTCTTCCAGACCTTCTCCCCCACCCCAAAGATGACCACTCTTCGGGTGCTGCTGCACGTTGCCGCTCAGCGTGACTACGAGCTTCACTCTCTTGACTTCAGCACAGCTTTCTTACAGGGCATCCTGCACGAGGAGATCTGGCTGCGCCGCCCTCTTGGCTTCACTGGCTCGTTCCCTCCTGGTACCCAGTGGAGCCTCCGGCGGCCGGTCTACGGTCTCCGCCAGGCGCCACGTGAGTGGCACGACACACTGAGGACGACACTTGCGGCTCTTGGGTTCGCGCCTTCTACTGCATACCCGTCGCTGTTTCTGCACACCGACACTTCGTTGCCGCCGTTCTACATCCTCGTGTACGTCGACGACTTGGTCTTTGCCACTGCTGACACTGAGGCTCTCGCCCTGGTGAAGTCAGAGCTGCAGAAGAGACACACGTGCACAGACCTGGGTGAGCTGCGCAGCTACCTTGGCTTGCAGATCACCCGGGACAGAGCACACCGCACCATCACACTGACTCAATCACACATGATGCAGCAGGTCCTTCAGCGCTTTGGCTTCACCTGGTCCTCAGCACAGGCCACTCCTCTGCCTACCGGTCACTCGCTCCCAGCTCCATCTTCGGACGAGTTCGTAAAGCCGAGTGGCCCGTATCCAGAGCTTGTGGGCTGCCTCATGTACCTGATGACCTGCACTCGTCCTGACCTTGCGTACCCTCTTGGCCTCCTGGCTTGCTACGTGGCTCCTGGTCGGCACCGAAAGGTGCACATGGATGCTGCTAAGAGGGTACTACGCTACTTGTGCAGTACATCGGGCATGGGGCTCGTGCTCGGAGGACGGGGTGACGTTGTCCTCACTGGTCACTCGGACGCCTCTTGGGTTGACGACTAGGCTACGCAGTGGTCATCACACAGTTACACCTTCAACCTTGGTTCTGGTTCAGTTTCCTAGCATTCTACATGTTCGTCTTCAGTTCTCGGCTCCAGTTGTGAGGCCAAGATCTACGCCACAGCCATGGCTGCACAGGAGCTACGCTGGCTCACCTACCTGCTGACCGACTTGGGAGAGCGGCCTCATTCTCCTCCTGTTCTGTACGTCGACAACAAGGCCGCCATTGCCTTGTGTCAGGAGCACAGACCGGAGCACAAAACGAAGCACATCGTTCTGCGTTACTTTCTTGCTCGAGAGCTGCAGCAGCGTGGCCAGCTTTGTCTTGCTTACGTGGCCACTCGGGCCAACACTGCTGATATATTCACCAAGGCGCGTCCGCCTGGTGATCATCAGCGTTTCTGCACTTTGTTAGGCCTTGTGCCTACGCTTCCTCACTTCCTGTAGGCTTCGTTTGTACTGTGATCTATATGTATACCTGCATGCTTGCTCTTGTAGGTAGAGATCACTGTGCTGTTGTTGTTACATATATATCTCTGCATGTGAACTGGCCTTGTGGCCTTTTGCTTGTGCTCAGATTGCGTGGTGACGTTGTGATCCACCCTGAGCTTGTTTTGCACTTCCTTCCTGGCCTTGTGACCCTCTGTTCTCCCCCACTTTGCCTATGGGGGTGTGTCAAACTGTCAGAATAGTAGCTAGAATGAAGGAGCCATAGCTAGGGTATAGCAAGCTAGGCAAGAGATAATAGGCAAAAGAGGAGAAGAGAGGTTTGACTAGCAACAGTTTGGGATACAAATAGTAAACCCTAAAGGGCCGTACTCACTATAAAGTACCCCACTGCAGGCTAGACAAGCATTATATTCTGACACAACCATATGTTTAGGTAGGCTTTAGTGGAGTACTCAGTGTGGGGTACAACCCCTTAGGTTTTACTTTTGTACCAAAACTTCTCGATAGTCAAACATCCCCTTTGCCTTAGTCTCGACAGCATGAAGGTCTCAGCTTGCCTGCTGGATCGCCAACCTTCGGTGCAGCACAAAGTAAAGGCGAGAAGGTCGTACCTGTGGGGACTAGCAGCTGAGCAAGGGCTCTTGACACGGCATGCGCGCTCACTGCCCTCCCACCAGCCGTCCCTCTCTCCTCACTGCGCTCACTCCCCTCAAGCCCAGACCATTCTGCCTCCCATTCCGCCACCCCTTCCACCACCCCTTTTGCCGACCCTAGTGCTTCCCCTTCCATTGAAAAGAGGCCCAGGAGGGCAGCGAGGCGCGAGAGGCAGAGCAGCTCCGAGGGGCTGCCGAGCGGCACGATGGAGGCGAAGGGGATGATGAGAGCGACGTGCTGCTTCCAGCAGTGATGGTCGCGCAGGTAGGCCTGCATGTGCGCCTTGATGCACCTGCATGCACACGTGCAGAGGGGAAGGAAAGTTAAGGTCGAGGGGAGAGGAGAAATACCTTGATGCGGCTGCGTGCAGGCGCGCAGAGGATGCAGGGTTGGAAAAGGGGAGTGGGCAATGTTGACAAAGAGAGAAACGATAAGAACGCTCAATGTGCCGACAGTGGTCACGCAGGTAGGATTGCAAATAGGCCTTGATGCACTTGCATGCGGGCGTGGAGAGGGAAAGGAAGGTTTAGATAAAGGGAAGGGGGGACGGTGAACGAGAGGGAAGAGGAGAAATGCGCTCTCCTTCCAGTGATGGTGGTGGGACGGGTGGCCCTGATGGGACTGCAGGAGTTCATGGGAGAGACAGTAGGTCGAGGATAAGAAAAGGGGGAGGGTGGGAGAGGGTTGCACTGCTCACGGCATGCTGTGATCCATGCCCGACTCACGGCATGCTGTGTGGTAACCAGCCGACGCGGAGGTATGAGTCAGCGACGCCACACACGTCCCTCTCAGTGAGCAGCACCACCCGAATCCACTCGCCCACCTCCCACCCCTCCGCCCACTCGTGTGTCTTCACCACCACGTTCACTCCTCCCCACTCCCCTCCATCCGTCCCCACCCCTTCACCATCCCCCGTCCCCCCCGTTTCCTCTGTGGATCCCCCTGTTCCCTCCGCCAACCCCCCTCCCACCCCTGGTCCGCGGCTGGTGAGTGGCGAGAGCCCCCTGGCACGCAGCTTTCTGGCGGAGACGGAGTGCAGCCAATAGGAGAGCGCCAGATGGCCCGAGTGGGCGGACGACGTTGAAGAGCCATGTGGAGCCTGCAGGGAGGAGGGGAGGGCAAGGGCGAGATGGGAGGAGGGGTTGGGTGGAGGGAGGGAGATGGGAGGGGGAGTTGGGTGGAAGAGGGTGGGGGCGGGGGGGAAGAGGGGGAGAACCCAAAAGGCCGTGATGTCGCATGTGCAGCAAGGGAGGGCCTGGGAGCTGTGTGTGTTGAACATTGGAGCCCGCAGAGGGGGATCGGGGTGGTGACGGGTGGGGGTGTGAAGTGTGTGGATAGAGGGTGAAGAGGATGGGGGAAAGGGGACGTGAAGGGGGTTTGGTGAGGTGAGGGGAAGGGGAGGAGGGTTGCGTGGGAGAGGAGCGCGCGAACATGCAGTGAGGAGACTCCCCAACGTAACTGGGCGGTCACGAGCTTTAGACCTGTTAGAAATTAGAGGCGAAAAAGGGGGCTATCCAGAGGCGCGGCGGTTGCTTTTGAACCATTGGCGTGAGCGCAAAAGCGGAGAATGATGGGTGGAGTGGATGTCGGGAAGCTGCGGATATTGCGGAGGATGTGAGCGCGGAGCATGTGGGCGCGGAGGATGTGAGCGCGGAGCATGAGGGCGCGGAGGATGTGAGCGCGGGGCATGAGGGCGCGGAGGATGTGAGCGCGGAGCATGTGGGTGCGGAGGATGTGAGCGCGGAGCATGTGAGCGCGGAGGATGTGAGCGCGGAGCATGTGGGCGCGGAGAGCGCGGAGCATGTGGGCGCGGAGGATGTGAGCGCGGAGCATGTTTGCGCGGAGGATGTGAGCGCGGAGCATGTTTGCGCAGAGCATGTGAGCGCGGAGTTGGATGGGAGGAGGTTAAAGGACGCGTGAGGTCGATGGATGGAGGGATTGAAGCCCTGGCGAGAGCAATGTGCTTAAGGAGACGACTCAAGCACAGTGCGTGGAGCAACGCTATGAGTGGTGCCATAGGTGGGTGGTGGCAGGCGCACCCGACCTCTCTGGCCCCGCGCACACGATCAGTCGAGGCCTTCCCCTCCACGCACTGCCGCCACTGCTCTGCTCTCCATGCGCCACGTGTCGGCCCGCTAGCGCGTCTCGCCACGTGTGGTCCACATGGAGCAGCTCGCACTTGCCGTCGCCGCAACCATTGCCGGCCGGACAGAGCGTTCGATGCGCCCAGGACGGCAAGAGTTTAATGACGCTTTCGAATTCTAATGAGGACTCTATATTCGCGGACAAAAGGGGCCCGCGGGGCTCGGCCGCCATGGCGACTACGGCGGGGCGCGACGAGTCGCGGGTGCCGCCACGAGCAGCTTGGCCGCGACAGCGGGTGTCAGGAGCGGCCTAAATGCTCGGAGCAAAGATTTCGCGGCAACGCAGCGAGAGGACGAGAAGTGGACGCTAAACGACGCCGCTGAGGCAGGCATGGCTGACAGTCGCGAATTGCCGAATTCTACATGATGCTAAGCAATTTAGGGCAGTTTGTTAGCTTCACTGCATTCGACCGTTACTTACCCGCCTTAACTTTGATAGAGCTGCAAACAACCCAAGGGTGACACGCCCACATTTGTATCTTGCTACCCCGTTAGTACAATCCTCGCTCGTTCTCTACAGTGCACTCGTCACACTTCAAAAGCAAATCTCTGGTTCTCTGCGCTAAATTTGTCTGTGCAACGGAAAGTTCCGCGATGAGCCAAAATCTGTGTGACGAGTGCGATTAGTCAACAACGCGATCCCACCAATGCGCTCCCCGTAAGACCCGCCTTACTGCCGCGCAGCGGGCCTGTCTTGCAGTGGCCCACGGGAACGGCGTAAACAGAGAGAAGCAGCGCGGAGAGAGGCAGCGCGCGGAGAGAGGCAGCGCGGAGAGGCGCAGCGCGCGGAGAGAGGCAGCGCGGAAAGAGGCTGCGGGAGAGAGCAGGCAGGCGCGAGCGGCGAGCGGCGGGTGAGCTGCGCGAATGGCGGCTGCGACGCTGGGGAGTGTCCCGCCAGGCGCGAGCGGCATGCAACCGACAGCGCAGGCGCCGATGCCGCGGCTGCACATGGCGCAGCTGCAGACGCAGCCGCATCCGCAGCAGCAGCAGGCGGCGGCGGGGCAGCAGAGGCGCGGGGCGGCGAAGCAGCTTGTGGTGGTGGTGGAGGGCACGGCGAGCATGGGACCGTCGTGGGCGCTGCTGCGACGCCTCTACCTGCACCCGCTACTCAAGTGCGTAGAGCGTGCGCCCTCCACCCCACGCGCTGCTCAGTGGGTGGGTGTCGCTTCACTTGCACACTGCTCAAGTGCGTGCAATTCAGCGTCACCCTGCGTTAGCGCGTCCCTGCTTCCCAACCTAACCCACTCGCGGCTCTTCTCCTACTCTCCCTCGCCCTTCCCCCTCCAATTCCTGCTCGCCTCATCCCTGTCCTGTCCCCTCGCCGTTCCCCTCCTTGCCTCGCCCTCCGCCCCCCTTCATTTCCCCCCATTTCCCTCCGCCCCATTCCCTCCGCCCCCCTTCCATCCATCCCCTTACCCTCCGCCCCCGGCCCTCCGCGCATGCGATGGTCGCCAGGGCCTTCTGCGGCGTCGACTCGCTCACTCAGGTCAGGGCGGGTCAGGGCGGGTCGGAGCAGATCAACACCACCTCATGTCTCCACTTCTTCCGCTCCCCCCTCCTCGTGCCCCCTCCAACCTCCTCTTTTCCTCACTCCCCTTGCTGCCCATTCGACCTCTTCCAGCTTCCGTTTCTCACATCCGTCAACTGCCTCTCACTCTCACTCTCATGCCATTCTGCTCACTTCCATCACACTGAATTCGACCGCGTCTCACTCCCGTTGTCTCGCATTGACTGGTGTGGATTGGCGTTGACTCACGTTGACTGGCGTGGACTGGCGTTGACTCACATTGGCTGGCGTTGACTGCTGTTGACTGTGTGGCAGAGGGCGGGCACAGCAGCGGTGGAGCTGGCTCTCGTAGTCTACCACTCGCACGGCTCCTTCTCAGGTGCGCCCTTCTCAGGTGCGCCCTTCCCAGGTGCGCCCTTCCCAGGTGCGCCCTTCCCAGGTGCGCCACTATGCCCCTGCTTGATGCGTCCTAACCTCTTTTCCTCTCCTCCTCTCCCCTTTGCAACCTCTCGGCTCTTCCACACACCCTCCACTCGCCCTTCTTCAAGCAACCTCCTCCGCACCACACTCCGTCACACGCCTGCCACACCACACTCTCCCTACCCCGGCCTATAAGTTATAACATGCAAGACGTTCCCAGTCGTGACTGATGCTGAGGCGTTGTACCCTCCGCACCTCCTGCTCCCATCCATCCTCACTCACCACCCTCTCGAGACGGAACTCTCAACGCCACGCAAAGCCATCTCTGCTCTCCTCCCTCTCCCCCCCTTCGCCGCCCTCCAACTTCAACCCCCCACAACCTGCCCCCCATCCCATCAGCCTCGCTGCGCGTTGTCCGCCGCGCCTGCCTCGACGCCCTCTCCTTCTCGGGAGGCGGCGCAAAACCTCGTGTGCTCCCCTCTCTTCCCTCCACTCGCCACCCTCCACCGTCCCCCACCCATCCTGCTACCCGCCAGCCTCGCTGCTGCAACAGACGCCCTTCACAGCATCACCGGCCGTCTTCCTCTCGTGGCTCGACGCCCTCTCCTTCTCGGGGGGTGGTGCTTCTGACGCTGCCGTGGCTGAGGGCCTCTCAGAGGCGCTGCTGGTGAGTTGAGGCGCACGAGTGGTGGCGAGTCGAGCAGTGGGTGCAGCATGGTGTATGAGTGTGCAATCTAATCAACGTTGCTCTCCGCGTGCTGCCACAGCGACCACATGCTGCATATGCCAGCTCATTGCCACCCCTGTCAGATTACCATCCTCATTGTAACCTACATCAATCCTATAAGCTTAGGCTAGAGATAGCCACCCAAACTTAGTTTGGGTGTAGAACTAGGGCTAACCGTAGTTGGGGGTTGGAACTCCAACCTTGGCCCCAAGGTTGGGTTGGGAATTATTGGTCCCCCCAATAATGTTGAACCAACTTGGTCAACATTATTGGTCCCCCCAATCATCCCTCAACCCAACTTATTGGTGAGGGCCAATAATGTTGGCTTGGTTCCCAACCAACCCCTCCCCCCAGCACTACTATGTATACCTCCCTCTCTCCTAATGAATTTAATGGTTCTTCCTCTCGTTTTCTCTACATGGTAATCAGAGCTACAACGGTTAACACCGTCTCTCGATCCTAAGAACCACACTTAACGCGTGCCGTATCACGCCCCCCTCTCTCACTCGCGCTTAAGTTGCGCTAGTACGCCTTCACGGCCCCCCTCCCCCCTTGCACTCACGCACGTTCCCGTGCCTCCCCCGCACGAGTTACGATCGGCAGCCCGCTCCCTCCCCCCTCCCCTCTCCTCCCTCACTGCGGTGCATTCCGCCGACGAGGGCGGACGCGGCCACCGCGGCGCATTCCGCCGACGGGGGCGGACGCGACCACCGCGGCGGATTCCGCCTACGAGGGCGGACGCGACCACCGCGGCGGATTCCGCCTACGAGGGCGGATGCAACCACCGCGGCGGATTCCGCCTACCAGGGCGGACGCGACCACCGCGGCGCATCCCGCCGACGAGGGCGGACGCGACCACCGCGGCGGATTTCCGCTGACGGACGCGCTACCGCGGGTGACGAGGCGCATCCTTGGACGGACGCGCACCCACGGGCGACGAGGTGCATCCGCGGACGGACGCGCACCCGCGGGCGACGAGGCGCATCCGCGGACGGACGCGCACCCGCGGGCGTCGAGGCGCATCCGCGGACGGACGCGCACCCGCGGGCGACGAGGCGCATCCGCGGACGGACGCGCACCCGCGGGCGTCGAGGCGCATCCGCGGACGGACGCGCACCCGCGGGCGACGAGGCGCATCCGCGGACGGACGCGCACCCGCGGGCGTCGAGGCGCATCCGCGGGCGGACGCGCACCCGCGGGCGACGAGGCGCATCCGCGGACGGACGCGCACCCGCGAACGGACGTGCACCCGCGGGCCACGAGGCGCAATCACGGGCGACACAAACGCAGCTGCGAGTAACCCGGCGCCACCATACGTTACGTGACCGCACCACCCTTCCAAGTGGTGTCGTCCTCTTTGACCGCACCCGCCCTCAAGCCGGTGTCGTCACCCCCTCCCCTCCTCCTCCTCATGGCGGACGACTCCACTCCCATCGAGCTCGGAGCCATTGACAAGCTCGAACTTCTCCATGACACCACGGCCGTAAACTGGGCGTCGTTTGAAGATACGCTTCACACACACCTTGGCTCCGTCATCATTCAAGATTATTGCCTTCTTGATGTCGTCCTCGAGCACCCTAATGGCCTCCCACCTGTACTCCCCCCTCCCCTTGAACCTCCTCCCCCTGATGCCCCTCCTCCACCCGAGCCTCTTCCCGACCCCCCGCGTGCCCCAGTTCATGATGACAACCCGGATCGCTGGGGGGCCAACCTGAACACTTACAACAGGCTTCGCGACACTTACACCCTCCAGCGTGAGGCGCACCGTGTTGCGGAAGCGGCACACGCTGATGCTACTGCACGCCTCCTCTCCTACGCTCAACACGAAAAAGACTATGCAGAGGAGCTTCGCAAGATCCACAAGGATGCTGCAGCATGGCGCATTGCTGATCGTCGTGCACTCGCCATCATCTTCTCCTGCATCCCCTCCCACCTCAAACGCGACCTTCGTCCCACCTCCTCCTCTGGACTCTGGAAAACCCTCTCCACTCAGTACGATCGTCAGGACCTTCGCTCCCTCCTCGCCCTCTTCCGCAAATTCCAAGACATCACCCTTGACTCCTCCCCCACTGCTGCTGCCTACACCCGTCGCCTCATTGACACTGCGCAACGCCTCAATGACCGCGGCATTGTCATCTCTGAGTCCCTTCTTACTGCACTCATCCTTGACTGCCTCCCTCCCACATATGACACCTACCGCATCACCTTCACCTCTCGCTACCGTCATCCTCCTCCTGTGGCTGACACCATCGAGTGGCTCTTTGACAGCGAAGCGGACATTCAACGTGACTCCGCCACCGTCAATGCTGTCCAGACCCGCAAAGCTACCACAGGCAACCACAACAGCGGAACAGGTGGCGGCCCAGGTGGCGCCGGTGGTGGTGGTGGTGGACGTGGTGGCGGCCGAGGCGGAGGACGCGGTGGTGGTCGCAGTGGTGGCCGTGGCGGACGCGGCGGATATCCCTCACCTTCAGGCACCCTCCCCCCGTGTCAGTACATCATCCGCTATGGCTCCAACAAAGGTCAGCCATGCTCTCAGACCACTCACACCACGGACACGTGCTTCAAAGCCCTCACGGACGAGTGGTTTGCACGTGGCAACGTTGGCACTCCACCTCGCTGGAACACTGTTTTCCCACGCCCCTCCATTCATGACATCCGCACCCTCCCCGCATATCAGCCCTCTACTCCCAACCTTCACAATGTCCTCACTCAGCATCTCCCATCTCACATCCTTCAACAAGTTCAGCATCTTCTCCCCTCCACTCCCACCACACCCACTCCTCCCCCATCCACACCTCCGCCTCAAGCCCCTCCCCCTCACTACCCTCCACCCTATGCTGGCTGGCCTTACCCTCCCTACCCACCTCCTGGATATGGTCATGCACCTATTGGACCTGCTGCCACTCCTGCTGAACCACCATCCTCCTCCTCCAACCCTCCTGGCTTTACTCCATTCCCCTCTGCTGGATTCATAGGAAATGTTAGCACTCCTCCTGCTGATTCTATGTATGCACATGCTATTAATGAGTCTCTCTTCCAGTACTCCGCCTTTTCCTCCTCCTCTTCATGCCTTGAGTTTATCCTTGACAGTGGCGCGACACACACTGTTCTGCGTGATGCAGGCACACTGGTACCCCTCCCCACTCCCTCCACTATCCACGGAGCTGACTCCAGCTTCACCATCACAAGTAGTCACACCTCCACCCTCCCCTGTCCCATCTTCCCCTCAGGTACAGTCACAGGTCTATACATCCCCTCCCTACGCAACAATCTGGTAGCACTGTGTGACCTCACCAGGTTCAATATCACCGCCCTCTTCCCCGGTCATGCACGCCACTGCGACCTCTTTCAAACCGCCACTGGTCACTTCATCTGTCGCATTCCCCTCTGCCCTCGCACAAATCTGTACACGTACCGCACCCCTCGCACCTCCATTCACCACCTCATCGCCCCCACCTCACCCCTTCCCCTCCCCTCACCTCCGCTCCCCCCTCCCTCCCCACCTCCCATCCCCTCCCCCATCCCCTCCCCCCTCCTCCCCTCCCCTCCCCCCCCTCCCCCACCTCCTCCTCCTCCTCCTCCTGTCACTGTCGTGACCTCACCCACCCCGCAGTTCTCCTTCACCACAGGTTGGGTCATCCCAACTTTACCACCCTCCGTCAAACCGTCTCCACCCAACTCCTCGACGGACTCCCCCTCACCCTTCCCCCTCTCCCCCCATCACCCTCCCCTCCCTGCTCAGTATGCGTCGAAAGCAAACTGAAACAGGCCCCCCACAAGAGTCATCCCTCCTTTTCTCCCCAGCCTCTTGATCTCGTCCACATGGACCTCTGGGGCCCCAACCCTTCCCCCACCAGACAAGGTCATAAATACCTGCTCATCCTGGTGGATGACCACAGCCGCTACTCCTCCGTCTCCCTCCTTCGCACGAAGGCGGAGGCCCCGGCTGCTATTATTGCTTGGGCTGAACAAGCACGCACCCATTTCAAACGCCCTGTCTCCCGCTTCCACTCTGATGGCGGTGGTGAGTTCCTTAACAACATGCTCTCATCCTACTGCACCACTCGTGGTATCATTCACACCCACACCCTACCTCATTCCCCTCAGCAGAATGGCGTGGAGGAGAGTAGGGTTCGTGAGGTCACCAAAACTGCTCGGTGCCTCATGGTCCATGCCTCCTGCCCGCCCCCTCTCTGGGGCTATGCCATCCTCCACGCTGCCATCCTCACTAACTTGTACCCTCATCCCTCCCGGCCCACCACCACTCCCAACGCACTCTGGACATCCAAAAAGCCCGACATCACCCCCCTGCGCGTGTGGGGTTCCATGGCGTATGTTCTCATACACCCTGCCGACCGCTCACGCAAAGCTGGAAAGCTAGCCTCCCGCACTCTCCCCTGCATTTTCCTTGGTCACAACACCTCCTCCCCGGACTATCTCTTCCTCCATCCCCCCTCTGGTCGCCTCATTCGTAGTCGGGATGTGGAATTCGATGAAGCCCACCCGTACTACACCTCCCCCAAAGCCCCTAACCCCCTCCCTCTAACCACCCGTCCCTTCCTCTGGACTGACACCATTCCCCCCCCACCCCCTCTCCCCTCCCCTTCCCTTCTCCCCCCCCCCCACCATTGTCCCCCCTGCACCCCCTCCCCCCTCTCCCCCCGCCTCGTCAGGAGACATCCTTGACCCCGTCCACCCTCCTTCCCCATCCGCTGCCCCTCCCCCTTCCTCCCCACCCGCTGCCCCTCCCCCCCCTCCTTCCCCTCCGTCCCTTTGTGCAGAACATCCCCCGCCTCCCCCCTCCCCACGCCCTCCCCCACTCACTCCACCTCCGTCCTCACGGCCCCTACTTCCCACTCCCCCTCTCATACTCCGCCACTACCCTCACACCCGCTCCACGGTCCCCATTCTTGGTACCCCCAGGTCCACCCCCCCCTCCCTCCAGTCTCTCACATCCATCCCCCTTCTCCGCCACCATAGCACCTCCCCTCCCCCCCGCACCAGCACCTCAGGTTCTCTCAGCAGTCGCGCTCCCGTCTCTCTGCCCCTCACGGCAACCCAGCGAAGCCGAGCTGCAATGCAGCTGTCTCCTCGCCCCGACCCTCAGCGCAGCAGAGCACCAGTGCACCTGTGTCCCCGCATCAGCCCGACCCACCAGCGCAGCTGTCTTGCAACTTCACCGCCTCCTCTTCCTCCTCCTCTCACTCCGGACCTCATTGAGGATTCTCATGATGAGCTAATGTTCCTCCACCTCCTCTCACCAACCGTCGCCCCAGTCATCCGCACAATGGCTGGCACCACTGTTCTTCTCTTCTCCACCACCCCCACCATCTACGAACCCACCACCTATGAGCAAGCACTTGCCTGCCTTGATGCACCTCTCTGGATCGAGGCCATGGTCAAGGAGAGCAATGCCTTCATCAGCAACCGCTCGTTTATCGACGTCCCTCGTCCCTCAAAGCACAACGTGGTCCAAGGCAGGTGGCTTTTTCGAGTCAAACTACTCCCTGGCAACGCTCCGGTGTACAAGGCTCGATATGTGGCAAAAGGCTTCACACAGACCTATGGCTCAGACTTCTTCGAGACCTACTCACCCACCGCCACTCCACCGGTCATTCGCGTGTTTTTGGACTTTGTTGGCAGACGTGGGATGCTTCTTCACTCCATGGACGTCACCACCGCCTTTCTGCAAGGCGACCTTCATGAGCTCATTTTCCTGGAACGTCCCAAAGGCTTCCATGCTCCTCACGACCCTACCACTGTTTGGAAGCTGCTACGTCCTGTCTACGGGCTCAAACAAGCACCTCGGGAATGGCACGCCAAACTCTCCTCCACCCTTCGCACACTTGGCTTTCGCCCCTCCCGTGCCGCCTCATGCCTCTTCCTGCGCCTCACCCCATCACCCTTCTTCATCCTCGTCTACGTCGACGACATGCTGCTGGCCGCTGACACAACTGCTGACCTACAGGAGGTCAAGGATGCGCTGCAGAAACGCCTTGCCTGCAAGGACCTAGGGGAGGTTAGCAACTACCTCGGCATAGAGATCACTCGCGACCTCACTGCCAAGACCATCACCCTCTCTCAGTCATTTTACATCGAGAAGATTCTTGAGAGGTTTGGCATGACAACCTGCAAACCCATCCCCACACCACTTGCATTCGGGCATCAGCTCGCCCCTCCCACCACTCCCGTCACCTCCCCTCATCCCTACGCAGAACTTGTTGGGGCCCTGATGTACGCCATGGTCTGCACTCGTCCCGACCTTGCATACCCAGTCAGTGTTCTGGCGCAGTTCGTTGGCACCGGCAGGCATGGTGAAGAGCATTGGAAGGCGGCCATGCGTGTTCTTCGCTACCTTCAAGGCACGAAGGACCATGTCCTCACTCTGGGTGGTGTGAATCCGCCCACTCTTCAAGGCTTCAGCGACTCATCTTGGGCCGACGCACAGCCCGACCGTCGCAGCTCTCAGGGATATGGCTTCACACTTGGGGGCGGCCTCATCAGTTGGCGCTCCACCCGCTCCTCCTCCGTTGCCCTCTCATCCTGCGAAGCCGAACTGTACGCGGTCACGATGGCGGCTCAAGAAGCACGTTGGCTCAGCTACCTGCTCACCGACCTTGGCTCTCCACAGCCCCGCCCCACCCTGTGGTGTGACAACGACAGTACCATCCACCTCACCAAGGAAGCAGTTTTTCATGGTCGCTCTAAACACATCGAGCTTCGCTACTACTTTGTTCGCGACCTTGTCCAAGATGGTCACCTCACCGTTCGCAAAATCGCCTCCTCCGACAACCTCGCCGATCTCTTCACCAAGGCTCTCCACCGCTCCGACCACTCTGCGCTTTTGCGTCTCCAGGGACTTGCTCCCCGCGGTGGCTGACTCAGGGGTTGTTACTCTCTCTCTTCCCTAGCTTATGGATTTCTGTAGGTTAAGGGGTTGTGTCAGATTACCATCCTCATTGTAACCTACATCAATCCTATAAGCTTAGGCTAGAGATAGCCACCCAAACTTAGTTTGGGTGTAGAACTAGGGCTAACCCTAGTTGGGGGTTGGAACTCCAACCTTGGCCCCAAGGTTGGGTTGGGAATTATTGGTCCCCCCAATAATGTTGAACCAACTTGGTCAACATTATTGGTCCCCCCAATCATCCCTCAACCCAACTTATTGGTGGGGGCCAATAATGTTGGCTTGGTTCCCAACCAACCCCTCCCCCCAGCACTACTATGTATACCTCCCTCTCTCCTAATGAATTTAATGGTTCTTCCTCTCGTTTTCTCTACAACCCCCTCTTTCCCTGGCCCTTCTCCCTCCATCATTCCCTCTCCCCCTCCAGTTGCTGTGCCCTACGCCCTTCACCCCTCCAGCAGGCCTGGAGCACCACAAACACGCGGTGCTCGTCGCTGCCTCGCCACCCCCCAACCCACTTCACCTTCCCCTACCTCTTTCCCTTTTATGAATTCTCAAAAGCACCTCGCCACCTCCCCACCTCACCTGCTCCTTCCTGTTTTTTTGTCTCCCTTCTATCTCCACCCCCACCCCCCCAGATGCTGTGCCCCACGCCAGCCCCCGCAGCCACGCCACCAGCGGGTCTGGAGCGCCGCAAGCATGTGGTGCTAGTAGCCGCCTCGCCGCCCCACCGCCTGTCCAACCCCGTCGTCAAACCGCCCCTGCCCACCTCCACCCCTCCTGCTGCTGCTGCTGCTGCTGCTGCTGTTGGAAGTGGGGGGGGCGGCGAGGGGGCGTGGGAGGCAGCAGCGTGGTGGCTGGCGTCCGCCCCCATGGTGGCATCACTCTTCGCCCACCCCCAGGTGCAGTCGGTGTGATTGCGAGCAGCGCAGCACGTGATGATGGGAGCATTCTGCACCTGCTGCATCTGCTGCATCGTCTCTCTTATTGTCCTTTTGCAGCACCGCTGCCATCTTCTGGTCCTCCATCACATGCCATCTTCTGGTCCTCCATCACATGCCATCTTCTGGTCCTCCATCACATGCCATCTTCTGGTCCTCCATCACATGCCATCTTCTGGTCCTCCATCACATGCCATCTTCTGGTCCTCCATCACATGCCATCTTCTGGTCCTCCATCACATGCCATCTTCTGGTCCTCCATCACATGCCATCTTCTGGTCCTCCATCACATGCCATCTTCTGGTCCTCCATCACATGCCATCTTCTGGTCCTCCATCACATGCCATCTTCTGGTCCTCCATCACATGCCATCTTCTGGTCCTCCATCACATGCCATCTTCTGGTCCTCCATCACATGCCATCTTCTGGTCCTCCATCACATGCCATCTTCTGGTCCTCCATCACATGCCATCTTCTGGTCCTCCATCACATGCCATCTTCTGGTCCTCCATCACATGCCATCTTCTGGTCCTCCATCACAGGTCGCCGTTTCTGGGTTGATGTATTGCATGCGGGGTATTGCCCTGACCTGCATGCATCTTTCCATCACATGCGCATGCTGTGTGTGTGGCATCGTGTGTGTGTGGCATCGTGTGTGTGTGTGGCATCGTGTGTGTGTGGCATCGTGTGTGTGTGGCATCGTGTGTGTGTGGCATCGTGTGTGTGTGGCATCGTGTGTGTGTGGCATCGTGTGTGTGTGGCATCGTGTGTGTGTGGCATCGTGTGTGTGTGGCATCGTGTGTGTGTGGCATCGTGTGTGTGTGGCATCGTGTGTGTGTGGCATCGTGTGTGTGTGGCATCGTGTGTGTGTTGCATCGTGTGTGTGTGGCATCGTGTGTGTGTGTGGCATCGTGTGTGTGTGGCATCGTGTGTGTGTGGCATCGTGTGTGTGGCATCGTGTGTGTGTGTGGCATCGTGTGTGTGTGGCATCGTGTGTGTGTGGCGTCGTGTGTGTGTGGCATCGTGTGTGTGTGGCATCGTGTGTGTGTGGCATTGTGTGTGTGTGGCATCGTGTGTGTGTGGCATCGTGTGTGTGTGGCATCGTGTGTGTGTGGCATCGTGTGTGTGTGGCATCGTGTGTGTGTGGCATCGTGTGTGTGTGGCATCGTGTGTGTGTGGCATCGTGTGTGTGTGGCATCGTGTGTGTGTTGCATCGTGTGTGTGTGGCATCGTGTGTGTGTGTGGCATCGTGTGTGTTTGGCATCGTGTGTGTGTGGCATCGTGTGTGTGTGGCATCGTGTGTGTGTTGCATCGTGTGTGTGTGGCATCGTGTGTGTGTGTGGCATCGTGTGTGTTTGGCATCGTGTGTGTTTGGCATCGTGTGTGTGTGGCATCGTGTGTGTGTGGCATCGTGTGTGTGTGGCATCGTGTGTGTGTGGCATCGTGTGTGTGTGGCATCGTGTGTGTGTCGCATCGTGTGTGTGTGGCATCGTGTGTGTGTGGCATCGTGTGTGTGTGGCATCATGGTTGCATGACCTGGTCGCCCGTTTCCTGTCATGCCATGGGAATGCTGTGGCATGACATGACATGACATGATAATGCAATGCATGGTATGACATGGTATGACATGGTATTGCATGGCAGCTCTATGTCACTCTCTCCCTCATCGCTCCTCGCAACGTGCCTCAACTGAGGCAACTATATGCCGCAGTAAGCCCCTCCCTCTCTTCCTTGCAATGCCCTCCCCCCCTCGTTTGTGACACCATCGCTCATGCGACGACGTCATTCCAACTGTCCGCTCCCTCTGCATGTGCCCAGCACGGCAAGGCACTGTCTCTTTCAAAAACAGCATTGAGCGCACCCGGGTCCCCGTTACTCTACTGCCCTCACTGCTTTTCAGCTTGTCACTTCCCCTGCAAATAGCACAGCCGCTGACTCCCCATTAACCCCCACGTTCACCTGCTGATCAAAAGCACAGTCGGTGAAGTCACCCCACCCACTCACCCCACCCATAGAGCCTTGGGCTACGCGTTTTGTTGAGCATTGGTGACTGTGTGGTAACAAGGATTTAGCATGCAATGGCACCGCCTGCACCACACCAAGCATGAGCAGTGTAGCGACCCTACAAGCCACCTGTATCGTGAAGCCCATCAGTGTGTGCTGCATGTGTGTGCACGTGCTGCATGTGTGTGCACGTGCTGCATGTGTGTGCACGTGCTGCATGTGTGTGCACGTGCTGCATGTGTGTGCACGTGCTGCATGTGTGTGCACGTGCTGCATGTGTGTGCACGTGCTGCATGTGTGTGCACGTGCTGCATGTGTGTGCACGTGCTGCATGTGTGTGCACGTGCTGCATGTGTGTGCACGTGCTGTGCTGCATGTGTTTGCTTGCTCTTCCCCTCCCTCCCTCATCCCAGGCAAAGCGCAGCCCCAGGGCAGCGGAACCCATGGCAGATGCAGCGCGGCAGCACCCCCACCACGTGGCGCTCATTGCGGAGGGCTTCCTGGAGGCACGCAGCGTGCTGCACCGCGCTCCACCGCCCAATGAGGGCCCGCCACGTGGCGCCCAGGCGGCTCCTCTTCCGGGTGGTGGTGGTGCAGGAGGGCCTGGGGCGGGCGCAGGTGGAGGGCCAGTGGTGGCCATGGCAGCAGCAGGTATGGCCTGGGGCAGGCATGGGTGGGGAAAGCGCGGCTGGGCAGTTACTGGTTCTTAGTTTTCTTGTTGTTTCTGCCGTAGCGCATTCGCATTTGGACATGGGCGTGCAGACACGCAGCTCGCTTGTTTAGCTCACATCACATCACAGGTGCTGAGGATGCTTCTATTCTAGGTGCCTCCACCACATGAGTTGTGAATTCTGACGATGAGTTCCCGTGCCGTCCCTATGTATAACCTCCCCATGCCTGCATCTAATTGCATCCCTCAGGGCGACTGCCACAACCCGGGGCGCCCATGGGTCAGCAGCAGGCGAAGCAGGTGGGCAGTGTGTTATGGGATGGGCCATCATTGACGGCCTCGCGTGTTGAACCCATGTTTCAGTGTGCCATGCATACGTGATGAGGATGGCATGGAGACATACACATGCGTATTCATGCGCCATGATGGCAAGGTGACACAAGCATGTGAACGCATATCCATGCCCGCATTTGCACTCTCCCTTTTTCACCCAAACCCACACAGACACAAACACGCATTCTCCCACCCATTGGTACTCTTGTCCGGGCAGGTACAGAACCCTTTGTACAGAGCACTTGTCATGTAAGGCGAAGCCAAAAGACATGCGTAGTGCATGAAATGAACTAACTGGGAAAGCACAGGCACCAATGCATCAACAAAGCTGTGTGGCAAGAAATGAGTAAACGTTGCATCCTTACCTGTTCTGGTCAAACTGACTCGAACCGGCTTATGCTTTGAGTTTGGTTCGACCAAGACGGGACTAGTGTCGATTCTTGATTTCACTCTTTATTTACTACCAGGTGTGGGCTTTGCGTGCGTGCGTTACAAATATAACATTCTGAGCTTTACATGCCGTGATAGGAGAAGTAGGAATGAACTACACAATAATTCACAATAGTGCCTTAGTACACAACATTCACTGTGCATGCAAGCCGCGCTTCGACACAGTGGTGTCCTACACATTTCAGCCTATAGGTTGACCAACTCCCGCTTTGAGGTTTACTGTCTGGTCCGAGGCGAGCCGAACTGGACAGCAACGTTTTGTTCTTCAGTTGAGGTTCGGTTCTACTGAGATTTCTTCGTAGTCACACATTTTTTTAACAGATTTGCAGGTCACACTTGCGTTGGACAAAGGCAGGTACTCCCGACAGTGCAAACACACACACGCACACACACACACACACACACACACATACACGCACGCACACACACACACACGCACACACACACACACACGCACGCACGCACGCACGCACGCGTGCCTGCACACACGCACCCACACACACAAACACACGCACACACACACAACACACACACACACACTCTCACGCACACACAAACATGCAGGACTCTCACCCTCACCACCCCCCCTCCCCCCCCCCACCTCCACAGGAGCCCATGTATCCCGCGCCACCACAACAGCCTCTTGCCCGCCCTGCTGCTCCCTCCCCCTCCCCCTCGCAACCCCTGCGCGCCCACCAGCCCCCCCCTGCTGCGGCAGGGGGTGGGGGCACTACTCTGGGCGCGGGGGGTGTGGCGGTGGGGGTGGGGGCAGGGCAACCAGCTGCCACTGCTGCTATCACCACCGGTGCTGCTGGCGGTGCTGCTTGTGCGGTGGGAGTGGGCGCGGGGCCAGCAGCGCCCATGCCCTCTCTCCGCACCACGAGCCCCAGCCCGCACTTCTTCCCCTCCGCCCAGCAGCAGCAGCAGAAGCCACCACAGGCGTTTCAGCAGCTGCTACCGCAGCAGCAGGCAGCACAGCAGCAGGCACAGCCGACAGGGGTGGCTGTGCCGACAGGGGTGGCTGTGCCGACAGGGGTGGCTGTGCCGACAGGGGCGAGGCTGGGAGGAGGCATGGCAGGGCAGCACGTGGGAGCTGCGGGGATGGGACCAGCTGGGGGTAGCGCTGCTATGGGGGCACTGCCTGCTGCTGCTGCTGCTGGAGGGGCGGGGCGAGTGGCAGTGGGTGGTGTGGCTGGTGGGCCAGGGGGCGTGGCAGCAGCAGGAGCGATGCAGCAGCCTGGAGTGCCCCTGCAGGCACATCAGCAGCAGCAGCAGCAGCAGCAGCCGCCGCCTTCCCAGATGGTTGTTGGTCCTGGAGGCCGCATGATGCCCCGTGCCGCACCTATAGGCATGGCAGCAGCAGCAGCAGGAGCACCTGCAGCAGGTATGGGTGCAGCCATACCAGCAGCCGTTCCCGGACCTCAGATGGCCAGGCCTGGAATGCCCATACCTGCCGGAGGCCCGGGAGGAGCAGTTGTTGGCATGGCAGGTCGCGGAGGACCGGGCTTGGCTGCTTCTCAGCCAGGCCTTGCCCGTGGGATGGCACCAGGTCGGGGAGCAGGCCCGGGAGCAGGTCCGGGAGTAGGCCCGGGGGCAGGGTACATGGGGCGAGGAGGTCCGGGAGTGGCAGCAGAGGTGGTGGGGGAGTCAGGGGGGGGTGCAGCAGCAGCAGGCATGGGCGGGCGGGGGGTGAGCCTGACAGTGACAGCGCAGCAGGGCAGGCCGGGGCAGGCAGCAGTGGTGGGCGGTGGGGCGGGCATGGGGATGGGGATGGGGGGAGCAGGGGGAGCAGCAGGGGGGCCGATGGTGGGGGGGCAGGCCGCCATGGCAAGGCGTGTGGTAGGGGGCGTGGTGGGGGTGGGTGGTCCCATGGCAGGGGCAGTGGGAGGAGTGGTGGGAGTTGGTGCGGGCATGGCAGGGGCGGCAGGGGGTGGATCAGCTGGTGGTGCTGGCGGGCAGATGGGCCAGCGGCCTCCCCTGCTGCAGCAACAACAACAGCTGCAGCCACAGGCACAGCAGCAGCAGCAACAGCAGCAGCAGTTCCAGGCTCAGCAACGACCAGCACAGCCGCAGTTTCAGCAGGTGCAGGCGGGTGGAGGGGCAGGAGGAGTGGGTGGAGTGGTGGGGGGCCAGGCAGGGGGTGTGCAGCGAGTGGGTGTGGGGCAGGGTGTGGCAGGGCCGCAGGCTACAGTGGCAGGAGTCGCTGCCGCGGCAGCAGCAGGTGGGCCAGCAGGCGCAGTGGGAGGAGCAGCAGCAGCAGCAGGGCCTGGGCATGCCATGGCCGCCCGCCCGCTGCCTCACGCGCCTGGCGCTGCTGCCCCTGCTGCTGCCATTGCTGCTGCTGGTGGGCCGCAGCCCACTCCCGCTGCTCCTGCTGCTGCCGCCCCACCTGCTGCTGCTGGCGCTGGGGCAGGGACAGGGGGCGTGAGGCCGCCTGGGCAGCCCCCGCGGTACCTCAAGCTGTGGGAGGTGAGTGGGCAGTGTGCCTTCCCCCCACTCACCCTGCTCATGTCCTGTTCGATGAATCCCTCTTTTGAGGATTTTCCTTGCTAATATTTTGACTAGCAAATCGCTCTAATTTGCTGTGCTGTCTCCATCTGGAAGACGCAGATCACATTACCAGCAGTGCGACATCATTCTGACTCGCTATTGCCACTCCCCTGCTACCCATGCCATGTCCCGGTCACGTCATCAGGGCACGCTCATGGGCCAACGCAAGGACAAGTCTGTTGAGATCTGCCGCATGGAGGTGAGATCTGTCGCATGGAGGTGAGATCTGTCGCATGGAGGTGAGATCTGTCGCATGGAGGTGAGATCTGTCGCATGGAGGTGAGATCTGTCGCATGGAGGTGAGATCTGTCGCATGGAGGTGAGATCTGTCGCATGGAGGTGAGATCTGTCGCATGGAGGTGAGATCTGTCGCATGGAGGTGAGATCTGTCGCATGGAGGTGAGATCTGTCGCATGGAGGTGAGATCTGCCGCATGGAGGTGAGATCTGTCGCATGGAGGTGAGATCTGTCGCATGGAGGTGAGATCTGTCGCATGGAGGTGAGATCTGCCGCATGGAGGTGAGATCTGTCGCATGGAGGTGAGATCTGTCGCACGGAGGTGAGATCTGTCGCATGGAGGTGAGATCTGTCGCATGGAGGTGAGATCTGTCGCATGGAGGTGAGATCTGTCGCATGGAGGTGAGATCTGTCGCATGGAGGTGAGATCTGTCGCATGGAGGTGAGATCTGCCGCATGGAGGTGAGATCTGTCGCATGGAGGTGAGATCTGTCGCATGGAGGTGAGATCTGTCGCATGGAGGTGAGATCTGTCGCATGGAGGTGAGATCTGTCGCATGGAGGTGAGATCTGTCGCATGGAGGTGAGATCTGTCGCATGGAGGTGAGATCTGTCGCATGGAGGTGAGATCTGTCGCATTGAGGTGAGATCTGCCGCATGGAGGTGAGATCTGTCGCATGGAGGTGAGATCTGTCGCATGGAGGTGAGATCTGCCGCATGGAGGTGAGATCTGTCGCATGGAGGTGAGATCTGTCGCATGGAGGTGAGATCTGTCGCATGGAGGTGAGATCTGCCGCATGGAGGTGAGATCTGTCGCATGGAGGTGAGATCTGTCGCATGGAGGTGAGATCTGTCGCATGGAGGTGAGATCTGTCGCATGGAGGTGAGATCTGTCGCATGGAGGTGAGATCTGTCGCATGGAGGTGAGATCTGTCGCATTGAGGTGAGATCTGCCGCATGGAGGTGAGATCTGTCGCATGGCATGGAGGTGAGATCTGTCGCATGGAGGTGAGATCTGCCGCATGGAGGTGAGATCTGTCGCATGGAGGTGAGATCTGTCGCATGGAGGTGAGATCTGTCGCATGGAGGTGAGATCTGCCGCATGGAGGTGAGATCTGTCGCATGGAGGTGAGATCTGTCGCATGGAGGTGAGAGTGTTGATTCTGTTCCTCCTTAGAGTTGCGCATATGGTAACTCTACACAAACTTTGAGGGGTTGGAAGTTGGAAGTTGGATGTGAAACAAGGGCTACTTTCAAGTTAGGCCGTCGGCTGAGTTGTTCAACCTCATTACGGTTGAGCGCAAGGCAGGAAGGAGGTGAACGATGGACAAGTAGCGAGGAATCTCTCTCGTGTGCCCTACATCTTGGTGTCCGCTAACAGCCTGGATGTCGACGGAGGTCTAGGTTCCAATAGTATGGATCCGTTATTGAAGATTTTCCTTTGTGCGCATGTGAACCTGCAAGTTCTGCTCACTTGTGGAGGTACCTGTTTACTCAGCCATTGTTTGCGCTGAACCTGCACAAGTGGTTATGTGACTGAGTGGGTCAGTGCATGCGTGCACTAAATGATGTGTTATCCCTTCTTTTGCGTGTACCGGTGTCACTGGCAGGGCTACCACCAAGCAACATCTCCTCCCAAGTATGTGATTTGTCCAACCCTAATCCACTCACTACCCAAACTGTTGTATGCACAACTCGTTTCTCGCATCCCCACTCGTCACACCTCCACTGGCTCTACCCTTCATAGCAGTTGGTTGTGACCAAGCGCTGTCACACCTCCACTGGCTCTACCCATCTCTTCCGTTTTTTCTGCTCTGTGCTTCTTTGCATACGCATGACTCTTGCTTGGTAATGAATGCAAGCAACTGTACGATGCTCTTTTGTCACCCATAAGCCTCGCATCGATCTCCTCCCCCCAACGCCTGCTCACAGCCTGGCAGCAGACTGGCCGGACACCATGCAGATAGTGCGGCTGGTGTCCCAGGAGTGCATGAACAACAAGTGAGTTGCACTGCTGCACACACAATATGCGTGGCACAAATTAGACGTACATACTCAACTAAGGTGCATCTCATCTCAAGCTGTAGCTGGCAAGAGATTCAGTATGAAGCAAGCGCTATTACTACTCATGAGGTCCATGATGTCAGCTTAGAATCGATGCATTAGTAATGAGCTTGAAGCTCTTTAAGTACATCCAGAATGAGCAAGGTATTGGGGAAGGATTTGGGGGCAATCTTTAGGAATTTGGAGTAGTCCCAAGGCAATCTACAATTTTTGGGGTTAGAGATTGCTTGGAGATCACATTTGGGTTTGGTTGGGATGTGGGTGTACACCCAACCAAACACAAAGTGCAAACTACACTAAACTAGGATAGAGAGATTGAGATTGAGGGCTAACACTAGCACATGAGAGCTGAATTCATCAAACGATGAGCAGCATGTAAGCTGTTCCAAGCGGCCACACTTCTATGCTTGTAGCCCCTCCTGCTCCAACATGCCCTTTATCTCTTGCTCCGCTCCTCAACTCTTTCCGTCGCCGCCACTCTTCCTCACACCCCCCCTCACCACCCACCCCAGGGAGCTAGCAGGGAAGGCGGAGCTGCTGGTGTTTCGGCCCATGTCATCGCACGTGTTCCTGCAGCAGATGGCTGAGAAGAAACTCGTGAGTGCAGCAGATGGCTGAGAAGACTCGTGAGTGCGTCAGGGGGCACTAATAGCCGGCAGCAGCTGTCAGCAACTGTGGGAACAAAGTACTAGAGGTTCCCTGCATTGCTCCGCATGCCCTTGCAATGCTCGACATGGGCTTGCATGCGTTCTAGGGGCAGATAGCTCAGAAGGAACGTGTGAGGGGTTGAGGGAGAAGGTTTGAGAGTGTGTTGGATTTGGTTAAAGAGAGGGAAGTGAGAAATAGCAAGTTTAGAGTGTGAGAGGGCATGATGGGACGATGACATTCATTGTGACATGATGCACCATGATTGCGTCCATGCTTGTGCCTTGCACCATCCATGCCAGCATGTCTGTACCACACCCTTGCACATGTGCCAGCAAACACACTTAAGCAGCATTCATCCCCCATCTCAATCTCCTGCACACACACATACATGCACATAAAATGCATGCATTCGTGTTCTTGTTATGCGCTTTTATGCGTCGCATGCACATGCATCCATCAGTGCACCGTCATTCAGCTGCCATCTCAAACTCTCCTCCTCGGCACCGTACCGGACCGATCCAGCCGCCTTGTTGGCATGCTTTTTCCCAAGGTAGATCACCCTTAATCGTTGTTTAGCGTTTTCCTCACCATGTGCATAGCACCATACATGAGCAAGCTGCTACATCCCTGGTGCTCCCCTTCCATGCTTCTTTTATTTGCTTGTCCTCGCTGCTTACCATGTACAGTCGCTTCCCTCCACCTTTCCTGACATCAAACAATCATCTCCTCGTCATGACTGTACATCCATGTGCTGCCTCGTCATGACTGTACATCCATGTGCTGCCTCGTCATGACTGTACATCCATGTGCTGCCTGTGCGTTTGAAACTTGTTGAACATATTTGGATGGCTGAGTTGATTTTTTGCAAATCTCTTTGCTCTGCCACAATGCTGTGCCACCATCACAGGACATGGTGCAGTTCCAAGGTGCCCGCCCTCCACAGCAGCAGCCACCACCGCAACAACAGCAGCAGCAGATGCAGCAATAACATCAGCACTAGTGACCTCAAATGGCGTATCAATTCCGTCATGTGTTCTCTGGTGTTAGTGTTTGTCTCTGGTTCATCGCACAGACTGTAGCAGCGGAAGTTTTCTAGTGGTAAGGTTGGGTACGGACTCTGTCAGTAGAGGGAGCATTGACTTTCGACATAATTAAATATACCGTAGCAATGCGGTACAAGGGTTTCTATAGGAAAACAAGGAAATGCGAAGAGCCGTAAATAGTCGTGTAACCAGAGGGGGTACATTCCCCGTATGGCTAATCTAGATTGGAAAAGGTGGTTGTTCGAAGCTGCTGATATAACTGAAGGATCGTAGTGAACAGGATAAGGTTGCCAAGTGTGGAAGAGAACTATGAAGTCTCTGTAATGACTTGGTTGATTAATTGAAAGAGAACAAGATTATATTAAAGATAGAAGTACAGGGATATAAATAACATTCCTAGCTAGCCATGTACTCTGAGGGGTGTTGGGAATAATAAGTCTTAAGCGCCTCTGTCGTGTCGAAACTCAGGACACTAGCGAAGCAGTCCGAATCGAAGCATCGCGAGTCAACCCTCGGAGGTTAGGGTAACCACCTGGAGGTTACGCGAAGGTCAAAGGTCAGCGACCTTTGACTTGACAAATACAGCGCGACAGCAAGGACACACAACTGACTCGACATTGAGCAGTTGCCCGAGTCGCACTGTATCGAATCGCAACAGTAAAACGGTTTAAACTTATCTATTCGTATTCCTTGTACTCTTATATAAACATTTGTATTTGCTTGTTTAATCAACTTTGCCCTCACATACTAGCGCAAGGTGGTTCAAGGACTTTCATTCAAACGCTTCCGCTATTACAATCCTACTCAGACTTTAAGCTCTACAAAGATCCTAGGGCACCTCAGCCCAACATGGTATGAGAGCGGTTAGAGTTTAAAGTTATTTTCCTTTTAACACTCAAATACAAGAAGACATGTCTGCAAGGAAATAGAGGAGCTCCTCCAACGGCTCTCCAGGCACTACTCCTACTCCACCTCCTGCCTCTGGCCTACAGACAGAGGAAGGAACTATCACAAGACCAGCAGCTGGGTCCACGGAAACTCCCGTAGGCTTCGATCCAAGCATGATGGAGAAGTTCTTCTCCTTCATGTCCTTCTACGAGCAGCACCAGCAAGGAGTACCTGCGCAGTCAAACAACAGCAACAACAACAACGTGACTCCTATGAGCCACGCATTGCCCGTCTCGTCAGACAACACCACAGCGACAACTCCGGCCTTCAAGCTCCCAAGTTGCTTCAACGCAAGCAAATCCGACGACCACAATCCAAGCCTCAACAACTTCAACTGGACAACCTGCACAAGGAACAAGAAGCATTGTCAATTGCATGGTGAAGTTAACTGATTCGTGCACAACCGAGTCACCACCCCACTACTCACCGGAAGAAGAGCTTGACAACAGGACGCCTCGCCGCGAATCACTCCAGCCGAATCCCACGTACGCCGCCATCGCTCAAAGCGAACCGTCCGTGCAAGACACCTGGTTCTTGGATAGTTGTTGCGGACAACACATGTGCTCCTCCGGACGCTTCGTACAACGCGAACATCGACTCCAGCGAGAAGTAGTCATCGATGCTGCGCGCATTACCGCTCACACATGCACTGCCCCCATTTCCCACCTCACCGCGTGCTACCTGATAGCACGAAGGCCCCACTTGGCGAAGCTGCGCTGAGAGAGAGGCACGAGCACGGCAATGCTGCGTGCATTACCCCTCACACATGCACTCCCCCCCCCCCCCCCCCCAATTCCTCACCTCACCCGTGTGGTACCAGATAGTGCCACACTTCACCACATTCAACACCTGATAGCTCCGGTGGGCGTACCTGGGGGAAAGGGGGGGCAGAGGGGGGAGAGCCGCGGCAGGTGGGGTGGTGTAGAGCGGCATGCGGGTATGGGGGTGTGTGAGGAGAGGAAGGGGGTATGGAGCAGTGCGTCCTTGGGGAATGCCAGCAGTTCTGGCAGCAGTGCGTTGGGCTTGGGAGTGATCACCTGGTTGGGCGTGCCTTGGGGTGGGGGGCAGGGGGCAAGAGGGGGGACGATGGGACACACGGGGGAAGAGAATGAAAGACACCAGGAAGAGGTGCGAGTGAGGAAAGCGGTTGGGCCAGCAGCGCAGACACCAGAGGTAGTGTGCTCAGCTCCGGTGGGAGCACGTGGTGGGAGCACGTGGTGGGAGCACGTGGTGGGAGCACGTGGTGAGAGCACCTGGTGGGAGCACCTGGTGGGAGCACGTGGGTTTGACCAGAGGTGAGGGGGGCGCTAGGAAGGAAGGGAGGGGAGGTTGTGAGGTGGGTCAAGTGGAGATGGTGGGGCGTGGACTGGCAGTACGAGCTGAGAGCCACTTTGAGGCGAGCTGAGAGCCACCTTGAGGCGAGCTGAGAGCCACCTTGAGGCGAGCTGAGAGCCACTTTGAGACGAGCTGAGAGCCACTTTGAGGCGAGCTGAGAGCCACTTTGAGGCGAGCTGAGAGCCACTTTGAGGCGAGCTGAGAGCCGCTTTGAGGCGAGCTGAGAGCCGCTTTGAGGCGAGCTGAGAGCCGCTTTGAGGCGAGCTGAGAGCCGCTTTGAGGCGAGCTGAGAGCCGCTTTGAGGCGAGCTGAGAGCCGCTTTGAGGCGAGCTGAGAGCCGCTTTGAGGCGAGCTGAGAGCCGCTTTGAGGCGAGCTGAGAGCCGCTTTGAGGCGAGCTGAGAGCCGCTTTGAGGCGAGCTGAGAGCCGCTTTGAGGCGAGCTGAGAGCCGCTTTGAGGCGAGCTGAGAGCCGCTTTGAGGCGAGCTGAGAGCCGCTTTGAGGCGAGCTGAGAGCCGCTTTGAGGCGAGCTGAGAGCCGCTTTGAGGCGAGCTGAGAGCCGCTTTGAGGCGAGCTGAGAGCCGCTTTGAGGCGAGCTGAGAGCCGCTTTGAGGCGAGCTGAGAGCCGCTTTGAGGCGAGCTGAGAGCCGCTTTGAGGCGAGCTGAGAGCCGCTTTGAGGCGAGCTGAGAGCCGCTTTGAGGCGAGCTGAGAGCCGCTTTGAGGCGAGCTGAGAGCCGCTTTGAGGCGAGCTGAGAGCCGCTTTGAGGCGAGCTGAGAGCCGCTTTGAGGCGAGCTGAGAGCCGCTTTGAGGCGAGCTGAGAGCCACTTTGAGGCGAGCTGAGAGCCACTTTGAGGCGAGCTGAGAGCCACTTTGAGGTGACTCTGGAGTGTATTCAATAATCCAATTTTCATTTGAGGTTACCCTTCTGCTGATTGTTATCTGAGTGAGTATTCTTGTACGCTCCTCTTTTCTCCTCTCATATCCTCCAACAGTCAGCTCATTCTGTTGTTTTGCACGCTCCCCTTCCCTCCTCACTACAGTAATCAAGGACCTGGGCGTAGAGCCTTATAACAAGGAAACAGGCCAGGGCATGCTCAGATACATTCAGGTGAGGTCCAAATCAGGTGGGTTCCTTCAGGTGGTTTTTCAGGTGCCCATCAGGTGGTTTATTAGGTGGATTTCAGCACGTCGATTCTACCTGATGCCTGCCTGCAAAAATAGTAGTTTTGAGACGTCTCAAAACTACTCAATTCTACCTGCTGCCTGCCTTTGCAACATCTCCTTGCTTTTGAGAATTATAAAGAAATCCCCTTGCTCCCTGCAGCTTACTCCACCACATCTCCTGCTTCATGGCCATGCCTCAACACCTTCCAACCGCACTCCACTCCCCCGCACCCATTCCCACCATGCAGCTTGCCCTCACCACCAACGACACCTCCATCCCTTCTTCTGAGCGATACCTGAAAGGTACGCACGCACGCACGATCACTTTTGAGATTTCTTTCTTAGTGCTGAAACAAGCTTGGTGCATACCTGAAAGGTACGCGCGTGCTACATACATTGAATGCACAGTGACAGTCCAATCAGCTCGGCACCTGCAGATAGATGCATAATCCAGGTAGCCACATGGCACATGCTGTTACCACCACGCGAGCCATATGTTGATAGTCCAATCCAGGTAGATACATACATTGAATGCACAGTGACAGTCCAGTCAGCTCGATACCTGCAGTGCAGATAGATGCATATTCCAGGTAGCCACATGGCACATACTGTTGCCATAGCCCATGCCTCCATTGCCTGTGCCTCCATTGCCCATGTGTCCAAACCCCGTGCCTCCAATGCCCATGCCTCCATTGCTTAACTTCACCATATCTCACCACCCGCCGTCCCATCACATCCCAGGCAAGGTGCCGGTGACACTGGTGTGGAACGCGAGCAATGAAAAGGTATTTGAGTCAACCGAAAACTCACTATTTCCATTGCATTCCATCATCCCACCCACCCACCCATCATCCCAGCCAGGCAAAGTGCAGGTGACGCTGGTGTGGAATGCGAGCAACGAGAAGTCTTTTGACTCGACTGAAAGCCCGTCTTCCTGCCGTTGAGCTTTGAGCATTGAGTTGCAACCCATACTCCCATCCACCCATCAACCCGTCCCAGGCAAGGTGCAGGTGACGTTGGTGTGGAATGTGGGTTTTGAGGCGCCTCTCAGATATACCAGCACCACCGTCCCATTCCACTCCTCGTCCCCATATTCCCATCATCCCATCATCCCATCAACCCATCCCAGGCAAGGTGCAGGTGACGCTGGTGTGGAACGCCGGTCATGTATCGCCTCAAATATACCACCACCACCGTCCTAATTCCTCTCATCAACCCATCCGCCCATTTTCCCATGCCCATCATCCCATCCCAGGCAAGGTGCAGGTGACGCTGGTGTGGAATGCGAACAACGAAAAGTCACCCGCTGCTGAGAAGATTCCAGCCCTGTGCAAGGTGGGTGAGACATGAAAGATGAGAGGCGAGCGATGAGAGGCGAGAGATGAGAGGCAAGCGATGAGAGGCGAGCAATGAGAGGCGAAAGATGAGAGGCGAGAGATGATAGGCGAGCGATGAGAGGCGAGCGATGAGAGGCGAGCGATGAGAGGTGAAGAGATGAGAGGTGGAGAGATGAGAGGTGGAGAGATGAGAGGTGAAGAGATGAGAGGTGGAGAGATGAGAGGTGGAGAGATGAGAGGTGGAGATTTGAGAGGTGGAGAGATGAGAGGTGGAGAGATGAGAGGTGGAGAGATGAGAGGTGGAGAGATGAGAGGTGGAGAGATGAGAGGTGGAGAGATGAGAGGTGGAGAGATGAGAGGTGGAGAGATGAGAGGTGGAGAGATGAGAGGTGGAGAGATGAGAGGTGGAGAGATGAGAGATGAGAGATGGAGTGACGGAGTGGCGAAGAGATGGAGGGGGTGAGAGGGTGAGATTAGAAGATTCCAGCCCTGTGCAAGGTGGGCGAGACATGAAAGATGAGAGGTGGAGGGACGGAGTGGCGAAGGGACGGAGGGGGTGAGATGAGAAGATGAGAGATGAGAGACGAGAGAGGAGAGAGGAGAGAGGAGAGAGGAGAGAGGAGAGAGGAGAGAGGAGAGAGGAGAGAGGAGAGAGGAGAGAGGAGAGAGGAGAGAGGAGAGAGGAGAGAGGAGCGAGGATAGAGGAGAGAGGAGAGAGGAGAGAGGAGAGAGGAGATAGGAGAGAGGAGAGAGGAGAGAGGAGAGAGGAGAGAGGAGAGAGGAGAGGCAGAGGGAAGGCGGAGGGTAGGTGCAGAGGACAAAGTGCTACAGTGCATTCCGTGTGCCGATCTGTAACCCTTCCAACTGTTCTCACCATTTTCCATCTCCCTTTTCCGTTTTAGTTCCACTCTGTTGTCTACTGTGGGGGTGGGGAGGCGCAAATTCAGCTTGAACCACTCCACCGTTCTGAACCCTTTTGCCCTCCTGGTGCCTCTTCGTTCTTCCACTCAAAAAGAACCCAGGCTGCGGGACGGAAGGTGGAGATTCTCCTTAAACTCTTTCTACCATTCTGAACCCCTTGTAATTCCTCTTCTTTCACCCCGCGTGCAAAACATCCCCAGGAGCTATGGCTGCGGGGAGGCAAAGAGGATCGGGTGCTGCACTCTGTGTGGGTCAACTTCCAGACGTCCTCCAGCAATGTGAGTGTGGCTTAAGGGAGGGGGGGGAGCAGGGATTCAGGGCGTAAGAGTTGAGGTAACAGCAACGGTACAGGAGTGGCCAGGAGCTCAAGTGCTGCACTCTGTGTGGGTCAACTTCCAGACATCGCCAGCAATGTGAGCATTGGGGGAAGAGGCGTATAGGGTGCAAGGATTTGTAGTATGATGGTATAGCCTATAGGCCATTGGGGTCTCAGTGTCAGCCTCAGGTAGGAAGCTCGAGTGCTGCACTTCGTGTGGGTGAACCTCCAGACATCCTCCAGCAATGTGAATGACTTGAAACTGGATGGTGGGCGTGTTACCCGAGGTAACAGCAATGGTACAGGATTGGCCAGGGGCTTGAGTGCTGCACTTCGTGTGGGCGAACCTCCAGACCTCCTCAGCAATGTGAATGAGATGAGAATGCATTTTGGGTGTATTACCTCAGGTAACATCAATGTGCTGTACTATGTCCAGCAACACGGTACAGGAGTGCCCAGGGGATCGAGTGATGCACTCTGTGTGGGTGAACTTCCAAACTTTGACCAGCAACGTGAGAATGGTGTGGGGATGGATTGTTGCCGTATTACCTCAGGTAGCAGCAATGTGAAATGAGATGAGCATGGCTTGTGAAGGTTGGGGTTTTCCAGTCTAGGGGCAACAGTCCGGTAGGGGCGTTCAAGCCAAGTCAGAGGCTCGAGTGCTTTTGAGGCGCCTCAAAGGGCGTTCAAGCCATGTCGTAGGTGGCTTGCCGTTGACATGGTTTGTTCTTGACATGCGTTGCTAATGACTTTCAATAACTTGCATTTTTTTACGTACTGGAAATATACTAAGTTTCCATTCCGTCCTTGTTGCAATGCCAGTCAATGCTCATGATTCCAGTGCCTCCTTCTGCCTCTCACTCTACCTCTCACTCCGTCTTTTCCAACATTCTTTCTACTCTGTGCCAATAACTCTCCTCCTTCTTGCAGTTTCGCCCCCGTTCCCGCCTCTCAACCAATCAACCTTCAACACTTATGCTCTCCACACCCCCACCAGTGAGCTTTTTCTCTATTCCCTTTGACTGTTCTGACTTCGAGAGACTTGTGGGTTGTAGTAAGTACTTTCCTTCTTGCTCTGCAATTTTTGCTGAATAGTAATTTCTCTTCCACGCGTCTCTCCCCCCGATCTCTTTGCTCTCCAGGTCGCTTCCTACTCTCATTCCTCGTTGCTCCCTCAGACCTTCTTTTCATCCCTCTAATATAGTTTGCCAATACGAATGTTTCAAATACCTTACAATGCATCATTGCATATCAGCAACAGTGTTTCATGTTGCCACCAACAGCAATCCATGATGCCTCTGGCATTGCATGTCGATTGCGGTGCGAGAAGTGAAACGAGAAGGCGGAAGGAAAGAGACGCACAACAGCAGCGGGCTTTGCTTTGCAGTGGCAATGGGATACGGTTTTTGGTGCAATCGTTCATATGAATGTTTAGCTGGATCATAATATATTGAGCAATCTTTTTTCTTCATCCATTATGGAAACATTTATTTATATCTTTGATAAGTTGAATAGCCTAGGAAATGTCGTTCTCTTATTTATTACGCGAATGTGAAAGTGTTGAAATTGTTAGACACACCTTTATGGGATATTTCGAGAATAATTGTAATGTTATCAGAGCATTCCCCGTAGAAGCGTCTTCTCAGCCCATCGAAATGCTCTCAGCCCCGTAGAAGCGTCTTCCGACGATTCCACTCTTCCAGAAGAGGTCCACCTTTACTTTCCTGTCGCTTCCACTTTTCCGCTCCAAATCTCGGGGCTCTGATCGGAATGGAGATTACCATCGTGTTCGCGGCGATGGTCGTGCTATCATCATGGTGGACCTCACCTTCGGCTCGCGCGTCGGAACGCCGCTCGCTCGCTCTCATCGGTAGGCTTGCTCGATCGCCCCCTCGTTGGTTCGCTCGCTTTCTCGCTCGCTCGCCGCACTGTCGTGTGGCTCCAGAGGTGCGCTTTGACTCACTGAATTGAAGTCACCACGCTGCCTTATGGATTCACAACCCATCATCGAAGCACTTTCCCCCCTCGACCCGCGTTGGTGCGCTCGGTCGCACTCCGATGCTTTACCTGTCTGTCCGTTCCTTTGCTCGTGTCTGCTCTGCCCGCTCCGTTTCACCTAAAATTCGGCTGCCTTGCTGCCCAGTGACCTTCCCAGCAGACACCAAGCCAAGCAGCCTAAACTCTCGGTCTTCTTCTGGCCGCCCCCCTCCATGCCTTCCTCCTCCCCTCCATCCCCGCCCTCCCACTCCCCTCCGTCCCTGCCCTCCCACTCCCCTCCGTCCCCGCCCTTCCACTCTGCTCCTTCCCCGCCCTCCCCCCCCCTTCCCTCCATTCCCACGGTCTCTACGTCCACCCCACACGCCACGTGGGATGGGATGGGTTGGGATGGGATGGGATGGGTTGGGATGGAATGGGTTGGGATGGGTTGGGATGCTATGGGATGGGATGGGATGGGATGCTATGGGATGGGATGGGATGGGACGGGACAGGGTGGGTTGGGATGGGATGGGATGGGATGGGATGGGATGGGATGGGATGGGATGGGATGGGATGGGATGGGATGCTATGGGATGGGATGGGACGGGACGGGGTGGGTTGGGATGGGATGGTGTGGGGTGGAGACGGTTGAAAAACCGCTAGTGATGTCGAGTGCCACTGCTACACCGCTCCCCCCCTCCTCTCCCCTTTATAAGGCGCCTCAAAACTAATTCCGTGTTCCATCCTCCATTGTCCCATCACATAACTCATGAGGAGCCAAGTCTCAACTCAGTGGATTGATTGCCAGTGACGTCACACACTATCATTGCATCCTCCCCCCTCCCACATGCTCTGCTTATCATGCGCCTCATACATGCAGTCTCCCCCTTCCATCCTCCCTCGCCCCCCTACCATGCTCTATCAGAAGCCCGGTCTCGAGTCACTGTCAGGACCATAATCACAATTCCATGCTACCATGGTTGACCAGGAGCTGGGACTGGAGTCGACTGAAATGACCGCCAGCGACACTATCGCTGCATTCTCCCCATGCCCACACTCTCCTCGTGATGTGCCATGATCGTGCAGGATGGATAGGGACCTTCCTTTTGGGGGGGTGCAACGTTTGTTTGGGGGGAAAGGTGGATTGAGACTTTGAGGTCAGGGCGAGCAAGGGGCAGGGAAACTCCCTTCTTCTGCCTCTTCTAACTCCCCCACCCTCTCTTCCCCTCGCCTTACCTGGGGGGTTTCAATCCCTCTCCTCGCCCCTCCCTTTCCCTTATGAGGCGCCTAAAAAAATTGAATGCCTCTCATCGCCCCTCACTTTCCCTCCCTTATGGGCAATATAAATGAACTTATCCGAAACATAAGAAATATTATGAGGCGCCTCAAAAGTTTGAATCCCTCTCCTCGCCCTCCCTTGGCCTTACCTGTAAGGGCTGAAATTCGTTCGGTGGGTGAGTGGATGGGAAGCGGCTGAAACCCTTTGAGTGGGTGAATAAGAAGCAAGGGGGTTGAATTCTCTAGGGTGGGTGAGTGAGAGCTCAAGGGGGCGAAAGCAATTGGGTTGGTGAGTGAGTGGAAATTGGGCTGAAACCCCTTGATTTGAGTGGTTGAGAAAGACAGGGGCTGAAACCTCTTGGGTGGGTGAGTGAGAGGGAAAGGTTGAGAGAGCGAGCAGAGGTGCAGGAGAGGGAGAATGCGGAGCTGCAGTAGTTGCGGCAAAGGAACAGGGCAAGAGCAGGTGGCGCGGCATGCAATTCTACACGCGGCGGAAGCCTACATCGTGTACAGGTCCGCCCCCTCCATCTCCAGCATCGAGCGCATGCACGCCGACATCGCAAGAAGGAGATGCGCCGACGACTGAAGTGTGCCCATGGGGGTCCCGACTCGAGCAGCCTCTACAAGATCCCCCACGTGGCGGGGGAAGGTATGCGCTAAGGGCGCTACCCCGACGGGCGCTTCAGACACGGGTGCCAACGGCGACTCGAGCGATTCTTCCAAAGACACGCAGGATCCTCGGGAACCTACACCATAACTGCTCGGAAAGTTCCGCGTTGCCGCACACACCGCCAGCTGCAAGTTCGCCACCACCTCGCACGCCTCCGCCATATTCAGAATCCGGCACATGGTCAGCATGGGGTCTCTCCCCGCGCGAGTGGGGGGAGGTGCAGTCGGGGCTTCGCGAGGAAACGCCGTTAGCCAGCCAGGAGTTTGGCCAACAGGGAAGCGCGACGCAAAGAAGCCCGGGACCTGATGAGGGGTGTGAAACTGAGCCCGCACCTCTCGCGCGGGCTGATATTCGCGCAGCGTCGGCGCGCGCAGAGGAGCCACCTGGCCAGGATCCGCGGCGAAGGGAGGGCCGTTGGTCACTTCAATGTGTACGTGAGTCGGCTCTCCACTCGCCCGCGCCTGACGCACAACCTCCGCAAACGCACTCGTGGCCCGATCGAGGGCAGGATCCTGCCCGCGACCGTTACCGCCACGCCCACCACCATTTCGCCGGCCCCGTCGGCCTCCGGAACCAGCCGAATGCGGACGCGGAGGGGACTGCTCGCGACGAACCGACTCCCAGCGACGCCCAGGTGACCCCCTCCCCCGCGTCACCGGAGATCGCCGCGGAGAGCGTTGCGTGGGGGATCGCGCTCGGGGTGAGCGCTGGCCTGCCCGACCTCGAGGAGATGGGCGGCGAGGAGAACGAGGACGCGTAGGGGACCGCTGATCACCCTCCCTGCGCTGATGAGTTTCACGATGCTCAGGAGAAGGGCGGCGAGGAGAGTGCTGCCGCGGAAGCTAACGCGGAGGCGAGCGCCCGCGCTCCTGCCGCGGCTGGCCGTCCGGGCGGTTCGACGCAACGCGTGCAGGGGCCCACGAATACTCCGGCGAGGTGGGGCGCGCAGCAGGCCGATGGGGAAGAGTTAGCACCCGCTCGAAGCGGCGGACGGGCTCTCTTACGGAGGGGTGCGCAGGGACACGCGGGCGAAGACCGGCAGGCACAGGCTCCGGCAGCGCGCTCTCCGCGGAACCCTCGAGCTCCAGATCCCGTCTCGCGGATGGATCCATCACCCCCGACAGCACCGTAGCCGACGCCAGCGCGCCGACCAATTGAGGACGTGACGGATGAGGCGCCCCAGACAAGGCACGCGGGAGCTGCGGGAGGAAGAGGAACGCGGGGAATACGCGTGGGACGCGGCAGCAACCGCCGCGGACGTCGTGGGAACGGGAGAGGACGAAGAGGTGGAGGAGCACGAGGCACAAATCGGCGCCGCACTGGCGCAAGCGGTTACGCGAGAACTTCAGAAAGGCTAATGCGTGAAGGCGCGGAAGGCGACGACGAGGTGCCCAGCGAGGAGGCAGAGGACGATGTCGAGAACGAAGAAAGCGAGGGGGGTGACCCTGCTTTTAACCCAGAAAGAGAGGGGATGTTAGAAGCAGAGGCCGAGGAGGATGAGGAAGAGTTGGAGCTACTGCTTCGGCAAGCGGGGTTCCCAAACCAGCAGGCCATAGGCGAACCTGCAAACCGAACCTCAGGTCGAAATCGAACCGCGGGGGGAAATCGTGCAAGGGGGGGAAATCGAGCCGCGACAGAAGACAGAATTGACTCTGCAACAGCCAATGAAAATTCTGCAGCCCCAAATCCAACCCCCCCAATGCTCAAACCTGACGACCTGGCGAAAAATTCTGAGCTGTTCGCTCAGGTTGCAGACTGGGACCTTGACCCGTTGCGCGACAGTCGCCAACCTCCTCTCGCTCACCACCCCCCCAAAGACCTTCGCGACTCCTTCGCGATCTGCATGTTGACACCGTTACTCCACCGGGCGGCCAATACTAAGTCTCCACCAGGGTGGAAATTACTGACCTTTCTCCCGCGCATACTCCTTCGCACCTCGTCAGCCCGTAAACCTGACTGGAGCGCGATGATGAATCGGCTCCAGCGATTTTGCCAAGGGCTCCGGGCGGACCTATACGAAGAAGCTGTCCAGGCGATTTCCTTGCCACCGCAACCTCGCCACGCTCCTGACACAACTGGAATACTGGCAAGGGCGGAGGGACTGGCAAAACGGGGTAACTTGTCAAAATCACTTCAATCCCTCCAGGCCACCCCTGTGCCACCCGCCTCACCTGAAGTGTTGGAAGCCCTCACGGCGAGACATCCATCTGCCCGCCAACTACTCCCTGATTAGCTCTCCACTGCCACGACGGAAGACCCAACCTCTATCGTAGCCCGCGACTTCAGGCGCCTCCTCGCCAAGCTCCCCAACGGAGTCGGGGCTGGCCCCTCAGGAACCACCTTCGAGCACATCCGCGACGCAGCCCTAGGGAATGCCAAAGTACTCACCCACTTCTTCGCCCTCTCTAACACGGCTCTAGTAGGAAAACTCCCCACAGTCGCGGGGGAACTACTCACGGCCTCCCGCCTGTTAGCCTTTACAAAACCCCAGGGAGGAACGCGGCCGATCGCGGTGGGGGAGTGTCTCCTCCGGATTATTGCAAAGGCCACTCTTTTTCTGACCGCGCCGGCTGCTCGTACTCACTTTGCTCCCCTTCAGTTCGGAGTAGCAGTAGCAGGGGGGATCGAAGCGGCCATCCACACCGCTCGTACGTACCTGGAAGTGTCAACGGGAGTTGGGTATTGGCCCCGTCCTCGCTTGGGCGGAGCCGACTTCGTGGTCGGGTGCGAGGGGAGCAGCCGACCTACAGCAGTGGATGAGCTGGTCGACGAGGAGGTCGACCTCCACGGGGGACCACTGCACGGGCGCCGACTTTAGGGTGGCGCCGACTTCAGGGAGGTCGACTTGGGAGTCGACCTGCGGAGGACGTCAACTTGGTGACGTCAACTTGGGGTGGCCGATGCGGGTGGTCGGCCGACGACTATGCTGGTCGACGAGGAACAGGTCGACCAGGAGTACTGGTCGACGTAAAGTTGGTCGACCAGAGGGGGCGTCGACCTGGAGGAGGTCGACGTGGAGGTGGTCGTCGACTTGGGAGGTCGACGGGCACGTACGGGAGCTGCTGGTCGACATGGTTGCCCGGTCGACTAGGTTACCTGGGAGTGCGACGGCCTCCCAGGCGAAGTTGGCGAGACCGACCTCGGTGGTGGTATCCCGAGGTCGTCGTGGCGGATCGGAGATGACAGGACTCTACACGCCAATCATCTGCGCACACCTGTGAAGCAGGTGCACTGCTGTCCTGCAACGTTGGCACGCCATCGACCGTGCCTTGCTAGAGTGCGGTCGACCAAGTCGTGCTGGAACGCGGTCGACCAAGCTGCGCTGGCAGTTGGCCGACCTGAATGCTTGCTCTGATGTAGTCTTGCTATGCCAACTTCATTGTACCATTGTTGTTCTGAACTTTTCCTAGTGAAACTCTTGCCAATTTTCCCCGTGAACTAGCAAGTAGTGTGTGCACAAGGAAAACGACTAAGGAACAGAGAACGCAGAGATCACACGAGCACACGTGCCTAGCCCGCAGCCTAGCTCCCGTTGCTGTAGTTATCTTCGCATGGTGCGGTGAGCGTGGACGACACCGCGACGTAGTTCAGTGTAGCCGACTTAGCACATCCCGATCGTGTTCGTAGACCGGCAGCCGTGCAATCACTAGCGTGCGCTTAGTCGACGCCGAGGTGATGGACACCCTGGAGGGACGGCTCGAGGATGCGAGGAGACGCCATGAGGCCCAGGAGTATGGGGCGATACCCTGGGCAGTCGTCGAAGCCGGACTCCGCTCCGTGTGGGCGGCGGAGCACCCCCCTTCTCGACCTGCCTCTCCTCGACCGGTGAACAACGACGGCGGCGTCGACGTGGGAGCCAACGCCGGCGGAGGTCAGGTCGGCAGCAGTGCGGGAGGCACGTCGAGGCACCGAGGTGTGATACACGCCGGTGAAGTCGGCGGCGTTCAGGCGCGAGGGATGCAGTCGTCGGCGGCTGCAGGCTCCTCGCATGTCGACGCGGGTGGGCGTCGAAGTGGGCTGTCGCCGATGTCGGCGACCCAGGTGACGGCGGGCGGGATTGCGCCGAGCTACGGCTACTTCAAGTTTACGCCGGACAGGATCTCGGTCACCCCTCCGCTGGTCGGTCGACCCGACATTCTCACCTGGAAGGAAGCCATCGAGCCCCAGCTGGAGATGGCCGGACTGATCGGCTTCGCCCGAGGGACCGTGGCGACGCCGGGGGAGCACCACCCCGATCTGCGTGCGGAATTTCGTGCCGTGCAGCTGTTGACCTTCACGGTCATCTCGCGGTGCTGCTCGCCGGGCGTGCAGATCGCCTTGAAGTGGTGCCGGGAGTACATCGACGCGGGCCACCGGGCGTGGCACTTCATTGAGTCGACGTACCAGGTCACCAACGACCTGTTCATCGCCCAGCTGGAGGGACAACTGACGCACCTGCGTATGGGTGACGAGGAGAGTGCGACCGACTACTGCAACCGAGCCAGGCGGATTCTCGCCACCATCAGGATGGCCGGCGCGCAGTACTCCACGGCGTCGTACATTACCCATGTCATGCAGGGTCTCTCTAGCAGCTACAACCTACTGAAGCGGCTGTCCATGGCGCCGAGCACAAGGGCGACGCTCAACGAGGACAACCTGACCTCGTATATCCTGCAGGACGAGGCAATGCAGGAGGCTGAGCGGTCGCAGGAGCTCTTGGCGCAGGCAAACTTGGTCACCTCAGCGAAGCAAGGAGGCCGACCGGGACAGCGCGGGCAGTCTGGCGGTGGTAGCAGCAGTGGCTGGAAGCCGGCCAAGGAGGTCGACAAGAAGAAGTTGACCAAGGACAGCGGTCGTGGAGGAGGAGGTCGACGTCGGGAGTGCTGGCTGTGCGGCGACCCCGACCATCTCTCCTTCGAGTGTCCCAACCGCAGCGACTCCGACGACGACGATGCTAAGGGAGGCCGTGGGAGGTCTGGCAGCCGTCGTCCTCGTCGTGGAGGAAACTAGCCGCGCAAGGAGAAGCAGTCGACCAAGACATCGACTTCGGCGAAGGACGCCGACTCCTCTGCTGGCGGCAAGGGGCGAGACGACAAGACGGCGTCATGCTCGCTTGTCGGCGTCGTGGAGCCAACCATCTCTCTGGCACCAGAGGCCGGAGAGGACTACCAGGCGGTGGCGGCAGCTGTGCAGGCGAACCCGGCGGTGGCCCTGCTTGACAGTGGTTGCTCCCACCACCTGATGGGGACGAAGGAGGTCTTCGTCGACCTGCAGCCGAGCGGCGCCATCAGGCATGTGCGCGGCTTCAATGGGGCGCTGCAGGATGTCCAGGGCTGCGGCACCGTCGCCCTGCAAGGAGAGGCCGGGAAGCAGGTGCTCATCCCCGACGTGTTGTACGTCCCGGGTGTGCGAGCCAACCTGCTGTCGGCCGGCCAGCTAAAGGAGCACGGCGTGAAGTTGCAGGAGGACGGAGACGGCATGCTGCTCGTCTCAGCAGCAGGGGAGGTGCTCGGTCGAGCGACGTACTCTGGGCGAGTTCTCTGCACCGACCTGCGTCCCTGCGCGACGAGGTCGACGCTGCCCACGACGGAGGTTGTGGCTCTGCGGGCGATCGTCCCGAAGACGAAGTCGACGCCGGACCGGATGCATGCGAGGCTTGCACATGTCGGCATGGAAACCATACGGAGCTCGGCGAAGAACGAGGTCGCCATTGGGCTGGACCTGAAGTCGGCGACGGACGCCGACTCTCCGTGTGTCTCGTGCGTCGGCGGGAAACTGGCACGACACACCTTCCCCGACCATGGCTCCGACGCCGACGACGTGCTCGCCGTCGTGCACATTGACCTGTGCGGGCCGTTTCGCGTGGCTGCCAAGGACGGCAGCCTGTACTTCTTGCTGCTGAAGGACCGCAAGACCCGCTACGTGTGGGTGAAGCCGGTCGCCAAGAAGTCCGATGCGTTGCAGGCGTTCGTACAGTGGCTGGCGGTGGCTGAGCGGCAGACGAAGAAGTCGGTGTTGATGCTGCGTTCTGACCGGGGAGGGGAGTTCCTCGGGAAGCAGTTCACCGACTTCGTGAACGGCAAGGGGATCGTCCACGACCTGACCTGCCCATACACCCCGCAGCAGAATGGCATGGCGGAGCGGGAGATGAGGACGGTGGTGGAGTCGGTGCGGACAATGCTGCTGCACATGGGTGTGCAGCACCACTGGTGGCACCTCGCTCTGCGGCAGGCCGTCTGGGTCCGCAACTGCCTTGAGAGGTCGACGCTGCCGCCGGGGACGACGCCGTACCAGCTGTTGACCGGGAAGAAGCCCGACTTGTCGCTGGCGCGGGTGTGGGGCTGCATGGCGCAGTTCCTTGTCCCTGAGCAGCAGCGTGGTGGGAAACTAAAGCCGAAGGCCAAGTGGGGCCTGCACCTTGGCGTGTCGGCGGCGAGCAAGGGCTGGGAGCTCCTCGACGTCGACACCAACCGAGTGGTCACCACGTCGGACGTGGTGTTCTACGAGGAGATGTCGCTGGCCGAGTGGAAGACCGAGCATGGGCTGGTGCCTGGCCGCTCGCCGTCCACCCTGCCCTCTGACACCTCGTCGGCGACGCTGCCGCTGCTTCCCGAGGTCGGTGAGCTTGCTGCTGAGGACGTCGAGGACGTCCACACCCCTACCCCTCACCCTCTAACCCCTGCCCCTCCCCTCGTGGTCGACCTGCGTGGGCTGACCTCGGTGTCGGCCTCCGGCGATGAGGGGAGTCGTGGGACGCCGCCTTCGGCGCCGGCCAAGTGCATCGCCGGCGGCCGACGTGACGAGCGGCAAATCGACGAGGGACTGCAGTCGACAGGGGAGCAGCAGGTCGAGGAGCAGCAGCCGACAAGGGAGCAGGCTGCCGTGAAGCCGATCACTGAGCAATCGGCAATCGGGACGTCGGCAGGGGAGCCGACCACAGGGGAGAAGTCGGCTGGGAAGCCGACCACAGTGGAGCAGTCGGCTGGGACGCCGGCTGAGGTGCAGCAGGACGCCGAGGGCAGCGACGACAGTGACGATGGAGGTGACGCCGCGGAGGTCCAGCAGGGACCACGGCGTTCAGGCCGACTTCGGAGGCCGACTGACTTCTTCGTCCCCGCTGCCTTCACCACGGTGTATGACGTGGACGATGACGACGACCTGCTGTACGACGACGCCGAGGAGGATGAGGAGTTTTCGGAACTCGACCCCGACATGCTGGTCGGCCCCGAGCACCGTTGGGACATCTCGACGATGACGGTGAAGGGGGCGTTGGCGAGCTGGAAGGGCCCGGCGGTGAAGGCCGCCATGGAGGAGGAGATTCGCAGCCTCATCAACATGGGCACTTGGGAGCTGGTCGAACGCCCGCCGGGGGTGAACGTCATGAAGAACCGGTGGGTGTTGACGACGAAATACCACATCGACGACACCGTCGAGCGAGAGAAGGCGAGGCTGGTCGTGAAGGGCTTCACACAGGTGTACGGCGCCGACTACGACGAGACGTTCGCGCCGGTGAGCAGCTATGTCACGCTGAGGATCTTCCTCAGCATCGTCGCTGTCCTCAACCTCAACCTGATGCAGCTCGACATGAAGAACGCCTTCCTGCAGAGCAAGCTCGATCGTGTGCTGTACATGTCTCAGCCGGACTACTTCAACGACGGAACCGGCCGGGTGTGTAAGCTGCTGAAGAGCCTGTACGGGCTGAAGCAGTCACCGCTGTTGTGGTACTTGGCGCTCAACGATGTGCTGATCAGCGCCGGGTGGAAGAAGAGCCAGGTCGACGAGGCTCTTTACTACAAAGTCGGCGAGGGTGGAGTAGCCTGCTGGGTGCTGGTCTACGTCGACGACCTGCTTGCCGCCAGCAGCAGCGCCGCGTTGCTGAAGGAGCTGAAGGAGCTGCTGGAAGCCGCCTTCGAGCTGCGCGAGATCTCGCCGGTGCAGAAGTACCTCGGGCTGGAGATCGTGCGCGACAGGTCGGCGGGGAAGTTGTGGCTGCACCAGCAGGGCTACGCCGACAAACTGCGTAGGCGCTTCCTCGACGAGGAACAGACCGGGCGCACCCCGAAGACACCGGTCTCGGTCGGTGCCTACGCCGAGCTCACCTTCGATGACGAGGAGGCGCAGGAACGGCAGGAGGAGGAGTACCGGCAGAAGGTCGGCTCGCTGCAGTTCGCGGCGACGACAACGAGGCCGGACGTCGCCTTCGCCTGCAGCAAGCTGGGGAGCGGCCTCACGGTGAGGAGCGACCAGCACTGGCGCGAGGTCGACCGCTGCCTCGCTTACCTCGCCAACACACGTGACATCGCCCTGGAGTTCGGCGGTGGACCTGAGTCGGTGGAGCTAGTTGGCTACGTGGACGCCGATGACGCCGGTGACAAGCAGAACAGGATGAGCACGGGTGGCTATGTGTTCGTCTATGGAGGGGCTGCAGTCTCCTGGTCGAGCCAGCGCATCAAGTGCGCGACACTGTCGTCGACCGAGTCGGAGTACGTGGCGGCCACTGAAGCTGGCAAGGAGGGACGTCGCCTTCGCTTCCTCCTCGCAGAGTTCCGGCAGCTGGATGCCGGGAAGCCGACTGTCCTGCGTGTGGACAACAAGTCGGCCATCACGGTCGCCGAGGGCATGGGGTTGACAGGCAACCTCAAGCACATGGAACGGCGACAGGCCTGGCTGCAGCACATGGTGAGGCGCGGGAAGTTCTCGCTGCAGTACATCCCGACCGCTGAGCAGCCGGCCGACTTCCTGACGAAGGCGCTGCAGTATCCGGCCTTCAACCGGTGCTCCGTCGCAATCGGCCAAGTGCGCTTGGCCGACGTGGGCGACGGCGACAACGACGTGCAGCAGTAGGTGCCATGCCCTTTTGCATGGCTGGTGCGGTGGACGACGTGCTATGTGTTGGGTGCACGTCGACGAGCTAGTCTCCGAGCTGTACTGCCGTATGGGCTGGGTGCCCAAGCGTGAACGCGGCAGGGGAGTGTCAACGGGAGTTGGGTATTGGCCCCGTCCTCGCTTGGGCGGAGCCGACTTCGTGGTCGGGTGCGAGGGGAGCAGCCGACCTACAGCAGTGGATGAGCTGGTCGACGAGGAGGTCGACCTCCACGGGGGACCACTGCACGGGCGCCGACTTTAGGGTGGCGCCGACTTCAGGGAGGTCGACTTGGGAGTCGACCTGCGGAGGACGTCAACTTGGTGACGTCAACTTGGGGTGGCCGATGCGGGTGGTCGGCCGACGACTATGCTGGTCGACGAGGAGCAGGTCGACCAGGAGTACTGGTCGACGTAAAGTTGGTCGACCAGAGGGGGCGTCGACCTGGAGGAGGTCGACGTGGAGGTGGTCGTCGACTTGGGAGGTCGACGGGCACGTACGGGAGCTGCTGGTCGACATGGTTGCCCGGTCGACTAGGTTACCTGGGAGTGCGACGGCCTCCCAGGCGAAGTTGGCGAGACCGACCTCGGTGGTGGTATCCCGAGGTCGTCGTGGCGGATCGGAGATGACAGGACTCTACACGCCAATCATCTGCGCACACCTGTGAAGCAGGTGCACTGCTGTCCTGCAACGTTGGCACGCCATCGACCGTGCCTTGCTGGAGTGCGGTCGACCAAGTCGTGCTGGAACGCGGTCGACCAAGCTGCGCTGGCAGTTGGCCGACCTGAATGCTTGCTCTGATGTAGTCTTGCTATGCCAACTTCATTGTACCATTGTTGTTCTGAACTTTTCCTAGTGAAACTCTTGCCAATTTTCCCCGTGAACTAGCAAGTAGTGTGTGCACAAGGAAAACGACTAAGGAACAGAGAACGCAGAGATCACACGAGCACACGTGCCTAGCCCGCAGCCTAGCTCCCGTTGCTGTAGTTATCTTCGCAGGAAGTGCACCCTGCTGCAGTGGCCCTGCAGATTGACCTCGCGAACGCATTCAATGCGGTCGAAAGGAGAGCGGTGTTCGAGGGACTGTGAAACGAGGCGCTGAAGGATCTGATCCCCCTCGTCCGCCTATCCTATGGGGCTCCCTCCTCGCTTTAGCTCGACCACGACTTCGGCGCAGCCCTGCTGCAGAGCGCCAGAGGAGTTCGCCAAGGGGACCTGCTCGGCCCCCTCCTGTTCGCGGCAAGCATCCACCCGTGCCTCGTCGACACGGCGGCGGCACACCCTCAGGTGGTCCTGCTGGCGTACGCCGATGACATCACGCTGCTCGGCGACGCCACGGCCTGCACAGCGGCTTTTGACCACCTCTGCACTAGCCGCCCTCAGCCTGGTACACAACCCGGCCAAGTGCGCGGCGTGGTCCGCCGCACCAATCGACCCCTCCTCTATCCCCCAGGCATTACTATATCTAAAGAGGGCTTGCAGATTCTCGACAGCCCGGTTGGCACACCCCGGGGCTGCGCAGGCGTAATGAGAGAGAGATTGGCAGTAACAGCATCCCCACTCCCCCTGCTGGCCCAGATGGACCCCCAGCTTAGTCTCCTCCTCCTCACCCGCTGTGTCAGCCGCCGAGCATCCTTTCTGGCCAGAACCACCCCCCTAGAAGCTCTCCCTGAAGCGGAATGGTCTGCTTGGGGGGAACAACTTCTACACACCTTCCTGGATTCGGCCCACATCATGAGCCCGAGGAGTGCCCGGGAGAGGCGGAGGATTTGGCGGCAGGTGGCCCTGCCAGTGACTCTGGGAGTTCTGGGCATCACTGACCCCGCCGTTGAAGGCAGCTACGCCTACCTCGCTTTAGTCATCAGCGCCGCCCACCTACTGCACTCTCAGGAGGACTCGTTGCACCCTGCTGTGGCCGCGCTCCTCCCCCTACTGGACCCTATCCACGGCTCTCCGCTCGCGCTGCCTTCACGCCTCGTTGCGGCTGAGGCAGCTCTCCCCCCTGAGGCTCTCGAGGTGCTGCAGGCCGGGAAGGCGGACCCCAAGGGACTGAAGCTGCAGCAGAGCCTTGCGCTGACGGTTCACTCCCGCCGCTTCCTGAGAGTCATGCGCGAGGCAAGGCGGATGCGCCCCAACCCCCGTTCTGGCCACGCGCAACGGATGCAGTCGGTGCTAGGCCCAGGCGCGGGGGACTAGCTGCTGGCGATCCCGCTCACCCCCTCGCTCCGGATGGGCCCATCCCAGCTCTCAACTGCAGCTGCCTTCCGCCTAGGCCTCCCCCTCCCAGTGCCTAGACGCTGTGACTGCCGCTACCGCACCACCTTCCCCGACGACCGCCTCCCCAACCACCTCATGCGCTGCGAGAAGGGAAAAGGGAGGACCGCAACCCATCACGCTCTGCGGGATGAGATAGCGAGCATTGGGGCTAAGGCGGGGTTTACGGTTCACAAGGAGACGTATGTCTACTCACTGGTTGAAAACCTAACGGCGGATGTCACCATCCGTCATCCCCTGACTGGAGAGGTTTGGATGTGCGACATAACCGTGACGGACTCGGTCTCATACCAGGACGAGAACTGCAATCGAGCTCCTGGATGGGCGGCTAGGGCGGCAGCAGCAAAAAAGGAGGAAAAGTACGCTCGGCGGAACGCGTGGGTGGGGTTCCACGCGCTTGCAGTGGAAACTTATGGCTACCCCTCGCCAGGGGTGATGGCATACCTGCGGCAATGCGCGGAGCTGGCAGCAAAGCTGCGTTTTAGCGCAGCTCCTACCTCCTATGAAGCAGCGAAGCTGCTGACGGAGTACCGCCAGTGCTGGAGCGTGTGCCTCCAGCGGGCGCAGGCCAACGCCCTCCGCACCAAGACCAATGAGGCCTTGGCGGCGGACTAGCTCGGCTTTAGAGGACCCATCATCCCTCTCGGTGAGGGACAGCTGCACCAATTGATCGAGGCCCTGTTCGACCAATAGAATCGGACAAGGGGGGGGGTGGGGGGGGGGCTGAGTAGGTAGGGGACTTGAGGTAGTTAGGATGCCGGTTTGGGTGTTTGTTGTGCTTGTGTGTTTGCATCTTCCATTGTACCACCCCTCAAAGTAATGCAAGGACCATTCGAGAGAGAGAGAGAGAGAGAGAGAGAGAGAGAGAGAGAGAGAGAGAGAGAGAGAGAGAGAGAGAGAGAGAGAGAGAGAGAGAGAGAAGGGGCTGAAGCAGGAATCAGAGGAGAGGGAAGGGGATTTGGAAGTGGCAAAAAAAGAAGCAGAGTTTGCGAGGGGAAGTGATAAGTGCGAGAGGGGAGTTGAGTGAGGTGCAACGAGAGGTAGAGATGAAGAAATGAGAATTGCAGGGAGTGAGGGGTGAGCTAGAGGGTAGTATCAGGGATGTGGGGGCCACAAGAAGGGACCTGGGGGCCACAAGAAGGGACTTGGAAGGTGTGAGGAAAGATCTGGGAAGTAGCAAAAGAGAACTGAAGGGAAGCAAGGAGGAGTTGGAGAGGCTAGAGAAGGAGTTGTAAGGGGTGAAGGTGGAGTTGCGGAAAAACGGGAAGGTATGTGGAGCAGCAAGAGGAGAGGGCTGCAGAGCTGGAGTTTAGATTCGGTAATGCACACAAGAGCCTGATTGAGACAGACAGTACTCTGAGAGTGAAGGATGAGATAATGGGGGGCCTTTGGTACCTGGTCTTGAATCTGTGGCCAACAATAGAGACATAGCGAGAGGAGATGGATGGGCGATTGGCTGAAGCGAACGAGAGTTTGAATGTAAAGAGAAAGTTATATGTGGGAAGGGAAAGGAGATTGGGGGGTTGCAGGACCTGGTAGCGTGTTTGGAAGGAAGTAAACCACCCCTTGCAGTAAAGCGGCATTGGAAGAGGAGAGGGGGGTTCTGCCAGAGTGGATTGACGGGTTAAGGGAGAGCATTGCAGAGGCAGATGGATGGGGCTGAGTTGGGGAGGGGGAGGGATGTCGTGGCATAAAGGCGGCTGCCAGGGTGGCGGAGGCCGAGGGTGACGTGGCAGAGAAGTGCGCTGAGCTGGCGCTGGCGTCCGAGCATATTGCTGAGCCGTCGTCGCAACTGGAAGAGGCTAAGGCTACCGTGAAGGTAACGAGGAGAGAATTGTAATTACCCCTTCCCCCACCTCCCCTCCCACACACCCCCATCTGGCTTTCCCCTCCATCCCCATCCCCCCCTCGCTCCATTCTCAATACCATACACGCTTCTCTCCTTTATCTCTGCTTCTTCTTCCTCTCCCCTCCTAGTATCTACAGCACCGTTTGAATTGCATTCTCATGCTTGAAATGGTGTATGGTGTGAGGGATGAGGGGGAGGAGAAGTGGGAGAGAACCCATCTATACCCTCTTCCTCTCTCCACCTCCCCTCCTCCACCCTCCCCTTCCCCTCTCCCTCTACCTTCCTCCCCACCCCGCTTCCCCTTCCCCCTATCCGCATTCGTCACTCTTGTAACTCGTGAGATTTCTCAATAGTCTTGTTACGCACCTAGTCACGCATGCAAGGGTATATTTGCACCCCTCTTTGCCCCGCCTTGTTTCCCACTCTTTGCCTTCCCCTCCCCCCTCCCTTCCCTCCACCCTTTCCACCCCTCCCACTCTATCGATCCATAACATAGCGCAGATCACATTCGCATGCATACTTGACGTGCCGTGTGCGGTGAGGGAGGAAGAGGACAGAGTCCATCTGTTCATTTTGCCTCTCTACTCCATGCTCTCCCCCCTCCCCGCTCCCCCTCCCCTTCCCCTTCCCTTTCCCCTTCCCCTTCCCCCTCCACTTCCCCTTCCCCTTCCCCTTTCCCTTCCCCTTCCCCTTCCCCTTCCCCTTACCCTTCCCCTTCTCCTTCCCCTTCTCCTTCCCTTTCCCCTTCCCCTTCCACTTCCCCTTTCCCTTCCCCTTCCCCTTCTCCTTCCCCTTCCCCTTCCCCTCCCCTCCGCCCCCGCCTCCCCCTTCCCCCTCCCCCCACCCCCCATCCACAGCACCAAGCGTACCTTATTTCAATGCTTGACATGGTGAGGGAGGAAGAGATGAGGAAGTTTGTGGAGCAGCAAGGGGCGGCAGAGCAGGAGGCCTTGGAGCGAATGATTGGCAGAGGCAACCAGGTGGGTTGGTTGTGGTGCGCCTTATGATACTGATTTATTAACATCGAGGTGCCTCAATAGCTCTGTTTTGAAGCGGCTCAAACGGCAATGAAGAGGATATTGGACAAACAGGTGGGTTAAGTTTTGAGCCGCCTAAAAATACGTTTCATTCCACGTGGGTTGACTCGCCAGAGCTTGATGTTTTGGGTGCTGGGGCTGTCAGATTATCATAGCTGATGCATGTTTGTAGGCTATAGTGGGGTAGCACATATGGGGTACAGTTTTCTAGGGTTTAGGGTTGTATTTGTACCCAACTCTGACTTAGTCATTCCCATTCCTGCTTACACATTTCACATGGTATAGAGCGGGTTCCCTGTGGAACTCTGCCTAGGGCCCACCGAAGCGCGCCCCGAGGCGCGCTCAACCTTTTTCTTTTTTTTTTTCCGCTATCGAGCGACCCTCCGTGTCGCCTCCCTCCCGCTAAGTCGCGGCCCCAGCCGCCCGCTACGATCGCGGCTCCAGCCGCCTGCTCGACGCGGCCCCCAGCCGCCTGCTCGACGCGGCCCCAGCCGCCTGCTCGACGCGGCCCCCAGCCGCCTGCTCGACGCGGCCCCCAGCCGCCTGCTCGACGCGGCCCTGCCGCCCGCTACGCCGCGGCCGCCGCCTGCTACGACCGCGGCCCCGGCCGCCTGCTACGACCGCGGCCCCCAGCCGCCTGTTCGACCGCGGCCCCGCCGCCCGCTCCTGTCGCGGCCCCCCCCCCCAGCCGCCTGCTCGACGCGGCCCCCAGCCGCCTGCTTGACGCGGCCCTGCCGCCCGCTACGCCGCGGCCGCCGCCTGCTACGACCGCGGCCCCGGCCGCCTGCTACGACCGCGGCCCCAGCCGCCTGTTCGACCGCGGCCCCGCCGCCCGCTCCTGTCGCGGCCCCCAGCCGCCTGCTCGACGCAGCCCCCAGCCGCCTGCTCGACGCGGCCCTGCCGCCCGCTACGCCGCGGCCGCCGCCCACTACGATCGCGGCCCCGGCCGCCTGCTACGACCGCGGCCCCAGCCGCCTGTTCGACCGCGGCCCCGCCGCCCGCTCCTGTCGCGGCCCCGGCTGCCTGCTCGCACGGCCTCGCCGCCAGCTACTACCGCGGCCCCGGCCGCCTGCTCGACCGCGGCCCCCCCCCCCCTACTACCGGGAGCCGAGCCGCCCTGCACCCGAGCCGCCCGGGAGCCGAGCCGCCCTGCACCCGAGCCGCCCTGTCGCCGAGCCGCCCGAGCCGCCCTGTCGCCGAGCCGCCTGGGAGCCGAGTCGCCCTGCCCCCGAGCTGCCCTGCCGCCGAGCCGCCCGGGAGCCGAGCCGCCCTGCGCCCGAGCCGCCCAGCACCCAACCGCCAGGTCGCTGAGCCGCCTTTCTGCATCCCTACTCGACCTGCCCTGCCTGGTGAGCACAGTCCCACTGCCACTGCGAGCTCTTTCCCTACTGCTTGCACTGCGTCGCTGTCGTCGCCATGGCTACCCCTAGTGTCCTAGCTTTTGACGCTGAGGGTCGCGCCATTGATTTTGAGGTCTGGTTAGACGACCTGCAGCTGTACTTACAGTGCGACAGGGCTGACGACCTTTCTCTCTTTGACCTCACCTCTGGCGCCTCTCCTGCTCCTGCTGCTGATGCTGATCCCGCTGTCCGCTCTAAGTGGGCCACCCGCGATGCTGCTGCACGTCTTGCTGTGCGTCGCCACCTCCCTACCTCTGAGCGTGCGCACTTTAGTCAGTACAAGAGTGCTCAGACCTTGTACGACGCTGTAGTTGCGCGCTACTCCTCCCCTGCCACTGCTGCACTGAGCCGTCTCATGCTTCCCTACCTCTTTCCTGACCTCTCTGCCTTTCCCACTGTCGCTGACCTCATTACGCACCTCCGCACTAGTGACACTCGCTACCGCGCCGCCCTTCCTGCTGAGTTCTGCGCTAAGAACCCCCCCCCCATGTACATCGCTCTCTACTACGTAGTCGCGCGCCTCCCTGACTCCCTTCGCGTAGTCAGGGACCACTTTCTCGCAGTCTGTCCCACTACCCTCACCGTCGACCTCCTCGAGAAGTCCCTCCTTGCAGCGGAGAAGAGCATAGTCGCTGTAGGCGCTTCTCGTGGTGACCCTCGCACCCCCATCTTTGAGGGGTGCTCTCCTTCCCCCTTGCTGCCCTCTGTTGCCTCTGCTGCTGCTTCCGACCTGCTTGGTCTTGAGTCGGTCGGCGCGGCGTCTGCCCCTAGTGGGAGACGTCGCTCAAGCAAGGGCAAGGGGGGCAAGGGCGCGGGTGGAGCTGGAGGGGGCGGTGGCGGTGGCGGCGGTGGCGGCGGAGGGAGTGGGGGTGGCGGCGGGACTAGTGGCGGAGGTGGTGGTGGTGGTGGTGGCGGCAGCGGCGGAGACGGTGGTGGTGGAGCCAGCGGTGGTGGTGGAGGCAGCGGCGGAGGTGGAGGCGGCGGAGGTGGAGGCGGTGGAGGCGGCAGCGGAGGAGGCAGTGGTGGTGGAGGAGGTGGAGCTGGTCGGGGTGGTACCCAGCAGCGTAGCGGTGGTGGTGGTGGCCAGCGCTCGCACCGGCAGCAGCAGCAGCGCTCGCGGGACATCCCTTCGCCTCAGCAGCTTCGTGAGTGGTACGCTGGGCGTCAGAGGGGTGGGGGTACTGGTCCCTGCACCTACGTTCTTCGTTCCGGCGACCGCGCGGGTGAGCAGTGTGGGGGTGCCCACGCCACCCAGCGCTGCTTTGGCCGCCTGACGGACGCCTGGCGTCAGCAGTTCCCTGGGGCTAGTGAGATCCCTCGCTGGGATGAGCTTCTCAGGGCTGGTGTAGCGATCTTTGATCTTGATTTTGATGCTATCCTTACTGCTATGTATGTTGTGGATTATAGTGAGGAGAATGAGGGTTACCGTTGTTTCCGGCCCGACCCGGGCATTGGTACTGCTGCGCTAGGTGCTTGTGAGGCTGCTGCTCTAGGTGCCAGTGCGTCTGCGCTCTCAGGTACTGGTGAGACTGCGCTCTCAGGTACTGCGTCGTCCTCGTCCTCCCTCACTTTCACACTTGACTCCGGAGCTTCTCGCTCCTTCTTTCGCGACCGCACTACCCTTACGCCGCTCGGCCGGCCGGTTGCAGTCTCCCTTGCTGACCCCTCTGGAGGTCCTGTCCTGTCTCACTTCTCCACTGTCCTCCCGTGTCCGGCTGCCCCTTCGGGCACCCTGTCGGGTCTGTACCTTCCCTCGTTCTCCACGAACTTGGTGAGTGGAGCGGACCTGCAGGATGGGGGTGTTCACCAGTTCACTCCTGCGAGTCAGCGGGTGACCCACTGCACGGAGGCACGCACAGGCCGACACCTGGCCACGTTCTCGCGTCGGCCGGGGTCGAGTCTCTACACCCTGACCGTTGAGTCTCCTCCTGTCCCTGCGTCTGGTCAGGTGGCTGCGTCGGGTCAGGTACTTGCTGCTGCGTCCCGGTCAGGTCCTGAGTCTGCCCCCTGTTCTTGTCGCCTCCTGTCTCACGAGACTCTCCTGTGGCACCACCGTCTTGGCCACCCCTCCTTGCCCCGTCTTCGGAGCATGGCTTCCCGTGTCCTTGTCTCTGGTCTTCCCCAGTCTCTCCCTCCTCTCCCCTCCGGGCCAGGACCTTCCTGTGTCCCCTGTGTCGAGGGTCGCCTCCGGGCTACTCCTCACTCCTCCCACTTCCCCCCGACAGAGGCTCCCTTGCAGACGCTTCACATGGATGTGTGGGGCCCAGCCCCCGTCCGTGGGCAGGGTTACGAGCGCTACTTCCTGTTGGTGGTTGACGACTACTCGCGTTACACCACAGTCCTCCCCTTGCGCAGCAAGGGTGCGGTCACTGAGGTGCTGATCGACTGGATCCGCGAGGCTCGTCTCCAGCTCAGGAAGAGCTTCGGCTCGGACTTTCCTGTTCTGCGTCTGCACTCTGACAGAGGCGGAGAGTTCTCTTCTCGCCTTCTGCGGGACTACTGTCGTGCACGGGGGATCCGCCAGACCTTCACCCTTCCGGACTCACCACAGCAAAATGGGATTGCTGAGCGCCGCATTGGCATGGTCATGGATGTCGCTCGTACGTCCATGATGCATGCGGCTGCCCCCCATTTTCTGTGGCCGTTTGCGGTGAGGTACGCGGCGCATCAGCTCAACCTTCACCCCCGGGTCTCTCGGCCTGCGATGTCCCCAGTCTTGCTGTGGACGGGGAAGGTTGGCGATGCGTCTGTGTTCCGTGTCTGGGGATCTCGGGCGTTTGTCCGCGACTTGTCTGCGGACAAGCTGTCCCCTCGTGCTGCTCCCTGTGTCTTCCTTGGCTTCCCCACTGACGCCCCAGGGTGGCAGTTTTACCACCCCTCCTCTCGTCGTGTTCTGTCCTCCCAGGACGTCACGTTCGACGAGTCAGTCCCCTTCTACCGTCTCTTCCCCTACCGCACTCCTTCCCTCCCCCCTCCCCCGGACTTCCTTGTGCCGGTTCCCCCCCCGGTAGACCCCCTCCCCCCTCAGGTTCCTGCCCCCTCAGGTGTGTCCCAGGTAGACGCCGTTGACCCGGTCGAGGTTACTGGTGACTCTGGTGCTGCTGCGGGTGCTGAGCCTGGGGGTGCTGACTCTGGGGGTGCTGTGCGCGGGGGTGCTGAGCCTGGGGGTGCTACGGCTGGGGGTGCTGGGCCTGAGGGTGCTACTCCTGAGGGTGCGGAGCCTGGGGGTGCTGAGCCGGGGGGTGCTGTGCCTGGAGGTGCTGGGTCTGGGGGTGCTGGGTCGGGAGCTGCTGAGCCTGGGGGTGCTGAGCTGGGAGCTGCTGAGCCTGGGGGTGCTGCGTCTGGAGCTGCTGAGCCTGGGGTTTCTCCTGCTGCTGCGTCTCGCCGGGAGCCCCTCTCTCCACAGGAGCTGCGCGAGTGGTTCGCTCGCCGCTGGAGGCGTGCTGCTGAGTCTGGAGGTGCTGCTGGTGCTGGAGCTGGAGCTTCTTCGACCGTCGAGGGTGCGGGTGCTGCCGGTCCCGGAGCTGCTGGACCTGCGGGTCCTCCTGGAGCTGGAGCTGCTGAGGGCGTTCGTGCTGAGCCTGCTGCTGTTGGTCCTGCCGCTGGAGGTGTGGGTGGCGCTGGTGCTGTAGCTGAGGGTGCTGGTGCTGTCCCTGCTGAGTCTGGAGCTGCCGCGCGGCCTCGGCCGTACTTCGTTCCGCTCCTGCAGCAGGTTCTTGGTCTTTCTCCTCCAGTAGAGGGTCCACCGCCTGTCCAGTCGCAGTCCCTACTGGAGCCTTCCTCTCCACTGCCTGCTCCCTCTCCTTACACTGGTCCTACTGGAGGTCTTGCTGAGCGTCGTGAGCCTGCGTCTCGTCCCGCGTCGCCTGTTCGTGCTGCTCGCGCTAGTGGTCGCAGTTCGCGTCAGCGTCCTCCTCCTGTCCCTGGCACGCACCGGATGTCTCTGCGTCCGTCCACTGCTCCTCTGCGTGCCCCTTTGCCTTCTCCTCCTGAGTCCTCTCTTCCTGCGCTTGCCGACCCTGAGTCGGACTCTCTTCGCGCTGCGAGTCCTACTGTCACGCGTCTGCTTGCTACTGTCGTCACTGACCCCTCTTTTGAGTCCACTGCTGCGTCTGCTCTAGTCGCTGAGCTCGTTGACTTTGCTGCCCGCTGTCGTCTCGACTACGCTGCTAGTCTTGTTGCTGAGTCTGTCTGTCCTCCGTCCGTCGGGGGTGAGTGTGCTCTTGGCACGGACGTCCTAGAGGACAGGCAGGAGGAGTTACAGTGTCTAGCGGCTGCTTCACCTCATCTCGCGTCTGTACTGCTTGCCCCTGAGGGAGACCCGGATGCACTAGACATCCCGACTCCGCGTTCTTACGCGGAGGCCGTAGAGGGTCCCTACTCCTCTCAGTGGCAGGCAGCTATGGATGCAGAGATGGCTTCCTGGAAGTCCACAGGCACCTACGTTGACGCGGTTCCCCCTCCTGGGGCGAACATCGTCAGTGGCATGTGGATCTTCAGGGTGAAGCGGCCGCCGAGCTCTCCACCTGTCTTCAAGGCACGGTACGTTGCTCGTGGCTTCAGTCAGCGGCAGGGAGTCGACTACTTTCAGACCTTCTCTCCCACCCCGAAGATGACCACTCTTCGGGTGCTGCTGCACATAGCCGCTCAGCGCGACTACGAGCTTCACTCTCTCGACTTCAGCACTGCGTTCCTGCAGGGTAGCCTGCACGAGGAGATCTGGCTTCGCCGTCCACCTGGCTTCACTGGGACTTTCCCTCCTGGCACCCAGTGGAGCCTCCGACGGCCAGTCTACGGTCTCCGCCAGGCACCGCGTGAGTGGCACGACACACTGAGGACTACGCTTGCGGCTCTTGGGTTTGCTCCTTCTACTGCTGACCCGTCGCTGTTTCTTCGCACCGACACTTCCCTGCCGCCGTTCTACATCCTCGTGTACGTCGACGACTTGGTCTTTGCCACAGCGGACACTGCTGGACTCGCCTACGTGAAGTCCGAGCTGCTGAAGAGACACACGTGCACAGACCTGGGTGAACTGCGCAGCTACCTTGGCTTGCAGATCACTCGGGACAGAGCACGCCGCACCATTACCTTGACTCAGTCACACATGGTGCAGCAGGTCCTTCAGCGCTTCGGCTTCACGTACTCCTCGCCTCAGGCCACTCCTCTGCCTACTCGCCACTCACTCTCAGCTCTGCCTTCGGATGAGTCCGTAGAGTCGAGTGGTCCGTATGCAGAGCTTGTTGGCTGCCTCATGTACCTGATGACCTGCACACGACCTGACCTTGCATACCCTCTGAGCATTCTTGCACGCTATGTTGCTCCTGGGAGACACAGGCCGGAGCACATGGCTGCAGCGAAGAGGGTATTGCGCTACCTGTGCAGTACGTCGGGCATGGGGCTAGTGCTTGGAGGGCGGAGTCCAGTGGTCCTTACCGGCCACGCAGACGCTTCTTGGGCTGACGACCAGGCTACGCAGCGGTCGTCACAGGGCTACACCTTCAGCCTTGGTTCCGGCTCTGTCTCGTGGCGGTCTACTCGCTCGTCTTCGGTTCTCGGCTCCAGTTGTGAGGCTGAGATCTACGCCGGGGCCATGGCTGCACAGGAGCTTCGCTGGCTCACCTACCTGCTGACTGACCTTGGAGAGCCGCCTCGTTCTCCTCCAGTGCTGTACGTAGACAACAAGGCTATGCTGGCCTTGTGTCGAGAGCAGCGCTTGGAGCACAGAACGAAGCACATTGCTCTCCGCTACTTTCTTGCTCGTGAGCTGCAGCAGCGTGGTCAGTTGCGACTTGCGTACGTGGCCTCTGAGGCCAACACTGCTGATGTGTTCACCAAGGCACTCGCGCCTTGTGACCATCAGCGCTTTTGCACCCAGCTGGGTCTTGTGCCTGTCTTGCCTCACTTGCTCTCCTCTTGACTTTACTTGTACTGTGACATATATATATACCTGCTCTTGCTTGTCTAGTTTTATATATATGTCTGTACTCCTGCATGTGAACTGGCCTCTGGCCCTGCTCTTGTGCTCGGACTGTGTGGTGACTTTGTGATCCACCCTGAGCTTGCTTTGCTTTGCTTGACTGGTCTTGTGACCCCTTGTTCTCCCCCACTTTGCCTATGGGGGTGTGTCAGATTATCATAGCTGATGCATGTTTGTAGGCTATAGTGGGGTAGCACATATGGGGTATAGTTTTCTAGGGTTTAGGGTTGTATTTGTACCCAACTCTGACTTAGTCATTCCCATTCCTGCTTACACATTTCACAGGGGCAGGTGCGTGCTTGAGCAAGGTACAAGGAGATGAAGGAGGAGGGTAAGAAGCAGGGGTGCTATGACAGCACAGCTGTGGGTGGGTGTTGATTGTCATGGCACAACTGTGACAGAGGAAGAGGTAAAGATGATTGTGAAGGGGAATGGAGTGGGGGGTGGAGAGGGATACAGAGGGGATGACTGGCAACATTGTGCCCCACCTTATCCCACCACCTGCTAGCTCAACATTCCTGCTACCCCATCCCATCCAATCCCATCCCATTCCTCCCCCACTCCCTCCCCCCGCTCCATCATCACCCATCCCTAATTCACATTCCACTCCATCCAGATTGCGGATCTGAGAGCCAAGCTGCAATCCCATGACATCATATCCCATCACTTCACACCCTGCCCCATCTCTCCTGTTCCTGCTTTCTATTGCACTCCATCCAAACGCTGATCTCAGAGTCAAGCCCCGTGTCGTCCAATCGCAGAGGCAGAAGTTGCAAATATGTGTGTGAAATGGGCGGTGCATTCGTCTGCTGGGAACAGCATCAGCCATCAAAGCGAAGCGGTTGCAGTGGGCACTAAGAGGAGAGCTTGGGGTGGTTGTGATATGAGATTTCAAAGATAACCCCAGCGATACTGGAGAGGGAAGGGGTGAAGGCATATATTTCGAAGCTGAAAGTTAAATGGGCCATCGTGTCACCTGCTGGAAGTAACGCCAAGCTGTCCACTATCAAAGCTGTTGGGCTGAGAATTTCAGCCTTAGGATCTTTGCAGAGAATAGGCTAGTAAGTGCTAGAGTAGCACAGCGGAAGTCTTGAGTGAATGTACTTGTGCTGGTATGTGAGAACAAGTAATTGATTAAAGCAAAGGGCATACAGGAATATATAGAAAAGATAGATTACAAGAAACGGTCATGTTTATCGAGACGCGTAACACTTCGACTATCGAGGTGGTTACTGTTCACTGAAGCGTCGCTTGCTGTTACGTAACCTCCAGGCGGTTACAGCTCGCAACCTCTAGTTGCGGTTTGATGTGGTACGCGCCTTTTCGACTTCGTACTCCTTTTGTTGTGCTTCAGTATCGGGTGAGGTTCGATACTACAGAAACGCACTAAGTCATGCGTTTATTTTCCCAACACTCCCCTTCGTTTCTGGAGTGTCGACGTGGTCAGCTTCGGTGACGTGGTCCAATCCGGTGAGTAGCATGCAGTACTCGAATTTTCCCTTTGGTAGCTTCTTGGTGAGATAATCTGCTGCCATCTCGGTGGTCGGGCAGTAATCCAGCTGGAGTTTTCCTTTCTCAATTTCGTCTTTCACGAAGAAGTATCGCAGTGCGATATGCTTGGTTCTGTTGGCGAAGCCATTCTTGTTCGCGATCCGTATCGCGGACTGGTTGTCGCAGAAAAGCGAGAAGCTGGGTACTTTCGCAATTTTCGCTTCTTCCAGCAGTTCGCGCAGGTACAGGCCCTCCTTGGTAGCAGTGCAGAGAGCAATATACTCTGCTTCAGCAGATGATAGTGCGACGAGTTCCTGCTTACTTGATTGCCAGGAGATAGTTCCGACGGGCTCAAGACGGTAGATGTAGCCGGTGCGAGAGCGACGATCGAGACGATCAGCAGCATGATCAGCGTCGACGTAGCCGAGTAGTTTTAGGTCGGTCGTCGTGTTCTTGTGATATGTTAAGCCAACTGTTGGCGTCGAGATGAAGTAGAGAAGGGCACGGTTGAGTTCCTTGAGGTGACGTTGTTCTGGGCGCTTGAGGTAGGTCGCTAGTTGACTGGCGCTGTAGGATAAGTCCGGTCGGCACGTAACGGCGGCAAAGAGTAGGCAGCCCAGTTTCTGTTGATATTCCTGGATTTCAGCAGGCGGCAGTGGGTTGGTTTCTTCGGTTGGATCGAGCGATAGGTGACTGTAGGGTGTTGCGATGTGCGTCGGTGTGATGCAGAAGCGTTCGGCGATAGTGCTTGCGTATTTTGAGGCGCTGAGACGAATAGTGTTGTCTTCATCGAGGATGTTGAGCCCTAGATACTGCGTGACGTTGGGTGAGACTGTGAGGGAGAGATCTGTGTGAAGCTCCTTTTCGAACCAGGTGACGATGGTGGTAGTTGACCCGATGTAAAGCAAATCGTCGACGTAGACGATTAGCAGAACGTAGTCGTTGTCGCGAGTGAGACGATACATGCCCTGGTCATGGGGCAGTTGGTTGAATCCGATGCGTTTGAGTCGTGCGTGCAGGTACTGCTGCCAGAGTCGCGGTGCCTGCTTAATTCCGTATAGTGATTTTAGTAGTTGGCAGACGAGGGAAGGGTCGTCGACGAACCCGTGGGGCTGTTCGACGAAGATTTCAGCGTCGACTGGGGCGTATAGAAAGGCGTTGGCGACATCGATTTGTCGGAGTGGGCGGCGGCGTGAGGCGGCGATGGCGAGGAGTATGCGCAGGGAAGTATGTCGACTGACTGGTGCGAAGGTTTCAGTGAAATCGCGACCATACTCTTGGTCGAATCCGCGGACGACCCATCGAGCTTTAAACCGTTCGATGGTTCCGTCGGAGTTGGTTTTGATCCGGAATACCCATTTTCCGGAGAGAATGGGTTTGTCTTGTGCGAGTGATGCAGGGACGATCTTCCAGGTGTTGCGGTCTGAGAGCGCTTTTAACTCCTTTTCCATGGCTTCGCGCCATTTTTCTTTGTGTTCCCCCCCCAGAGCCTGCTTGACAGAGCGAGGCTCTTCAGGTGGCGACGAAGGCCCGTGCACTGCAGCGACGAGTCCCAGGACTTGGAGTCCGCTGGGGGTGTGACGATTCAGCAAAGGGTCCTCGGGATAGACTGCTTCGTCTCCCGCTTCAGGATCAGGTGCGAATCCGGGGCCGTATCTTTCAGAGATGTCGGTGTTGACGGGTTGGGGTGTTACGTAACCATTGTCGGCGAAATGGTAGTAGGCGTCGGCATTGTTACTGTCGCGAGGGTTTTCCTCGTCCATGGGGATTGGGACGGAGCAGTAAGGAAGGGGTCCAGCAGCTTCGGAAGCGCCGTCGACGTTCTCTTCTTCCCAGTCAGCAGCATCGGAGGGTGAAGCGAAGGCTCGGGAACCAGAAAATCCGCCGGTGGGGTCGACGTGGCGTGCGATGTTGTCCAGGTAATGGTTGAGGGTGAGTCGCTCGTAGAAGATAACGTCACGTGCTGCTACTGTTTCCTTTGTGTGGACGTCGAAGATTCGCCATGCTTCGTAATATTTTGCCAGCCCGAGGTGTAGACCCCACTGTGCACGTTGCGAGAATCTCCCTGCGCGTGTAGTGTGTGGGCGGTACTGTACCATACACCCAAAAACTCGTAACATTTTTGTGTTGCCCAGCTTCCCAGTCCACAACAGGTGCGGAGATGCGTTGTTGGGCAGTGATGACGAGGACAGCAAGTTGTGCAGGAGGACAGCGTGGTCCATCGCTGCTGGCCATTCTGAGTTGGGCAGTCGAGTTCCACGTAGCAGCTTTTGCATGGTTGTCTGCAGGGTCCTGTTCATCCTTTCTGCCACACCCTGCTGTTGGTGAGCGTAAGGAAGAGAGATGAGGCGTTTGATGCCTCTTTCTGCCAAGAACTGTGTGAAGCTGTTTGACTGGTACTCCTTTGCGCCATCTGACTGAAAACTCTTCAGTTTCGCTCCTGACTCTCTTTCAGCAACAGGTAGCCAGGCTGTGAAGGCTTCTAGAGCCATGTCTCGTGACGGTAAGTTGACGTGCCAGACATATCGCGTTGCGGCGTCGATGAAGGTGATGACGTAGTTCAGATCTTCACGTCCTTCCGTTCGAGGTATGTATAGTATGTCGCTGTAGACTTTCTCGAGTGGTTGATAAGCGGGGGCGCTCGGATTGTGGTGTGACGGGAACGGTTGGTGAGGCAGATCTGCTTCCGGGCAGATGAAGCAGGTGCCGCGTGGTCGTTCGAGTTCTCGTCCGTTGGGAAGAAGTAGGGCGTTCTTGTCTAACACTCCGGCTCGTATTGTATTGTAGAGTGTTGTGTTTCCAGGATGTCCAAGACGTTGATGCCATATGTCTTCGGAGGCGCTGTGACCTACGGAGCGTCGATAGAAGTCTGCGTTAGCGAAGAAGGCGGCGTGAGTTGCTGCACTTCGATGGACGGCGCGTGGTGCTGGCGTTAACTGTTGGGCGGCTGTCGGTGGCGTGTCGATGATGAGAGGTGGAGGTGCGACGGAGGGACCGAGCTGTAGGGTTTCGGAAGGTTGTTCCGCGACGACGGTTGGTTCTTCAATTGCATGTTCGGAGGTTGTTGGTGTTGTGACGGGTGCAGTTGTTGTTTCGATGACGGGTGCTGACTCAGGTGTTGTGGCTTGTGTTTGCAGGACGGCAAGCGCGTTGGTACGTTCAGCTTCGGGAATGGTACGAGAGTACCAGAAGCCTTCAGGACTGAAGTTCGGGTCGAGGTCTGGCGGATGCGTCCAAGGTGCGAGAGCGACTATGCCGTCGCTGTCTGCGGTGCCTTTGTCGGGGACGAAGTCGAGGACGAACACGTCATCTTGTTGGATTGCACGGCCGATGAAGACCCCCCCTTTTCCGTGGTAAAAACGGATTTCCAGGGCGTCGGAGTCGCACTCCAGGTGAACGCCTTTCGACATGAGTTGGCTGACGCTCAGTAAGTTAAAGCCGAGGTTGTCGACGACGAGTACTTTGTTTAATTGAAGAATAACGTTTGTTTCGTTTGACTGAAGCTCCACGACTCCTTGTTTGTTGGTGCGCAGGTTTTCGTTGTTGGCGATGGTGATGATGACGTCTCGCGGAAGACGTCGTTCGCGCTGAAGAAATCGTGATGAAGAGCACATGTGATGACCGCAACAACTGTCGAGGAACCATGTGTCTGGTCCGGTGGGTGCACGGTTCGCGATGGCGGCGTACGTTGGATTCACGTTAAGGGACGACGGTGGTGGTGATGGTTGCTCATCAGGAATGTAAGTTGGTGGAGAGCCGGTAATGCACGAGTCGATGTTTGACTCTGTTGTTCGTGCCATGGCGACGATTCTTGGTGTCTGTGCAGGTCCCGAAGTGGAGGTTGACGGTCGTGTTGAAGTAGTCGTTGAGGCGGTAGCGGGTCGTTGTTGAGTTGACGCGATGTGGGGAGGCACTGGTCGCAGAGGACGAGAGAATGGTGCTGGTTGTCGTTGTTGCTGAGGGCAGTTGAAGCGTGTGTGTCCTGAAGTCCGACAAAGATGACAATAGGGAGGTACGTGTCCTCGATTTTGGTAGCGTGGCTGTCGTCGATTGGTGTAAAGAACGATTGGTTGATGATGCCTTTTGTTGTTGCGTTCTTCGAACAGGTCCATTTCCTGCTGCTCGGCGTGAAGTTCGGCGCAGAGATGCATTTCGGAGAGTCGACCGTGAGCGCGAAGAAGTGAGCGGGTGGTGCGCCACTGAGGTCCAAGGCCGGCAAGAACGACGGTTACGAAAGCTTCTTCAGATAAGTTTCCTCCGCAGCGAATGAGTCTGTCGCGTAGTCCTTGACAGCGACTGATGTAAGGCATGGCCTTTTCTCCAGGTTGCATTTGAACTGTTGTTAGTTGTGCCATGAGTCGGCTTTGCGTAACGCTGTCGGATGCTTGATGAATACTTCGCAGATGTTGATAAGCGAGTTCCGCGGAGTTTGCGTAGTTCCGGTAGGCGCGGATGCTTTGTTGTTCATTCGGCGACAGGTTTCGGAGAAGAACGGTGTAAGCCATGAGGGAGTGATACGTATAATTTTCTTTGTCCTTGTCTTCGCCGTTGTGTGGATATGGCCAGGTACCGTTGAAGAAGCCAAGAAGATTCGCGCCTTCCATCAGGAGTTCAAATTCGAAGCTCCAAGAGTAGAAGTCCTTCCCGTTGAATGGTGTGGATGTGTGCAATCGTAGGATGTTGTTGAACTGTGCTTGTACTTGCAGGACTTCTTCGGTGTCTCGTTTGATGGCGGGAAGAGGAGTCGCTGGATGGCGGGGCGGCATGAACGTGAAGGAACCAGGTGAGACCGAATTTGGTGTTTGTTGATTATGTCGTCCGAACGATGAGTTGTCAATACTCATTGGTACCGCTCCGTTGTTTACGCTGTTGCTGTTTGCAGGTTGTGAGGACTGCTGCTGCGACATGAAGTTGAAGAACTCCTCCATTAGGCTTGGGTTGAAGATTGGCGGCGCTACTGGTGCTTGAGTAGAGCGTTCCGTCGCTTCCGGTGTTAATCCGGGCGTTGTTCCTCCTTCGGTCTGCAACTCGGAGACCGGGGGTAGAGTAGATCCCGTAGATGATCTTCTTTCTTTGCCACTTGCCATGTCTTGCCTTTCTTGAGTGAAGGTTGAACTTCTTGGTCGTTTGCAGATTGGTAGCCTGAAAGAGGCTTAATGACGAGAGCCTTTGTTCTCTGACTGCTCTCATACCATGTTGGGCTGAGAATTTCAGCCTTAGGATCTTTGCAGAGAATAGGCTAGTAAGTGCTAGAGTAGCACAGCGGAAGTCTTGAGTGAATGTACTTGTGCTGGTATGTGAGAACAAGTAATTGATTAAAGCAAAGGGCATACAGGAATATATAGAAAAGATAGATTACAAGGAACGGTTATGTTTATCGAGACGCGTAACACTTCGACTATCGAGGTGGTTACTGTTCACTGAAGCGTCGCTTGCTGTTACGTAACCTCCAGGCGGTTACAGCTCGCAACCTCTAGTTGCGGTTTGATGTGGTACGCGCCTTTTCGACTTCGTACTCCTTTTGTTGTGCTTCAGTATCGGGTGAGGTTCGATACTACAGAAACGCACTAAGTCATGCGTTTATTTTCCCAACAAAAGCGAAGCCGGTGAAGTGAAGTGAACAGCAGAGATAAGTGCCAAGGGACCACCGGAGCTGTCTTGCCTACCTTCGTGGCAGTCTCACTATTGCTTCCATTCTTTGCTTCAACCTGGCCCATACTCGGATTCACGTGCAGCCTTTGATATGGTGAAGATGCTCTGTCATGTTCTAGGTTGTCAGTATTTAACGGTTTGTGTTTGAGAAAAAGTTCACAACTATGAACTAAAAAAAATATTACTAGAACAACACAGCAGAAGTATATTTCACTCTTTACCAGAATAAGAAGAATTTCCATTGAACTGAAGTGGCACGCGTTCAGATTGAATCACTCTCCACCTTTTCTCATCTCTTAGTCAACCTCCTCAATCGTTGGCCCGTCACCTCCGCTCGAAGAACCGCCCCCCATAGGCACATCCCCCATGCCTCCCGCGCCTGGAACTGGTCCGGCCCCAGCCTGGTACATTTTCGCAATGATGGGGTTACAAATGCCTTCAAGCTCCTTTTGCTTGTCCTCGAATTCGTCCACGTCGGCGAGCTGGTTCTTATCCAGCCAATCAATTGTCTCATCCACCGCCTTCTCGATCGCCTTCTTATCTTGAGGCGACAGCTTCCCCGCGATCTTGTCGTCGCGAACGGTGTTACGCATGCCGTACGAATAATTCTCTAGCGCGTTTTTCGCCTCAACCCGTTTCTTGTGCTGCTCGTCGTCCTCCTTGTACTTCTCTGCTTCCTCCACCATCTGCTCGATCTCCTCCTTGCTCAGTCGGCCCTTATCATTCGTGATAGTGATCGTGTTCTTCTGCCCGCTAGTCTTGTCCTCCGCGCTCACGTTCAGGATGCCGTTAGCGTCGATGTCGAACGTCACGGTTATCTGCGGCACGCCTCGTGGCGCCGGCGGGATTCCCGAGAGCTCGAACTTCCCGAGTAGATTGTTATCCTTGGTCCGAGCGCGCTCACCTTCGTACACCTGAATTAGCACTCCCGGCTGATTATCCGAAAACGTCGAGAACACCTGCTCCTTCTTCGTCGGAATCGTGGAATTCCTGGGAATCAGCACCGTCATCACCCCTCCAGCCGTCTCCAATCCAAGCGACAGCGGCGTCACATCGAGCAGCAGCAGGTCCTGCACCTTCTCGTTCCCCTCGCCGCTCAGAATCGCCGCCTGAACCGCCGCGCCATACGCGACGGCCTCGTCGGGGTTGATGCTCTTGCAGAGCTCCTTGCCGTTGAAGTACTCCTGCAGCAGCTGCTGCACCTTGGGAATGCGCGTAGATCCGCCCACGAGCACGACGTCGTGGATCTGCGCCTTGGACATTCTCGCGTCCTTGAGGCACTTCTCCACGGGATCCATGCACTTGCGGAACATGTCCATGTTGAGCTCCTCGAAGCGCGCGCGAGTGATGGTAGAATAGAAGTCGACTCCCTCGTAGAGTGAGTCAATCTCGATGGTGGTTTGCGCGGTGGAGGAGAGGGTTCGCTTGGCGCGCTCGCAGGCCGTGCGAAGTCGGCGAAGAGACCGCGGATTGTTACTCAAGTCTTTCTTATACTTTCGCTTGAACTCCTGGACGAAATGGTTCACCATGCGATTGTCGAAGTCTTCACCACCCAGATGCGTGTCACCAGCCGTCGCCTTCACCTCGAAAATACCGTCCTCGATCGAAAGAAGCGAGACGTCGAAAGTGCCACCACCAAGATCGAAGATAAGCACGTTCTTCTCGGATGAGCTGCTATTCTTCTTATCGAGCCCGTACGCGATAGCAGCTGCAGTCGGCTCGTTGATGATCCGCATCACATTCAGCCCCGCGATAGCACCCGCGTCTTTCGTTGCTTGGCGCTGCGAATCATTGAAATAAGCTGGAACCGTCACCACCGCATTCTTCACGGTAGTCCCAAGGTAAGCCTCTGCGATCTCCTTCATTTTCGTCAGCACCATGGACGAGATTTCTTCTGCGGCGAACTGCTTTGTCTCGCCCTTGTACTCGACTTGGATCATCGGCTTCTCACCCGCGCCTGCGATCACCTTGAACGGCCACAGCTTGATGTCGCTCTGCACTGGCGCGTCGGAGAACCGCCGTCCGATGAGACGCTTCGCATCTGTAAGCACGACGAGTGAAGACAATGATGTGAGAACAGCGGAACCGGAGAATGAGCGAGGGTAGGTGCATTCGAGGTACGCAACAATTCAATGCAGAAGTTATGGGTAGAGTAAGGGGAATGTCGCAAATGGACGTACCAAAAACGGTGTTGATGGGATTCATAGAGACTTGGTTCTTGGCTGCGTCACCAATCAGGCGCTCTGTGTCCGTGAATGCCACATAGGACGGGGTGGTGCGGTTGCCCTGGTCGTTGGTGATGATCTCAACGCGATCGTGCTGCCACACGCCCACGCAGCTGTAGGTCGTGCCGAGGTCGATGCCAATCGCAGGGCCTTCTCCCTTTGCCATGACTGAGATATGGGGAAACGAGTTCTCAGGTACTGTATTGGAAAGGATGAAGAGCGGAGAGAATCTACTGAAGGTTGAGAACGACAGAAAGTGTCCGATCTACTAAAGGTTCAGTCTTGAGAGGCGCGAGGGCGTAATCGCTGAGAGAGGGAGCTGAGAGCTTATTTTCTGTTTTGATTTGATGAGAGCGCAGCTGCTTGTCGACCCATATATAGCACATAGAGAAGGGGAGGCGTTCGTGATGGAAAGACTTGAGCCTGCGGAAGATGCCAGAAAGACGTGGAACGAAACGGTGGGCTTTCATATCCAGCCTAGAAGCTGCTGGAATCAGAGAGATTGGCCTCGCGATTTCTAGACTTCGAGGTGCGGCACGGGAATGTCACACAAGGCGTCTCGAGAACTTTCAGCTGCAAGCGTGGCACTCATCTGGTTACCAATTCCAGATCGACATCGTTTGCTGGCTCGCTGAGATCGGAATCGATGTTCAAGAAACCTTTCGACTGCGACAGGCGAGTTTGACATTAGTGGGTTGAAACTGACGGTTGACAGGTTACCTTGGGAAACCTGGGTGGCTCGAACCTTCGCAACAAAAGAAGTGAAGGTACCTTGCGACCTTGCGAGCACGGCGAGCACCTGCAGCCTGGCGCTCACTTCCCTCGCACGAGGGTGGCGATTGGGCAACGAAGTCAAGGTCGACAATGGAAGCGTCTGGGTAACACTTCGTAATCAACAACTGCAAACAATATCTGTTGCAATTCCAATATAATGTCAACTGCCATCAATTTGGAGAAACGTACATCCAAGTTCGCTCTCTTCACGTCTTCTCATGCCTCATTCTTTTCCAATTCTCATACACGTTTGAGGAGCTTCGATTAGCTTTAGACCTGCCTCGCAATGAATCAACCAAATTGCACGTACACACACCAAAAAAATGTAACAGCTCTGATGAATCTAAAGATAGAGACTACGGTAGGTACTTTCAGAATTGGGATTCCCAGCACCCATATTTTTGCTATACAAGGGCTTCGGCGAAGCCTCCACTGTTCCCTTTCAAGCCCTCACGGTAAGTGCTTTCTATTTACGAGTATCAGGTGATCTGCAAGGTAGCCGGGCTATGTAATCGTCGCCAGAGAGTCAACGTCCCAACCAGCTACTGCCGTGCAGCTGCTCCTTGGTGTGCTGCGCCCCCGCGAGCAACCTCTGCAGCTCCTGCTCACTCTCTCCCATGAGCTACTCATGCAGATGCTCTCTTCCCAAGCGGCCTCTGCCTCCTCTTCCCACACAAGGGGCTGTTTTCCCTTTTCGTCGTACTCACCTATCCCAGGGGTTTCAGCCTCCTTTTTGTCTTACTCACCCACCCTAGGGTTTTCAAGCCCCTTCCCTCTCACTCACTCACTCTTAGGGTTTCAGCCCCATGTCCATCCACTCACCCCTCAAAGGGTCAAGGAGAGAGATTCAAACTTCGCAGGTAAGGCGAGGGCAAGAGAGGTTCGGGGAGTTAGAAATCCCAAGGCAGGGCGATTGAGAGGCAGGAGAGGGGGGTCGAGACTCTACTGAGGTCAGGGTAGCCAGATGCAGAGGAAGGGGGTTTCCCTGCCCCTTGCTCGCCCTGGCCTCAGAGTCTCAACCCCCCTCTCCCCCCAAACAAACCCTCCCAAACACACCCTCCCAAACGCACCCTCCCAAGCGCACCTTCCCAAACGCACCCTCCCAAACGCACCCTCCTAAACGCACATTTTCCACTGAACATCACCAAATTGTTGCAACGATCTTATGGGGGCCACGGACAGTGGGATGGGAAGGGCAGAGTGGGGGGTAAGAAGTGAGGATGGAAGTTGTAGCAGCAGCTACCCAGCCAACTACACTAGTCTTCTCTTGAACGCACCTAGTAGAAGCATGGCAGCCCCTTCATCGTATCAAGCAAGTCCTCTGGCCTGGAGTCTTATCATCCATTCACCCCTTGCAAGCACACCATCACAGACCATACCCTTGTATATAATAGCTTACATGCGCCGTCCACAAGCACGGCAAACCCTTCATCGCATCTGGCAGGTCCTCTGGACTCTATCCGTGCGCGAATAACAACCATCCATACAACCTCTGCAAGCCCCTGTCAGATTTATATGACTTAGGTGCTGTAGGCTATAGTGGGGTATCACATATGGGGTACAGCATTCTAGGGTTTGTACTTGTACCCAACTTTCCCTTAGTCTTTTCATTCTCGTTCAATTTCACATGGTATCGAGCAAGTTCCCCTGTGGGAACTGTTCCTAGGGCCCACCAACTTTATTTTCCTGCCCCGAGCGCGCTCAGCCTCTGCACGAGTCGCGCTCCCCTCTCACGACCCCGTCGCGCCGCCCTTACGACCCCGTCGCGCCGCCTTAGCGGCCCCGTCGCGTCGCGCCTCCCTAGCGGCCCCGTCGAGTCGGCCTTGCGACCCCGTCGCACCGCCGTTGCGGCCCCGTTCCGCCGCCCTCGCGGCCTCGTCGCGTCGCGCAGCCCTTGCGGCCCTTTCGCGCCGCCCTCGCGGCCTCTTCGAGCCGTCCTAGCGACCCCTCCACGCCGCCCTTGCGGCCCCGTCGCCTACCCTTGCGGCCCCGGCACCGCTCTTCCGGCCCCGGCGCCGCCTCTGCTGGCCCCGTCGCCCCACCCTTGCGACCCCGCGGCCCCACCCTTAAGGCGCCGGTCGCCACCCTTCGTGGCCCCGCCGCCGCCCTCAGCGGCCTCGTCGCCGCCCCATCCGGCCCTGCCGTCACCACCGAGATGCCGACGCCGCTGAGCCGCCGTTGCCGCTGTGCCGCCGAGCCGCCAATCTGCCGAGCCGCCGCTGCTATCGAGCCGCCCGAGTCACCCGAGCCGCCCGAGTCACCCAAGCCGCCCGAGCCGCCGAGCCGCCGCTGCTGCCGAGCCTCCCGAGCCGCCCGAGCTGCCGAGCCGCTTAGCTGCAGTTGCTGCCGAGTCGCTGAGCCACCGAGCCGCCCGAGCCGCCCTGTCCGCTAAGCGCGGCACCTCTACCACTACGCTGCCCTTAGCCTACTGCTCGCGCTGCTAGTCTACTGCTGTCATGGCTACCCCCAGTGTCCTCGCTTTTGACGTCGAGGGTCGGGCCATTGACATTGACGTCTGGGTAGATGACCTGCAGCTTTTCTTACAGTGCGATAGGGCAGACGGTCTCTCCCTCTTTGACCTCACTTCTGGTGCCTCTCCTGCCCCTGCTGTTGATGCTGACGCCACTGTTTGCTCACAGTGGGCCACACGCGATGCTGGTGCACGTCTTGTTGTGCGTCGCCACTTGCCTACCTCTGAGCGTGCACACTTTAGCCAGTACAAGAGTGCTAAGACCTTGTACGACGCTGTAGTTGCACGCTACTCTTCCTCTACCACTGCTGCACTTAGCCGCCTCATCCTGCCGTACCTCTTCCCTGACCTCGCAGCTTTTCCCACAGTAGCTGACCTCATTACGCACCTTCGCACTAGTGACATTCGCTACCGCGCTGCCCTTCCCGCTGAGTTCTGCGCCAAGAACCCCCCCCCCCCTATGTACATCACCCTCTACTAGCTAGTCACCCGGCTCCCGGTCAGGGACCACTTTCTCTCTGTTTGCCCCACCACCCTCACCGTTGACCTCCTCGAGGAGCGCCTCCTAGCGGCAGAAAAGAGCATAGTCGCTGTAGGAGCCTCTCGTGGTGACCCTCGCACCCCCGTCTTTGAGGGGTGCTCCCCCTCTCCTCTCTTGCCCTCTGTTGCCTATGCTGCTGCAGCCGACCTCGTTGGTCTTGAGTCGGTCGGTGCGGCGTCTGCCCCTAGCGGGAGACGCCGCACTAGCAAGGGCAAGGGGGGCAGGGGCGCTGGAGGAGCTAGCGGGGGCGGTGGAGGCGGCGGTGGAGGCGGCGGAGGGGGTGGGGGTGGCGGTGGGGGTGGTGGCGGGGGTGGGGGCGTTAGTGGCGGCAGTGGAGGTGGAGGCGGCGGCGGCGGTGGCGGTGGGAGCGGAGGTGGCGGAGGTGGCGGCGGTGGAGGAAGTGGCGGCGGAGGAGGTGGAGCTGGTCGGGGTGGCGCTGCGCAGAGGGTCGGCCCCGGTGGTGGTCAGCGCCAGCAGCAGCAGCAGTAGCAGCAGTGCGCTCGTGAGATCCCCCCCCCTCAGCAACTTCGAGAGTGGTACGCTGCACGCCAGTGGGGTGGGGGTACTGGTCCGTGCACCTACGTCCTACGCATCGGCGACCGTGCGGGTGAGCCGTGCGGGGGTGCCCACTCCACCCAGCGCTGCTTTGGCCGCCTTACGGACGCTTGGCGTCACCAGTTCCCCGAGGCCACTGAGATCCCTCACTGGGGCGAGCTGTCTAGGGCGGGAGTAGCTATCTTTGACCTTGACTTTGATGCTATTCTTGCTGCCATGTATGCTGTGACTATTAGTGATGAGGGTGACTGTTACCGGTGTTTTCCGCCCGACCCGGGCATTAGGATTGCTCCTCTAGGTACTGGTGAGGATGCTGCTCTAGGTGCTAGCAAGGGTGCTGCTCTAGGTGCCAGTGCGTCTGCTTCCTCAGGTGCTGGTGAGTCTGCTCTCTCAGTTAATACGTCGGCTCCGGCCTCCCACACCTTCACCCTTTACTCGGGGGCTTCTCGCTCCTTCTTTCGAGACCGCACCACACTCACGCCGCTTGGTTGGCCAGTTGCAGCCTCTCTGGCAGACCCCTCTGGGGGTCCTGTCCTTGCTCACTTCTCCACTGTCCTCCCGTGTCTGGCGGCCCCCTCTGGCACCCTGTCTGGTCTTTACCTCCCCTCGTTCTCTACGAACTTGGTGAGTGGTGCTGACCTACAGGATGCGGGGGTTCACCAGTTCACTCCTGCGAGCCAGCGAGTGACCCGCTACACGGACGCTCGGACGGGCTGACACTTGGCCGCGTTTACACGTCGCCCAGGGTCGAGCCTGTACACACTGACCACTGATTCTCCTCCAATCACTGCGTCTGGTCAGGCAGCTGCGTCAGGTCAGGTGTTTGCTGCGGCGTCCAGGTCTGGTCCTGAGTCTGCCCCCTGCTCGTGTCACCTCCTGTCTCACGAGACTCTCCTCTGGCACCACCGCCTTGGTCACCCCTCCCTGCCTCTTCTCCGAGGCATGGCCTCCCGTGTCCTTGTCTCTGGTCTTCCCCGGTCCCTCCCTCCCCTTCCTCTGAGGCCTGCCCCTACCTGCGTCCCCTGTGTCGAGGGGCGGCAGCATTCTGCCCCTCACTCCTCCCAGTTTCCTCCGTCAGAGGCCCCGCTGCAGACGCTTCACATGGACGTGTGGGGCCCGGCCCGCGTCCGTGGACAGGGTCACGAGCGCTACTTCCTGCTGGTGGTTGACGACTATTCGCGTTACACCACACTCTTCCCCTTGCGCAGCAAGGGTGATGTCACTGAGGTGTTGATCGACTGGATCCGCGCAGCTCGTCTCCAGCTCAGGAAGAGTTTCGGCTCCGACTTTCCTGTTCTGCGTCTGCACTCTGACAGAGGCGGAGAGGTCTCCTCTGGCCTTCTACGAGCCTACTGTCGTGCACGAGGCATCCGCCAGACCTTCACGCTTCTGGAATCTCCACAGCAAAATGGGATTGCTGAGCGCGGCATTGGCATGGTCATGGACATCGCCCGTACGTCCATGATGCATGCGGCTGCCCCCCATTTTCTGTGGCCGTTTGCGGTTCAGTACGCGGCGGATTAGATCAACCTTCAGCCCAGAGTCTCCATGTCGGAGACCTCCCCAGCTTTGCTGTGGACGGGGAAGGTTGGCGATGCATCTTCGTTCCGTGTCTGAGGATCTCGGGCGTTTGTCCGCGACTTGTCTGCGGACAAGCTGTCCCCTCGTGCTGCTCCCTGCGTCTTCCTTGGCTTCCCCCCTGACGCGCCAGGGTGGCAGTTCTACCACCCCACCTCTCGCTGTGTTCTGTCCTCCCAGGACGTTACGTATGACGAGTCGGTCCCCTACTATCGTCTCTTCCCCTACCGCACTCCGTCCCTCCCCCCGCCACCGCTCTTCCTTGTGCCAGGTCCCCCCCTGGTAGACCCCCTTCCCCCTTAGGGTCCTGCCCCTTCAGGTGTGTCCCAGGTAGACGCAGTCGAGCCTGTGGAGGTCGCTGGTGACTCTGGTGCTGCTGGGGGTGCTGAGCCTGGGGGTGCTGACTCTTGGGGTGCTGAGCGTGTGGGTGCTACGACTGGGGGTGCTGAGCCTTGGGGTGCTGAGTCTGGGGGTGCTGGGCCTGGGGGTGCTACGACTGGGGGTGCTGAGCCTGGGGGTGCTATGCCTGGAGGTGCTGAGCCTGGGGGTGCTGAGCCTGAGGGAGCTCGGCCTGCTCGTGTGGCGTCTGGCGGTGCTGGGCCTGGTGCTCCGTGTCGACGGGAGCCACTCTCTCCACAGGAGGTGCGTGAGTGGTTTGGCCGGCGCTGGAGGCGTGCTGTTGGAGCTGGAGGATCTTCGGCTGTTGAGGGTGCTGGTGCCCGGGTCCCGGAGGTGCTCGTACTGGGAGTACTGGAGCTGCTGGGCCTGCGGGTACTACTTGAGCTGTAGCCACTGCGTCTTCTTGTGGTCCGACTGGAGTTGGAGATGCTGAGGGTGTTGGCGTTGAGGGTACTGCTGGCGGTACTAGAGGCGGTCCTGCTGGGGGTGCTACTGGTGCTGCTGGAGGTCCTGGAGCTATTCGAGCTGCTGGGGGTACTGTAGCTAGAGGTGCTTTTGGCGCTGGTGCTACCAGTGGGGGTACTAGTGCTGTCCCTGCTGTGTCTGGAGTCGCTGCGCGGCCTCGGCCGTACTTCGTTCCGCTCCTTGAGCAGCTTCTTGGTCTCCCACCTTCTACTGGTCCTCCTCCTCCCTTAGAGTGTCCACAGCCTGTCCCGTCACAGTTACAGTTACAGCCGGCCTCCCCACTGCCCGCTCCTTCTCCCTACACTAGTCCTACTGGAGGTCTTGCTGAGCGTCGTGAGCCTGCGTCTCGTCCTGCGTCGCGTGTCTGTGCTGCTCGCGCTAGCGGTCGTCGTTCGCGTCAGCGTCCTCCCCCTGTGCCCGGCACGCACCGGATGTCTCTCCGTCCGTCCACTGCTCCTCTGCGTGCCCCTTTGCCTTCTCCTCCTGAGTCCTCTCTTCCTGCTCTTGCTGACCCGGAGTCTGAATCCCTTCGTGCTGCTAGTCCGAGTGTCATGCGTATCCTTGCTACTGTTGTCACTGACCCTTCCTTTGCGTCCACTCTTGCGTCTGCCCTAGTTGCTGAGCTCGTCGACTATTCGGCTCGCTGTCGTCTAGACTACGCTGCTAGTCTTGTTGCTGCGTCTGAGTCTGTCTGTCCTCCGTCCGTCGGGGGTGAGTGTGCCCTTGGCACAGACGTCCTTGAGGACAGGCAGGAGGAGTTCTAGTGTTTGGCTGCTGCTTCACCTCATCTCGTGTCCGTACTGCTTACCCCTGAGGGAGACTCGGATGCACTTGACATCCCGACTCCGCGCTCTTACGCAGAGGCGATAGAGGGTCCCTACTCCTCTCAGTGGCAGGCAGCTATGGACGCTGAGATGGCTTCCGGGAAGTCCACAGGCACCTACGTTGACGATGTTCCCCCGCCTGGGGTTAACATCGTCAGTGGCATGTGGATTTTCAGGGTGAAGCGGCTGCCGGGTTCTCCGCCTGTCTTCAAGGCGCGTTACGTGGCTCGTGGCTTCAGTCAGCAGCAGGGAGTTGACTACTTTCAGACCTTCTCTCCCACCCCAAAGACGACCACTCTTCGGGTACTGCTGCACATAGCTGCTCACCGTGACTACGAGCTACACTCTTCTTGCAGGGCAGCCTGCACGAGGAGATCTGGCTGCGCCGCCCACTTGGCTTCACTGGGACTTTTCCTCCTGACAACCAGTGGAGCCTCCGGCGGCCAGTCTACGGTCTCCGCCAGGCACCGCGTGAGTGGTACGACACACCGAGGACTATGCTTGCGGCTCTTGGGTTTTCTCCGTCTACTGCCGACCTGTCGCATTTTCTGCACACCGACACTTCTTTGCCGCCGTTCTACATCCTCGTGTACGTCGACGACTTGGTCTTTGCCACAGCTGACACTGCTGGACTCGCCCACGTGAAGTCCGAGCTGCAGAAGAGACACACGTGCACTGACCTGGGTGAACTGCGCAGCTACCTTGGCTTGCAGATCACGCGGGACAGAGCACGCCGCACCATTACCCTGACTCAGTCACACATGGTGCAGCAGGTCCTTCAGCGCTTTGGCTTCACGTACTCCTCGCCTCAGGCCACTCCTCTGCCTACTCGCCACTCGCTCTCAGCTCTGCCTTCGGATGAGTCCGTAGAGTCGAGTGGCCCGTACCCAGAGCTTGCTGGGTGCCTCATGTACCTGATGAACTGCACACGACCTGACCTTGCATACCCTCTTAACATTCTCACACGCTATGTTGCTCCTGGGAGACATAGACCGGAGCACATGGCTGCATCGAAGAGGGTGTTGCGCTACTTGTGCAGTACGTCGGGCATGGGGCTTGTGCTTGGAGGGCAGAGTCCAGTGGTCCTCAGTGGGCACGCAGACGCTTCTTGGGCTGACGACCAGGCTACGCAGCGGTCGTCACAGGGTTACACCTTCAGCCTTGGTTCCGGCTCTGTTTCGTGGCGAGCTACCCGCTCGTCTTCTGTTCTCGGCTCGAATTGTGAGGTTGAGATCTACGCAGAGGCCATGGCTGCACAGGAGCTTCGCTGGCTCACCTACCTGCTAACTGACCTCGGAGAGCCGCCTCGTTCTCCTCCAGTGCTGTACGTAGACAACAAGGCCATGCTGGCCTTGTGTCGGGAGCAGAGATTGGAGCACAGAACAAAGCACATTGCTCTTCGCTACTTCCTTGCTCGTGAGTTACAGCAACGTGGTCAGCTGCGCCTTGCGTACGTGGCCTCTCAGGCCAACACTGCTGATATCTTCACCAAGGCACTTGCACCTTGTGATCATCAGCACTTCTGTACTCAGCTGGGTCTTGTGCCTACCTTGCCTCACTTGCTCACCCCTTGACCTTGTTTGTACTGTTACATATATATATACACCTGCTCTTGCTTGTTTAGCCTTATATATATATGTAATCCTGCGTCTGAACTGGCCTTGTGGCCTTGAACTTGTGCTCGGAATGTGTGGTGACGTTGTGATCCACCCTGAGCTTGCTTTGCTTTGCTTGACTGGTCTTGTGACCCCTTGTCCTCCCCCACTTTGCCTATGGGGTTGTGTCAGATTTATATGACTTAGCTACTGTAGGCTATAGTGGGGTAGCACATATGGGGTACAACTTTCTAGGGTTTGTACTTGTACCCAACTTTCCCTTAGTCTTTTCATTTTCGTTCAATTGCACAAAAGAAGTGAAGGTACCTTGCGACCTTGCGAGCACGGCGAGCACCTGCAGCCTGGCGCTCACTTCCCTCGCACGAGGGTGGCAATTGGGCAATGAAGTCAAGGTTGTCAATGGTAGCGTTTGGGTAACACTTCGTAATCAACAGATGCAAACAATATCCATTGCAATTCCAATATAATGTCAACTGCCATCAATTTGGAGAAACGTACATCCAAGTTCGCTCTCTTCACGTCTTCTCATGCCTCATTCTTTTCCAATTCTCATACACGTTTGAGGAGCTTCGATTAGCTTTAGACCTGCCTCGCAATGAATCAACCAAATTGCACGTACACACACCAAAAAAATGTAACTGCTCTGATGAATCTAAAGATGGAGACTAGGGTAGGTACTTTCAGAATTGGGATTCCCAACACCCATATTTTTGCTATACAAGGGCTTCGGCGAAGCCTCCACTGTTCCCTTTCAAGCCCTCACGGGAAGTGCTTTCTATTTACGAGTATCAGGTGATCTGCAAGGTAGCCGGGCTGTGTAATCGTCGCCAGAGAGTCAACGTCCCAACTAGCTGACGCCGTGCAACTGCTCCTTGGTGTGCTGCGCCCCCGCGAGCAACCTCTGCAGCTCCTGCTCACTCTCTCCCATGAGCTACTCATGCAGAGGCTCTCTTCCCAAGCGGCCTCAGCCTTCTCTTCCCACACAAGGGGCTGTTTTCCCTTTTCGTCGTACTCACCTATCCCAGGGGTTTCAGCCTCCTTTTTGTCTTACTCACCCACCCTAGGGTTTTCAAGCCCCTTCCCTCTCACTCACCCACCCTTAGGGTTTCAGCCCCATGTCCATCCACTCACCCCTCAAAGGGTCAAGGAGAGAGATTCAAACTTCGCAGGTAAGGCGAGGGCAAGAGAGGGTCGGGGAGTTAGAAATCCCAAGGCAGGGCGATTGAGAGGCAGGAGAGGGGGGTCGAGACTCTACTGAGGTTAGGGTAGCCAGATGCAGAAGAAGGGGGTTTCCCTGCCCCTTGCTCGCCCTGGCCTCAGAGTCTCAACCCCCCTCTCCCCCCAAACAAACCCTCCCAAACGCACCCTCCCACCGCACCCTCCCAAACGCACCCTCCCGAACGCACCCTCCCAAACGCACCCTCCCAAACGCACCCTCCTAAATGCACATTTTCCACTGAACATCACCAAATTGTTGCAACGATCTTATGGGGGCCACGGACAGTGGGATGTGAAGGGCAGAGTGGGGGGTAAGAAGTGAGGATGGAAGTTGTAGTAGCAGCTACCCAGCCAACTACACTAGTCTTCTCTTGAACGCACCCGGTAGAAGCATGGCAGCCCCTTCATCGTATCAAGCAAGTCCTCTGGCCTGGAGTCTTATCATCCATTCACCCCTTGCAGGCACACCATCACAGACCATACCCTTATATATAACAGCTTACATGCGCCGTACACAAGCACGGCAAACCCTTCATCGCATCTGGCAGGTCCTCTGGACTCTATCCGTGCGCGAATAACAACCATCCATACAACCTCTGCAAGCCCCTTGATTGCATCTGAACTCGTCCGACTTTTGGTGTGATGTTGACTTGTGAGCCGACTCAAGCACAGTTTGCTCGTACCCCGTGCAAACTGACCCGGTAGAAGCGTGGCAAGGCAACCCCTTCATCCCATCGAGAAGGTGCTCTGGACTCGTCCGGCTCTCCCCAAATGCCACTCCTGGTGTGCTGTGAGACGAAGAGAAACTAGTACCCTAACAGACTCTCCCCAAATGCCACTCCTGGTGTGTTGTGAGACGAAGAGAAACCAGTACCCTAACAGACTCTCCCCAAATGCCACTCCTTGTGTGCTGTGAGACGAAGAGAAACCAGTACCCTAACAGACTCTCCCCAAATGCCACTCCTGGTGTGCTGTGAGACGAAGAGAAACCAGTACCCTAACAGACTCTACCCAAATGCCACTCCTGGTGTGCTGTGAGACGAAGCGAAACCAGTACCCTAACAGACTCTCCCCAAATGCCACTCCCGGTGTGCTGTGAGACGAAGAGAAACCAGTACCCTAACAGACTCTCCCCAAATGCCACTCCCGGTGTGCTGTGAGACGAAGAGAAACCAGTACCCTAACAGACTCTCCCCAAATGCCACTCCTGGTGTGCTGTGAGACGAAGAGAAACCAGTACCCTAACAGACTCTCCCCAAATGCCACTCCTGGTGTGCTGTGAGACGAAGAGAAACTAGTACCCTAACAGACTGTCCCCAAATGCCACTCCTGGTGTGTTGTGAGATGAAGAGAAACCAGTACCCTAACAGACTCTCCCCAAATGCCACTCCTGGTGTGCTGTGAGACGAAGAGAAACCAGTACCCTAACAGAATCTCCCCAAATGCCACTCCTGGTGTGCTGTGAGACGAAGAGAAACCAGTGTTAACAGGAATGGAGTGTTGGCCCCGCCCTCGCTTGGGCAACGCCGACGACTTGGTCAGATGCACGGGAGTAGCAACCGGCCATTCACAGTGGGAGAGCTGCTCGACAGGCTTCGTCGAGCTGTAGGGGACCGCTGTGGTGTTGCTGTCGACTAGGGAGCTCGACAGCTGCAACTGACTGGTCTGGGCGACGGGTGGGACGTCGACCAGGACCTGCAGTTCGACCGAGAGGTCGACGGAGCAGTCCGTCGACCTGACAAGTGAGCAGCGGTCGACGAGGGGAGCTCGGCGACAATCGCTGATGGCTCTGGTCGACGGAAGGGGTCCGTCGACCAGGGGGTAGCTCGACGGGAGTTGTGGTCGACCGGAAGCACCTGGTGGTCGACCGGGTCGATTGGGTAACCTGCTCGACGAGTTTTGCGGAGGCACGCAAACGTCGTCGAGGTTGCGATGGCGCAGGCGACTGCGGGCTGGTATCCCGGAGTCGATATGGCTCGTCAGGCGCAGACAACAGCCGATGAATGCCCAACGAGACAAGTCGGGCCAATCGTCTGCGCACACCTGCGAGCGTGCACACTGCTATGTTCTACGGGGCAACGCTGGACAGCCGCTCTGTTGCAACGTTGGCACGCCGTCGACCTGCTCCGTTGGAAGGTCGCCTTTCTGCAGTGCTGGCGCGGTTCCTCTACGCAACGCTGGCAGGCGGTCGACCGAGCTGTGCTGGCGGTCAACCAGGCTAGCAGCAGGGTTGCTAGGTGCCTGATGTAGTCATTGTGTGATCCCTTGTTGTAATGATTCTGAAATTCCAACTTTGCTAGTGGAAACTCTTGCCAATTTCTCCCGTGAATGTGCAAACACTAAGGAACCAAGGAAAGCTACGATCACCTCTAGTAGTTCGTGCCAACCCCTGTAGTCTAGCTCACTACCGTTGTAGAGTGAATCTCCGCATGGTGCGGTGAGCGTGGATCAAACACGCGACCTTCAGATAGAAGCCGACTTTTGCACCTACTAAGTCGTTCGTAGGCCGGCAGCAGCGATAGTCGCCATGGTCGACCCCGTAGTTGATGCGGGTGTAGCGCACACCTTGGAGGCACGTTTGGTTGACGCGAGGAGACGCCACGCAAATAGCGAGTACGGGACGATTCCCTTGGGCATCCGGTCGCAGTGGGCGACGGAACACCCTTCTCGTCCTGCTTCTCCTCGACCGGTGCGCAACGAAGGTGGCGTCGACGACGAGGTTGACGGAGGTGCACGAGTCAGCGGCAGCGAAGGCACGAGGTAGAGAGGAGTGATCAAGGTCGACGGTGGTGTCGACGGAATCCAGGCGCGAGTGCATCAGTCGACGGCTGCTGCAGGGAGCTCGCGTGCCGACGTCGATGTTCGATGCCGTTCTCCTCCACGAAGTGGTGGAGGGCTCTCGGTGACGATACACGTGACGGCGGGCGGGATTGCACCGGCGTATGGCTAGTTCAAGTTCTCGCTGGACCGGATCGTCGTCGCACCGCTGCAAGGTGGACGGGACCTCATCACCTGGAGGGAGTCGATTGAACCTCAGCTAGAGGTCGCCGGGCTGAAGGGCTTCGCCGATGGCACCGTGCCCTTTCGGCCCGAGGAGGATGTCGAGCTACGCGGGGAGTTTCGTTCTAATCACCTGCTCACCTTCATAGTCATCTCGAGGTTCTGCTCGCCGGTGGTGCAGCTAGCGCTCAGGAGCTGTCGAGAGCGACTGGATGCTGGTCACCAGTCATGGCACTTCATCATGTCGACGTACCAGGCCAGGGACGACCTGTACATCGGACAGCTAGAGGAGAAGATGACCCACATTCGAATGGGCGAGCAGGAGTCGGCGACGGACTACTGCAATCGAGCTCGACGGATCCTAGCTGAGACGAGGATGGCGGGCGCCGAATACTCGACGGCGTCCTACATCACCCACGTCCTCAAGGGCCTGCCGCCCAGCTACAACCTCATAAAGAGGTTTACGATGGTGCCCGGCACACGTGAGTCCCTCGACGAGGACTCCCTTACCAGCTACATCCTCCAAGATGAGGCAATGCAGGAGGCAGAGCAGCCCACGGAGTTCCTTCCGCAGGCGAGTTTGTCAAACATTTATATGTTTGTGTGGTTCTAGGCTGTAGTGGGTCACACCATAAGGGGTACACCAGATTAGGGTTTGACATATTTGTACTGTTGTTCCTGCTAGTCACTCCTCATTCTCGTTTCTCATTCTGACATGGTATTACGAGCCTAGGTTCCACCTAGGACCGAAACGATAGGGCCCACCGTTTCCGCTAGCCGCGCCCTCGTGCGCCGCCGTTCTTTTTCCTGCGCCTCGAGCGCCTCCTTCTCAAGGCCCCGTATGGCCCCGCGCTAGCCTCTCACGGCCCCCGATCGGCCCCGCGCTAACCTCCTAAGGCCCCCGTCGGCCCCACGCTAGCCCCGCGCTAGCCTCCTAAGGCCCCCGATCGGCCCCGCGCTAGCCTCCTAAGCCCCCGTCGGCCCCACGCTAGCCCCGCGCTAGCCTCCTAAGGCCCCCGATCGGCCCCGCGCTAGCCTCCTAAGGCCCCCCGTCGGCCCCGCGCTAGCCTCCTAAGCCCCCGTCGGCCCCACGCTAGCCCCGCGCTAGCCTCCTAAGGCCCCCGATCGGCCCCACGCTAGCCTCCTAAGGCCCCCGTCGGCCCCGCGCTAGCCTCCCACGGCCTCTGCAGGCCACGCGCTAGCCTCCCACGTCCCCTGCAGGCCCCGCGCTAGCCTCTCACGGCCCCCCCCTTTGGCCCCGCGCTAGCCCCGACCGGCCCTCCCGCGCTCGCCCCTCTACGACCGAGCCGCACGGCGCGACCCGAACCGAACCGCGCGACCCAGCCGAGCCGCGCCGCCCCAGCCGAGCCGCGCCGCCCTAGCCGAGTCGCGCCGCCCTAGCCGAGTCGCGCCGCCCTAGCCGAGCCGCGCCGTCCTAGCCGAGCCGCGCCCTACTTACCTGTGCACAGCACTGCTACTGCTACTGCTACTGCTACTGCTACTATCACCACTGCTACTACTGCTACTGCAGCTATGGCTAGCCCTACAGTTCTCTCGTTCGATTCTGAGGGCCGCCCGATTAAGTTTGATACCTGGCTCGATGATCTGCACCTGTTCCTCCAGCTCACTGCCAGAGAGGATATCTCGCTGTACGATCACGCACTAGGCACAGTCCCTGCTCCTGCTACTACTGCTACCGCTACTGCTCGCTCGCAGTGGCAGACTCGCGATGCCCACGCCCGCTTTGCCATTCGCAACTCCCTGCCAGTCGATGAGCGTGAGCACTTCGGCCAGCATCAGACTGCGCAGGCCCTGTACACTACTGTAGTTGCGCGCTACTCCTCCCCGGCCTCAGCTGCACTAGGCCGTCTCTCCCTTCCCTACCTGTTCCCCGACCTGTCCGCTTTCCAGACAGTCGCTGACCTCATCACTCACCTCCGTACTAGTGATGCCCGCTTCCGTGCAGCCATGCCCGCTGAGTTTCTTGCCTCCAACCCTCCCCCGCTCTGGCTCACTCTCTACCACCTAGTCACCCGCCTCCCTGACACTCTGCGTACAGTCAGGGACCACTTCCTAGCTCGCTGTCCCACTGAGCTCACCATTGCCGCCCTAGAGAAGGAACTACTTGCAGGTGAGAAGAGTATTGTAGCTGTAGGTGCCTCTCGTGGCGACCCCCGCACCCCTTTCTTCGAGGGGTGTTCCCCCTCCCCCCTCCTCCCCTCTGTCGCCTCTGCTGCTGCTGTCGACCTTCTTGGTGCTGAGCAGGTTGGCTCTGCGTCCGCTCCCAGCGGGCGCCGCAGCGGCAAGGGCAGGGGAGGCAAGGGCGGTGGGGGTGACGGCGGGGGAGGTGGTGGTGGGGGTGGTGGCAGCGGCGGGGGCGGTGGCGGGGCTAGAGGGGCTAGTGGCAGCGGTGGGGGTGGTGGAGGCAGCGGCGGCGGCGGTGGCCGCGGTGGGGGCGGTGGTGGTGGCGGCAGTGGACGTGGCGGCGGCAGGGGCGATGGTGGTCGTGGTGGAGGCGGCGGTGGTGGTCGTGGAGGCTCTGGCACTGGCCAGAGTGCGCAGCACCCTCAGTCCTCCCAGGAGCTTCGTGAGTGGTACTTACAGCACGGGGGTGGGGGGGGTAGCCTTAGCTGCACGTACGTCATCCGCACTGGTCGCCGCAAGGGACAGACGTGCGGGAGGGCGCACACTTCGCAGCGCTGCTTCTCTCGCCTAGATGACGCTTGGCGTGCTCAGTTTCCTGACGCTCCTGAGCTCCCTCAGTGGGCTGATCTCCTCAAGAAGGATATCGATATCTATGCTCTTGATTTTGATGTTATTCTCAAAGCAATGTATGCATTGACTATTAGTGGAGAGGAGGACCAGTACCTGAGTGTTCCGCCTGACCCAGGCATCCGCACGAGTGAGGCTGCCGCCCTAGGTGCTTGCGTGTCTGCTGCCCCAGGTACAGGTGAGGCTACTGCTCTAGGTGCGTGTGTGTCCGCCACCCCAGGTGCTACTGAGTCCACTGAGGCACTGCACACCTTCACTCTAGACTCAATCGCTTCGCGCTGTTTCTTTCGTGACCGCACTGCTCTTGAGCCTCTTGCTCGACCAGTTGCTGTCTCGCTCGCTGACCCCTCTGGGGGTCCGGTCATTGCGACCTCCTCCACCCTCCTTCCTTGTCCTGCTGTCCCGTCGGGCACACTGTCAGGTCTCCACCTCCCCTCGTTCTCTACGAACTTGGTGGCGGGTTGTGCGCTTCAGGATGGGGGTGTTCACCAGTTCACCCCTGCCTACGAGCGTGTGACACACTGCACGTGTGCTCGGACGGGCCGTCACCTGGCTACCTTCACTCGGCAGCCGGGGTCGGACCTGTACACACTGACCACCGAGTCCCCTCAGGTAGCGGCGTCTGCGTCTGCGTCTGCGTCAGGTCAGCTCTCTGCCCCCTGCTCGTGTCGCTCTCTAGCGCACAAGACTGTCCTCTGGCACCACCGACTTGGTCACCCGTCAGTGCAGCGCCTTCGGGGCATGCACGCCCGGTACCTTGTCTCTGGTCTTCCTCGGGTACTCCCTCCCCTCCCACCCTCCCTTGCTCCTCCTTGTCTTCCCTGTGTCGAGGGGCGGCAGCGCGCTGCCCCTCACTCCTCCTCGTTCCCCCCGACGACTGCTCCTTTGCAGACGCTCCACATGGACGTGTGGGGCCCAGCCCGCGTCCGTGGTCAGGGCCAGGAGAGGTACTTCTTGATCGTCGTTGACGACTACTCGCGCTACACCACGGTCTTCCCCTTGCGCACCAAGGGTGAAGTCCCTGATGTTCTGATCCCCTGGATCAGCAGAGCACGTCTTCAGCTGCGAGAGCGTTTTCGCTCGGAGTTTCCTGTTCTGCGCTTGCACTCTGACAGAGGTGGCGAGTTCTCCTCCGACCTCTTGGCAGCCTACTGTGCCGAGCATGGCATTCGCCAGTCGTTCACGCTCCCAGCCTCTCCACAGCAGAATGGGGTTGCTGAGCGCCGCATTGGCTTGGTCATGGAGGTCGCTCGTACCTCCTTAGTCCACGCGGCTGCCCCCCACTTTTTGTGGCCGTTTGCGGTCCGGTACGCTGCGCATCAGCTCAACCTCTGGCCCCGTGTCTACGCTCCAGAGACCTCGCCCACACTGCTGTGGACGGGGGAGGTTGGCGATGCGTCACGCTTCCGTGTCTGGGGATCCCAAGCTTTTGTTCGCGACACGTCTGCGGACAAGCTCTCCTCCCGCACTGCTCCCTGTGTCTTTCTTGGCTTTGTCCCGGATGCGTCTGGCTGGCAGTTTTACCACCCCGCCTCGCACCGAGTCTTGCCCTCTCAGGACGTCACTTTTGACGAGTCCGTGCCCTTCTACCGCCTCTTCCCCTACCGCACTGCCCCGCTCCCTCCCCCGCCTCTCTTCCTCGCGCCAGGTGCTGCAGTGGTAGACCCCCTTCCCCCTCAGGGTGCCGCTCCCTCAGGTGTCTCTCAGGTAGACCCGGTTGAGCCTGCCGAGGTAGCTGTCGACTCGCGTCCTGCTGGAGGTGCTGAGCCTGAGCGTGCGGAGCCTGAGCGTGCGGAGCCTGAGCGGGCGGAGCCTGGGGGTGCTGAGTCTGGGGGTGCTGATCCTGGGGGTGCTGAGCCTGGGGGTGCTGGGTTTGGGGGTACTGAGCCTGGCGTTGCTGAGCCTGGGGGTGCTGGGTTTGGGGGTACTGAGCCTGGCGTTGCTGAGTCTAGGGGTACTGCGCCTGGAGTTGCTGAGCCTGGGGGTGCTGAGCCTGGTGGTGTTGCAGTTGACTGTGAGGCGCCTGGAGGACCTCCCTCTTCGCAGCAGCTGCGTGAGTGGTACTCACGGTACTGCAGCCTCCGGCGGGGTGAGTCTCGGGCTCGTGGTACTGCTGGAGTTGGTACTCGTGCTTCCCCACCACGGCGGGAGCCGCCCTCTTCCCCTCAGCTTCGAGAGTGGTACGCTCGGCACATCAGTCTCCGTAGTGGAGCTGCTGGTGCTGGGGTCCCCGGAGTTGACGCTGCTGCGAGTACTACAGACCCTGGTGCTGGAGGTGCTGCTGCTGCTGGCGGTGCTGCTGGAGGTGCTGCTGCTGCTGGCGGTGCTGCTGGAGGTGCTGCTAGTACCGAGGACCCGGGCGTTGGAGCTGCTGTGGGTGCTACGGACCCTGGTGCTGGAGGTGCAGCTGCTGCTGGCGGTGCTGCTGGAGGTACTGCTGCTGCTGGCGGTGCTGCTGGAGGTGCTGCTGGAGGTGCTGCGGACCCTGGTGCTGGAGGTGCTGCTGCTTCTGGAGGTGCTGCTGCTGCCGCTGGTGTCTCTGCTGGTTCGAGAGCTGCTGCACGGCCACGACCGTACTTCGTTCCGCTCCTTCAACAGGTTCTTGGTCAGCCTCCTCCTCCTTGTTCTCCTCTCGCCTTAGAGTGTCCGCCGTCTGTCCAGTCACAGCCACAGTTACCGCCTGCCTCCCCACTCCCTGTGCCTGCTCCTTACACTGGTCCGACTGACGGTCTTGCTGAGAGACGTGAGCCTGCGTCACGTCCTGTGTCACCTGCGTCTCGTCGAGCGTCGCCTGTTCGAGCTGCTACCACTGGTAGTCGTGTCCCGCGTGAGCGTCCTCCTGCTGTCCCAGGCACGCACCGGATGGCGCTTCGTCAGTCCACTGCTCCGCAGCGTGTTGCTCTCCCGTCGCCTCCTGCGTCCTCTCTTCCTGCTCTTGCTGACCCGGAGTCAGACTCCCTTCGCGCTGCCAGTCCTACTGTCACACGTCTCCTGGCTACGGTTGTCACTGACCCTTCCTTTGAGTCCGCTGCTGCGTCTGCCCTAGTCACTGAGCTTGTCGACTTTGCAGCTGCGTGTCGTCTAGACTACGCAGCGAGTCTTGTTGCTGAGTCTGAGTCTGCCTGTCCTCCGTCCGTCGGGGGTGAGTGTGCTCTTGGCACGGACGTCCTTGAGGACAGGCAGGAGGAGTTTGGTTGCCTTGCCGCTGCTTTGCCCCATCTCGTGTCCATGCTTGTTGCCCCTGAGGGAGACCCGGATGCACCAGACATCCCGACCCCACGCTCTTACGCAGAGGCGATGGCCGGTCCCTACTCCTCTCAGTGGCAGTCAGCCATGGACACAGAGATGGCTTCCTGGAAGTCCACAGGCACCTACGTCGACGACGTTCCCCCACCTGGGGCGAACATCGTCAGTGGCATGTGGATTTTCAGGGTGAAGCGGCCGCCAGGCTCTCCGCCTGTCTTCAAGGCGCGTTACGTTGCACGAGGCTTCAGTCAGCGAGAGGGAGTTGACTTCTTCCAGACCTTCTCCCCGACCCCGAAGATGACCACTCTTCGGGTTCTGCTACACGTCGCCGCTCAGCGTGACTAGGAGCTCCACTCTCTTGACTTCAGCACAGCTTTCTTGCAGGGCAGCCTGCACGAGGAGATCTGGCTGCGCCGCCCACCTGGCTTCACTGGGTCGTTCCCTCCTGGCACCCAGTGGAGCCTCCGGCGGCCAGTCTACGGTCTCCGCCAGGCGCCGCGTGAGTGGCACGACACACTGAGGACTACACTTGCGGCTCTTGGGTTTGCTCCTTCTACTGCTGACCCGTCGCTGTTTCTGCGCACCGACACCTCGCTGCTGCCGTTCTACATCCTCGTGTACGTCGACGACTTGGTCTTTGCCACTGCGGACACTGCCGCACTCGCCCACGTGAAGTCCGAGCTGCAGAAGAGACACACGTGCACAGACCTGGGTGAACTGACAAGCTCTCTTGGCTTGCGGATCACCCGGGACAGAGCACGCCGCACCATTACCCTGACTCAGTCACACATGGTGCAGCAGGTCCTTCAACGCTTCGGCTTCAAATACTCCTCGCCTCAGTCCACTCCTCTGCCTACGGGTCACTCGCTCTCAGCTCTGCCTTCGGATGAGTCCGTAGAGTCGAGTGGTCCGTATCCAGAGCTTGTGGGCTGCCTCATGTACCTGATGACCTGCACTCGACCTGACCTAGCATACCCTCTCAGCATCTTAGCACGCTATGTTGCTCCCGGCCGTCACCGGAAGGAGCACATGGATGCAGCTAAGAGGGTGTTGCGCTACTTGTGCAGTACGTCGGGCATGGGGCTAGTACTTGGAGGGCGAGACCGGCCTGTTCTCACTGGGCACTCAGACGCTTCTTGGGCAGACGACCAGGCTACTCAGCGGTCGTCTCAGGGTTACACCTTCAGTCTTGGCTCTGGCTCTGTCTCTTGGCGTTCTACTCGTTCTTCTTCTGTTCTCAGCTCCAGCTGTGAGGCTGAGATCTACGCCACGGCCATGGCTGCCCAGGAGCTTCGCTGGCTCACCTACCTGCTGACTGACCTTGGAGAGCAGCCTCGTTCTCCTCCAGTGCTGTACGTCGACAACAAGGCAACCATTGCCTTGTGCCAGGAGCACAGACTGGAGCACAGGACGAAGCACATTGCTCTGCGTTACTTTCTAGCTCGAGAGCTACAGCAGCGTGGTCAGCTTCTTCTGCGTTACGTGGCCACTGAGGCCAACACTGCTGATGTGTTCACCAAGGCGCTTCCGCCTGTTGACCATCAGCGTTTTTGCACTCTTCTAGGCCTTGTGCCGACTGTTTCTCACTTACTTACTTCTTGACTTTACTTGCACTGTGATCATTATATATATACCTGCATGTTTGCCTTGTTAGGTTGTGATCATTGTACCTCTTGCTCTATTATAAAACTGCATGTGAACTGCTCTTGTGACCGCTTGCTTGTGCTCGGAATTTGTGTGGAATCCTCGAGATCCACCCTGAGCTTGTTTGCCTTGTTTTGCCTTGACTGGTCTTGTGACCCCTAGGTCTCCCCTACTTTGCCTATGGGGGTGTGTCAAACATTTATATGTTTGTGTGGTTCTAGGCTGTAGTGGGTCACACCATAAGGGGTACACCAGATTAGGGTTTGACATATTTGTACTGTTGTTCCTGCTAGTCACTCCTCATTCTCGTTTCTCATTCTGACAGAGTTACGCTTGTGAAACAGTGAGAAGAGGAATGAAAATGACTAAGTTAGAAATTGGTACAAATAACAAACCCTAGGAATCTGTACCCCATATGTGCTACCCCACTACAGCCTACAAACATGTATCAGCTATAATGTTCTGACACACCCCCATAGGCAAAGTGGGGGAGAACAAGGGGTCACAAGACCAGTCAAGCAAAGCAAAGCAAGCTCAGGGTGGATCACAAAGTCACCACACAGTCCGAGCACAAGAGCAGGGCCAGAGGCCAGTTCACAAGCAGGAGTACAGACATATATATATTACTAGACAAGCAAGAGCAGGTATATATATATATATCACAGTACAAGTGAAGTCAGGAAGAGAGCAAGTGAGGCAAGACAGGCACAAGACCCAGCTGGGTACAGAAGCGCTGATGGTCACAAGGCGCGAGTGCCTTGGTGAACACATCAGCAGTGTTGGCCTCAGAGGCCACGTACGCAAGTCGCAGCTGACCACGCTGCTGCAGCTCACGAGCAAGGAAGTAGCGGAGAGCAATGTGCTTCGTTCTGTGCTCCAGACGCTGCTCTCGACACAGGGCCAGCATGGCCTTGTTGTCTACGTACAGCACTGGAGGAGAACGAGGCGGCTCTCCAAGGTCAGTCAGCAGGTAGGTGAGCCAGCGAAGCTCCTGCGCAGCCATGGCCCCGGCGTAGATCTCAGCCTCACAACTGGAGCCGAGAACCGAAGAGGAGCGAGTAGACCGCCACGAGACAGAGCCGGAACCAAGGCTGAAGGTGTAACCCTGTGACGACCGCTGCGTAGCCTGGTCGTCAGCCCAAGAAGCGTCCGCGTGGCCCGTAAGGACCACTGGACTCCGCCCTCCAAGCACTAGCCCCATGCCCGACGTACTGCACAGGTAGCGCAATACCCTCTTCGCTGCAGCCATGTGCTCAGGTCGGTGTCTCCCAGGAGCAACATAGCGTGCAAGGATGCTCAGAGGGTATGCAAGGTCAGGTCGTGTGCAGGTCATCAGGTACATGAGGCAGCCAACAAGCTCTGCATACGGGCCACTCGACTCTACGGACTCATCCGAAGGCAGAGCTGAGAGCGAGTGGCGAGTAGGCAGAGGAGTGGCCTGAGGCGAGGAGTACGTGAAGCCGAAGCGCTGAAGGACCTGCTGCACCATGTGTGACTGAGTCAGGGTAATGGTGCGGCGTGCTCTGTCCCGAGTGATCTGCAAGCCAAGGTAGCTGCGCAGTTCACCCAGGTCTGTGCACGTGTGTCTCTTCAGCAGCTCGGACTTCACGTAGGCGAGTCCAGCAGTGTCCGCTGTGGCAAAGACCAAGTCGTCGACGTACACAAGGATGTAGAACGGCGGCAAGGAAGTGTCGGTGCGAAGAAACAGCGACGGGTCAGCAGTGGAAGGAGCAAACCCAAGAGCCGCAAGCGTAGTCCTCAGTGTGTCGTGCCACTCTCGCGGTGCCTGGCGGAGACCGTAGACTGGCCGTCGGAGGCTCCACTGGGTGCCAGGTGGGAAAGTCCCAGTGAAGCCAGGCGGACGGCGCAGCCAGATCTCCTCGTGCAGGCTACCCTGCAGGAACGCAGTGCTGAAGTCGAGAGAGTGAAGCTCGTAGTCGCGCTGAGCGGCAACGTGCAGCAGCACCCGAAGAGTAGTCATCTTCGGGGTGGGAGAGAAGGTCTGAAAGTAGTCAACTCCCTGCCGCTGACTGAAGCCACGAGCGACGTAACGCGCCTTGAAGACAGGCGGAGAGCCCGGCGGCCGCTTCACCCTGAAGATCCACATGCCACTGACGATGTTCGCCCCAGGAGGGGGAACCGCGTCAACGTAGGTGCCTGTGGACTTCCAGGAAGCCATCTCTGCATCCATAGCTGCCTGCCACTGAGAGGAGTAGGGACCCTCTACAGCCTCCGCGTAAGAACGCGGAGTCGGGATGTCTAGTGCATCCGGGTCTCCCTCAGGGGCAAGCAGTACAGACGCGAGATGAGGTGAAGCAGCCGCTAGACACTGTAACTCCTCCTGCCTGTCCTCTAGGACGTCCGTGCCAAGAGCACACTCACCCCCGACGGACGGAGGACAGACAGACGCAGACTCAGCAACAAGACTGGCAGCGTAGTCTAAGCGACAGCGAGCAGCAAAGTCGACAAGCTCAGTGAGTAGGGCAGACGCAGCAGAAGACTCGAAAGAAGGGTCAGTGACCACAGTAGCAAGGAAACGCGTGACAGTAGGACTGGCAGCACGCAGAGAGTCCGACGCAGGGTCGGCAAGCGCAGGAAGAGAGGACGCAGGAGGAGAAGGCAAAGGGGCACGCAGAGGAGCAGTAGACGGACGCAAAGACATCTGGTGCGTGCCAGGGACAGGAGGAGGACGCTGACGCGAACCGCGACCAGTAGCGCGAGCAGGACGAACAGGCGACGCAGGACGAGACGCAGGCTCACGACGCTCAGCAAGACCTCCAGTAGGACCAGTGTAAGGAGAGGGAGCAGGTAGCGGAGAGGAAGGCTCCAGCAGGGACTGCGACTGGACAGGCGGTGGACTCTCTACCGGAGGAGAAAGACCAAGAACCTGCTGCAGTAGCGGAACGAAGTACGGTCGAGGCCGCTCAGCAGCTCCAGGCGCAGCAGGGACAGCTCCAGCACCCTCAGCGACAGCACCAGGGCCACCAACTCCTCCAGCAGCAGGACCAAGAGCAGCAGTCTCAGCACCAACACCCTCAGCAGCGCCAGCTCCAAGAGGACCCGCAGGCCCAGCAGCTCCGGGACCGGCAGCACCAGCACCCTCGTCAGTCGAAGAAGGTCCAGCTCCAGCTCCAGCAGCACCCCCAGACTCAGCAGCACGCCTCCAACGACGAGCGAACCACTCGCGCAGCTCCTGTGGAGAGAGAGGCTCCCGGGGAGGCTGAGCAGCAGGAGAAACCCCAGGCGCAGTAGCTCCAGACGCAGCACCCCCAGGCTCAGCAGCTCCAGACACAGTACCCCCAGGCGCAGCAGCTCCCAACTCAGCACCCCCAGGCTCAGCAGCTCCAGTGACAGCACCCCCCGGCGCAGCACTCCTAGGCTCCGCACCCTCCGCACTAGCACCCCCAGGCTCAGGACCCCCAGCAGCAGCTCCTCCAGGCTCAGCACCCCCGCGGACAGCACCCCCAGAGTCAGCACCCCCAGGCTCAGCACCCGCAGCAGCACCAGAGTCACCAGTAACCTCGACCGGGTCAACGGCGTCTACCTGGGACACACCTGAGGGAGCAGGAACCTGAGGGGGGAGGGGGTCTACCGGGGGGGGAACCGGCACAAGGAAGTCCGGGGGAGGGGGGAGGGAAGGGGTGCGGTAGGGGAAGAGACGGTAGAAGGGGACCGACTCGTCGAACGTGACGTCCTGGGAGGACAGAACACGACGAGAGGAGGGGTGGTAGAACTGCCACCCTGGGGCGTCAGTGGGGAAGCCAAGGAAGACACAGGGAGCAGCACGAGGGGACAGCTTGTCCGCAGACAAGTCGCGGACAAACGCCCGAGATCCCCAGACACGAAACACAGATGCATCGCCAACCTTCCCCGTCCACAGCAAGGCTGGGGACATCGCAGGCCTAGAGACCCGCGGGTGAAGGTTGAGCTGATGCGCCGCGTACCTCACCGCAAACGGCCACAGAAAATGGGGGGCAGCCGCATGTATCATGGACGTACGAGCGACATCCATGACCATGCCAATGCGGCGCTCAGCAATCCCATTTTGCTGTGGTGAGTCCGGAAGCGTGAAGGTCTGGCGGATCCCCCGTGCACGACAGTAGTCTCGCAGAAGGCGAGAGGAGAACTCTCCGCCTCTGTCCGAGTGCAGACGCAGAACAGGAAAGTCAGAGCCGAAGCTCTTCCTGAGCTGGAGACGAGCCTCGCGGATCCAGTCGATCAGCACCTCAGTGACAGCACCCTTGCTGCGCAAGGGGAGGACTGTGGTGTAACGCGAGTAGTCGTCAACCACCAACAGGAAGTAGCGCTCGTAACCCTGCCCACGGACGGGGGCCGGGCCCCACACATCCATGTGAAGCGTCTGCAGCGGAGCCTCTGTCGGGGGGAAGTGGGAGGAGTGAGGAGTAGCCCGGAGGCGACCCTCGACACAGGGGACACAGGAAGGCCCTGGCCCGGGGGGGGGAGGAGGGAGAGACCGGGGAAGACCAGAGACAAGGACACGGGAAGCCATGCTCCGAAGACGAGCCAAGGAGGGGTGGCCTAGACGGTGGTGCCACAGGAGAGTCTCGTGAGACAGGAGGCGACAGGAACAGGGGGCAGACTCAGGACCTGACCGGGACGCAGCAGCAAACACCTGACCTGACGCAGCTACCTGACCAGACACAGGGACAGGAGGAGACGAAGTGGTCAGGGTGTAGAGACTCGACCCCGGCCGACGCGAAAAGGTGGCCAGGTGTCGGCCTGTGTCTGCGTCCGTGCAGTGGGTCACCCGCCGCCTCGCAGGAGTGAACTGGTGAACCCCCGCATCCTGTAGGTCCGCACCACTCACCAAGTTCGTAGAGAACGAGGGAAGGTACAGACCAGACAGGGTGCCCGAAGGGGCAGCCGGACACGGGAGGACAGTGGAGAAGTGAGACAGGACAGGACCCCCAGAGGGGTCAGCAAGGGAGACCGCAACCGGTCGGCCAAGTGGCGTGAGGGTAGTGCGGTCTCTAAAGAAGGAGCGAGAGGCCCCAGAGTCAAGTGTGAAAGTGAGGGAGGACGAGGGCGACGCAGTACCTGAGAGCGCAGTCTCACCAGCACCTGAGAGCGCAGTCTCACTAGTACCTGAGAGCGCAGACGCACTGGCACCTAGAGCAGCAGCCTCACAAGTACCTAGTGCAGCAGTACCAATGCCCGGGTCGGGCTGGAAACACCGGTAACCCTCATACTCCTCACTATAAGTCACAGCATACATAGCAGAGAGGATAGCATCAAAATCAAGATCAAAGATCGCTACACCAGCCCTAACGAGCTCATCCCAGCGAGGGATCTCACTAGCCCCGGGGAACTGCTGACGCCAAGCGTCCGTCAGGCGGCCAAAGCAGCGCTGGGTGGAGTGGGCACCCCCACACTGCTCACCCGCGCGGTCGCCGGAACGAAGAACGTAGGCGCAGGGACCAGTACCCCCACCCCTCTGACGCGCAGTGTACCACTCACGAAGCTGCTGAGGCGGAGGGATGTCCCGCGAACGCTGCTGCTGCTGCCGCTGCGAGCGCTGGCCACCACCACCGCCGCTCCGCTGCTGGGTACCACCACGACCAGCTCCACCTCCTCCACCACCACCGCCTCCTCCGCCGCCGCCTCCACCGCCTCCACCTCCACCGCCTCCACCTCCACCGCCTCCACTCCCGCTGCTGCCTCCACCACCACCGGTGCCACCACCACCACCGTCTCCGCCGCTGCTGCCACCACCACCACCACCACCACTACCACTACTCCCGCCGCCACCCCCACTCCCTCCGCCGCCACCGCCACCGCCCCCTCCAGCTCCGCCCGCGCCCTTGCCCCCCTTGCCCTTGCGAGAGCGACGTCTTCCACTAGGGGCAGACGCCGCGCCGACCGACTCAAGACCAAGCAGGTCGGCCGCAGCAGCAGAGGCAACAGAGGGCAGCAAGGGGGAAGGAGAGCACCCCTCAAAGATGGGGGTGCGAGGGTCACCACGAGAGGCACCGACAGCGACTATGCTCTTCTCCGCTGCGAGGAGGGCCTTCTCGAGGAGGTCGACGGTGAGAGTGGTGGGACAGACTGCGAGAAAGTGGTCCCTGACTACGCGGAGGGAGTCAGGGAGGCGTGCGACTACGTAGTAGAGAGTGATGTACATGGGAGGGGGGTTCTTAGCGTAGAACTCAGCAGGAAGGGCGGCGCGGTAGCGAGCGTCACTAGTGCGGAGGTGCGTAATGAGGTCAGCGACAGTGGGAAAGGCAGAGAGGTCAGGAAAGAGGTAGGGAAGTATGAGACGGCTCAATGCAGCAGTGGCAGGAGAGGAGTAGCGTGCAACTACAGCGTCGTACAAGGTCTGAGCACTCTTGTACTGACTAAAATGCGCACGCTCAGAGGTAGGGAGGTGGCGACGCACAGCAAGACGTGCAGCAGCATCGCGGGTGGCCCACTGAGAGCGGACAGTGGGATCAGCATCGGCAGCAGGAGCAGGAGAGGCGCCAGAGGTGAGGTCAAAGAGAGAAAGGCTGTCTGCTCTGTCGCACTGTAAGAAAAGCTGCAGGTCATCTAGCCAGACCTCAAAATCAATGGCGCGACCCTCGGCGTCAAAGGCTAGGACACTAGGGGTGGCCATGATGACGACAGCGAAGCAGTGCAAGCAGTAGGGAAAGAGGGCGCAGTGACAGAGGGACTGTGCTCACCAGGCAGGGCAGGCCGTGCAGCTCGACAGAAAAGCGGAGCGGCGACCGGGCGGCTCGGGTGTACAGCTGCTCAGCTCCCGGGCGGCTCGGCGGCAGGGCGGCTCGGGTGCAGGGCGGCTCGGCTCCCGGGCGGCTCGGCGACGGACGGCTCGGGTGCAGGGCGACTCGGCTCCCGGGCGGCTCGGCGACTGGGCGGCTCGGCTGCCCGGCCGCCTGACTGCTGCAGGTGAGGCGGCGGGGTCGCGTGAGAGAACCGGGGCGGGGCCGCGAAGGGGCCGGCGGTAGGGCCGCGTAGGAGCCGGGGCAGGGCCGCGTTGGAGCCGGCGGCAGGGCCGGTGGTAGGGCCGGCTTAGGAGCCGGGGCAGGGCCGCGTTGGAGCCGGCGGCAGGGCCGCGCAGGGGTCGGCGCAGGGCCGAGCAGAGGCCGGCGGCAGGGCCGCGTAAGGAGCCGGCGGACAGGGCCGTGAAGGAGCCGGGACGGGGCCGCGTGAGAGCCGGCGCGGGGCCGAGTAGGAGCCGGCGGCGGGGCCGCATAGGAGGCCGGCGCGGGGCCACGTAAGGGGCCGGCGCGGGGCCGCGTAAGGGGCCGGCGGCGGGGCCGCTTAAGGGGCCGTCGGCGGGGCCGCGTAAGGGGCCGGCGGACAGGGCCGCGTAGGAGCCGGGGCGGGGCCGCAATGGAGCCGGTGGCGGGGCCGAGTAGGAGTCGGGGACGGGGCCGCGTAGGAGCCGGCGCGGGGCCGCTTAGGAGCCGGCGCGGGGCCGCGTAAGGGCCGCGTAAGGGGCCGGCGCGGGGCCGCGTAAGGAGCAGGCGGCGGGGCCGCGTAAGGGTCAGGGCGGGGCCGCGACAGAGTGGGCGGCGAGGCCGCAGGGGAGAGGGCGACTCGAGGGGTCGCTAAAAAAAAAACCGCGCCTCGGGGCGCGCTTCGGTGGGCCCAAAAAAAAATCGGTCCTGGAGGGACCTAGCTCTATACCATGTGAAACAGTGAGAAGAGGAATGAAAATGACTAAGTCAGAAATTGGTACAAATAACAAACCCTAGGAATCTGTACCCCATATGTGCTACCCCACTACAGCCTACAAACATGTATCAGCTATAATGTTCTGACAACGCTGCACCGACGAAGCCGAATTATCAGCAGGAGCAGCGCGGGAAGCCAGGCGGAGGTGGTAGCGGAGGTGGGCGGTCGACGAAGGACGTCGACGAGAAGAGGTCGACGCGGGACAAGGGTCGACGAGGTGGTGGTCGACGGCGGGAGTGCTGGATCTGCGGCGACCCCGACCATCTCTCCTTCGAGTGCCCCGACCGCGATGACAGCGACGAGGACGACAACAAGGGAGGCCGTGGTCAATCGGCCAGTCGTCTCCCTCGTCGAGTTCAGAAGCCGCGCAAGGAGAAGCAAGCGTTGAAGAAGACGTCGTCGACGAAGGACGTTGACAGCTCCAGCGGCAAGAGCCGAGGCGACGGGGAGGCGTCGTGCTCGATGGTCGGCGTCGTGGAGCCGACGATCTCGCTGGCGCTGGAGGCAGGCAAGGACTTCCAGGCGGTGGCAGCAGCTGTGCAGGCCAACCCGATGGCGGTGCTGCTCGACAGCGGGAACTCCCACCACCTGATGGGGACGAAGTCGGTCTTCGTCGACATGGGGCCGAGCGACGGAGTGAAGCACCTGCGTGGGTTCAACAGGGCATTACAGTCTGTCGAGGGTCGTGGAACTGTCGCTCTGCAAGGGGAGGCCGGGAAGCGGGTGCTCATTCCCGACGTGCTCTACGTTCCGGGTGTTCAGGCGAACCTGCTGTCGGCCGGCCAACTGAAGGAGAGCGGAGTGCAGCTGCAGGGTGACGGCGACGAGATGCTGCTCGTTGCTACGACCGGGGAGGTGCTCGGTCGAGCACACTACACCGGACGAGTCCTCTGCACCGACCTTCGCCCGTGCTCGACGCAGTCGCCGTTGACCGAGGTGGTGGCTCTGCGGACGATCGTCTCGGCGTCAAAGGCGACCCCTGATCGGGTGCATGCGAGGCTCGCGCACGTCGGCGTCGACACGATCAAGAGCTCGGCACAGCATGGAGTTTCTGTTGGGCTCGACATCACGCCGTCGACCGGAGCAGACCCGCCGTGTGTCTCGTGCGTCGAAGGAAAGCTGGCGCGGCACACCTTCCCTGCCAAGGGCTCGGACACAGCGGAGGCACTAGCTGTCGTGCACATTGACTTGTGCGGGCCATTTCGAGTAGCTCCCAAGGATGGCAGCTTGTACTTCCTGCTGCTGAAGGATCGCCATACTCGATTTGTATGGGCAATGCCAGTCGCTAGGAAGAGCGACGTGCTGCAGGAGTTCAAGTGGTGGCTGGTGCTGGTGGAACGGCAGATGAAGAAGTTGGTGCTGTCTCTTCGCTCCGATCGAGGAGGGGAGTTCCTCGGGAAGGCGTTCACCGACTTCGTCGACGGGAAGGGCATCGTCCACGACCTGACGTGCCCCTACACTCCGCAGCAGAATGGCATGGCTGAGCGGGAGATGCGCACGGCCGTCGAGTCCGTGCGGACGATGTTGCTGCACATGGGCGTGCAGCACCATCGGTGGCACCTTGCACTACGACAAGCTGTCTGGGTGCGCAACTGCTTGGAGCGGTCGACGACGCCGCTGAGGACGACTCCGTACCAGCTGCTGACCGGGCAGAAGCCCGACCTTACGCTGGCGCGGGTGTGGGGCTGCATGGTGCAGTTCATGGTTCCCGGGCAGCAACGTGGTGGGAAGCTGGCGCCGAAGGCTCGCTGGGGACTTCACCTGGGTGTTTCGCCAGAGAGCAAGGGCTGGGAGGTGCTCGACCTGACCGACAACAAGGTGGTCACGTCGGTCGAGGTGATCTTCTACGAGACGCTGTCGCTGGAGGTGTGGAAGGCGAAGTATGGGCCGGCGTCGGAGCGGACGCAGGCGCACCCGCCAACGGATACATCGACAGCGACGGTTCCGTTGCTCGCCTAAGTCGACGAGCCTGGTGATGAGGATGTTGTGGAGGTTCTTTCCCCTCCCCCTGTCTTTGCTCCTCCGTTCCCCGTCGCAAATCGGCCTGGGTCGGCACCTGTGTCGACCACCGACGATGAGGGGAGCCTTGAGGCGTCGCCTGTGGCGCCGGCCCATGGCATCGCCGGCGGTCGACAGGGCGCCAAGCTCGTCGACCAAGATGGCAAGCTGTCGACGACACGGGAGCACCAGACAGGGGAGCCGGTCGAACAGGAGGCATCGGCAGGGGTACACTCGATAGGGGAGCAGCAGCCGGAGCGGTCGACAGGAGAGTTGTCGAAGGCAGCAGCAGAGGAACAGCCGGTTGAAGGGCCGAAGCAGCTGGTCGACGACGTTCTCGTCGATGAGAAAGGGGAGCAGTCAGCGGGTGAGGAGTCCACCGACAGCGATGTAATGGAAGTGCCGATCACGAAGCCCGAGCTGTGACGCACAGGTCGAGCTCGACGGCCGCCGGAGCGGTTGAGCTTCCACGCCTGCCTACCGCCAGCTGCCTTCACCACGGTGTACGACGAGGTCGACGACGACCTGCTGTACGACGATGCCGAGGAGGATGAAGACCTACTGGAGCTCGACCCTGACGTGCATGCCGACCCCGAACACCGCTGGGACATCACCACGATGACGGTGAAGGAGGCGCTGTCAAGCTGGAAGGGCGAGGCGGTGAAGGCCGCCATGGAAGAAGAAATCCGTAGCCTCATCGCTATGGGGACTTCGGAGCTGGTCGAACACCCACGCGAGGTGAACATCATGAAGAACCGATGGGTGCTGACGACCAAGTACCGCATCAACGACACCGTCGAGCGCGAGAAGGCGAGGCTAGTCGCGAAGGGCTTCACGCATGTGTACGGCGCCGACTACGACGAGACGTACTCCCCGGTGAGCAGCTACGTTACGCTGAGGATCTTCCTCAGCATCGTCGCCGTCCTCGATCTCAACCTGATGCAGCTCGACATGAAGAACGCTTTCCTGCAGAGCAAGCTCGACAGGGTGCTCTACATGTACCAGCTGGACTATTTCAACGACGGGACCGGTCGGGTGTGTAAGCTGCTGAAGAGCCTCTGCGGGCTGAAGCAATCGCCGCTGCTGTGGTATAGGGCTCTCGACGGTGTGTTGTTGGGCGCTGGCTGGAAGAAGAGCCAGGTCGACGAGGCACTCTACTTCAAGGCCAGCGACGACGGAGTCACCTGCTGGGTGCTGGTCTACGTCGACAACCTGCTTGCCGCTAGCAGCAGCACCGCGATGTTGAAGGAGCTGAAGGAGCTGCTGGAGACTGCCTTCGAGCTACGTGAGATCTCGCCGGTGGTGAAGTACCTTGGGCTGGAGATCGTGCGCAACAGGCCGGCCAGGAAGTTGTGGCTGCACCAGCAGGGCTACGCCGACAAGCTACACAGGCGCTTCATCGACGAAGAGCAGGGCGGTCGAGTCCCGAAGACACCGGTCTCGGTCGACGCCTACGCTCAGCTGACGTTCGATGACGAGGAGGCTCAGGAGCACGAAGAGGAGGAGTACCGGCAGAAGGTCGGCTCGCTGCAGTTCGCGGCGACGACGACAAGGCCGGACATCGCGTTTGCCCACAGCAAGCTGGGAAGTGGCCACACAGTGAGGAGCAACCAGTACTGGCGCGAGTTCGACCGCTGCGTGGCCTACCTCGCCGACACCCGCGATACCGCCTTGGAGTTTGGCGGTGGATCGGAATCATTGGAGCTGATCGGCTATGTCGATGCCGACGACGCGGGCGACAAGTAGAACCGGACGAGCACGGGAGGCTATGTGTTCGTCTACGGAGGAGCCGCAGTCTCCTGGTCGAGCTCGCGCATCAAGTGCGCGACATTGTCATCGACCGAGTCGGAGTACATGGCGGCCACGGATGCCGGCAAGGAGGGGCGTCGACTTCGCTTCCTCCTTGCGGAATTCAAGCTCCTCGACGCTGGGAAGCCGACCATCCTCCGCGTTGACAACAAGTCGGCAATCACGGTCGCTGAGGGCTTGGGGCTGACGGGCAACCTCAAGCACATGGAGCGACGCTACTCCTGGCTGCAACACATGGTAAGGCGCGGGAAATTTGTACTGAAGTTCATCCCGACCACCGAGCAGCCGGCGGACTTCCTGACGAAGGCGCTGCATTTTCCGGCTTTCAACCGGTGCTCTGTCACCATCGGCCAAGTTCGTCTATCCGATGTCGGCGACGGCGACGATGAGGTGCAGCAGTAGGTGCCGTGCCCTTCTGCACGGCTGGTGCGGTGATGGCGTGCTGTGTGTGGGGTGCACGCCGAGGATGAGGTTTTCTCTGTGGAGTACTGCCGTGTGGGCTGGAAGCGCAAGCGTGAGCGCGGCAGGGGAGTGTTAACAGGAATGGAGTGTTGGCCCCGCCCTCGCTTGGGCAACGCTGACGACTTGGTCGGATGCACGGGAGTAGCAACCGACCGTTCACAGTGGGAGAGCTGCTCGACAGGCTTCGTCGAGCTGCAGGGGACCGCTGTGGTGTTGCTGTCGACTAGGGAGCTCGACAGCTGCAACTGACTCGTCTGGGCGATGGGTGGGACGTCGACCAGGACCTGCAGTTCGACCGGGAGGTCGACGGAGCAGTCCGTCGACCTGACAAGTGAGCAGCGGTCGACGAGGGGAGCTCGGCGACAACCGCCGATGGCTCTGGTCGACGGAAGGGGTTCGTCGACCAGGGGGTAGCTCGACGGGAGTTGTGGTCGACCGGAAGCACCTGGTGGTCGACCGGGTCGACTGGGTAACCTGCTCGACGAGTTCTGCGGAGGCACGCGAACGTCGTCGAGGTTGCGATGGCGCAGGCGACTGCGGGCTGGTATCCCGGAGTCGATATGGCTCGTCAGGCGCAAACAACAGCCGACGAATGCCCAACGAGGCAAGTCGGGCCAATCGTCTGCGCACACCTGCGAGCGTGCACACAGTTGTGTTCTACGGGGCAACGCTGGACAGCCGCTCTGCTGCAGCGTTGGCACGCCGTCGACCTGCTCCGTTGGCAGGTCGCCTTTCTGCAGTGCTGGCGCGGCTCCTCTACGCAACGCTAGCAGGCGGTCGACCGAGCTGTGCTGGCGGTCGACCAGGCTAGCAGCAGGGTTGCTAGGTGCCTGATGTAGTCATTGTTGTGATCTCTTGTTGTAATGATTCTGAAATTCCAACTTTGCTAGTGGAAACTCTTGCCAATTTCTCCTGTGAATGTGCAAACACTAAGGAACCAAGCAAAGCTACGATCACCTCTAGTAGTTCGTGCCAACCCCTGTAGTCTAGCTCACTACCGTTGTAGAGTGAATCTCCGCAACCAGTACCCTAACAGACCCTCCCCAAATGCCACTCCTGGTGTGCTGTGAGACGAAGAGAAACCAGTACCCTAACAAACTCTCCCCAAATGCCACTCGTGCCACTCCGCCCCCACAGCCTGCCCCCTCCGCCCCTCCCCTGCCAGCAGCAAGCTAGGGCAGGGAGGAGAGCGTGGCCGGGGGGTGAGGAGAGGGGGGAGGGAGGGAGGGGAGGGAGGGGGCGGGGGGGGTGGGGGAAGGAGAAAATGCAGCGGCAGCGCATGCTGTCACTGGCGGTCATTTCAGCCGACCCGAGACCAAGGGAGAATGGCACCAAGAACCGACCCAGCTCCTGATGGATTGAACGAGCATGGGAGAGCGGCATGGGGAAAGAAAGCACGCACGATCATGGTACGTCACGAGGACAGTGTGGGCGGGGAGAAAATGCACCAATAAAGCATGCTTTCGGTGGCGGTCGTTTCAGTCGACTCCAGACCCGGCTCCTGGTGAACCAGGGGAGGATGGATGGATGGGACGCGAGAATTGTGTTTAAGGTCCTGCCAAGGAGAGCGTGAGCAGCGATGGGGGAGATGCAGCGATAGCGCGTGCCGTCATTTCCAGTGAATCGAGAGCGGGCTCCTGATGGAATGGATGGATGGGACACGAGAATTGTGTTTAAGGTCCTGGGCGTGGTGTGTGAGGTGGAGGAAGAGGCGGAGGGACTGGAGGGAGGGGAGGGAGTCGTTTCAGTCGACTCCAGACTCGGCTCCTGGTGAGTGAACAAGATAGGACGGATGGACGGAACATGAGAATTGTAATTATGGTCCTGACAAAGAGAGCGTAAGCAGGGGGGGATGCAAAGTGTGACAGCACACCCTGATAGTATGTGCTGACACTGGCCTGGCAGACATTTCCAATGACTCGAGACCGGGCTAATGATAGGGCAACGATGAAGAGGGGGGGGGGGGGGGGGGGAACGGGGAGATTGCATGTATGAGGCACGTGATAATCAGAGCGTGTGGGTGGGAGGGGAATGCAGCGATAGCGAGTGCTGACACTGGCAGTCGTTTCCACTGACCCGAGACTGGACTCCTGATGGGTTACGTGATGGGACAAGGGAGGATGGAACGCGGGAACTAGTTTTGAGGCGCCTTATGAAGGGGAGAGGAGGGTTCGAACGGTGTAGCAGTGGCACGCGCCATCACTAGCGATATTTCAACCGTCTCCGCAACCCAACCCACCCCGCCCCACCCCACCCGATCCCATCCATCACATCTCATCCAAGCCCATCCCATCCCATCCCATCCCATCCCATCCCATCCCATCCCATCCCATCCCATCCCATCCCATCCCATCCCATCCCATCCCATCCCATCCCATCCCATCCCATCCCATCCCATCCCATCCCATCCCATCCCACCCATCCCATCCCATCCCATCCCATCCCATCCCATCCCATCCCATCCCATCCCATCCCATCCCATCCCATCCCCACCCATCCCATCCCATCCCATCCCATCCCATCCCATCCCATCCCATCCCATCCCATCCCATCCCATCCCATCCCATCCCATTCCATCCCATCCCATCCCATCCCCACCCAGTACCTCGGGCGGGGGAGGGGGGGAAGGGGAGTGGGGAGAAGACGAAGGGGATGGAGGGGAGGAGGAGGAGGAGGGAGGGGGGGTGGACCTGGGGTGAGGGGGGGGGGTGGGTAGATAGACAGACAACAAGGAAAGATGGGAGGGGAAGGGCAGGCAGGCAGCAACAGTTGGAACTCGAAGGTGGTATTTGGGTTGGGTGCCCAAACTCCTCTTCCCCAGTTCTCGCCTCACCTCGTGCTTGCCTCACCTGCTGCATGCCTCACCTACTGCATGCCTCACCTGCTGCATGCCTCGCCTGCTGCATGCCTCACCTGCTGCATGCCTCACCTGCTGCTTCTCCTCCACTCTAACCTCCTTTGCCCCTTCTCCCTCGCCTCTCCCTTGCACTCCACTTCTGCCTCTCCTGTCGCCCTTCTTTCCTCCCCCCTGCCCTCTATCCCACCCCCCTCTGTCCCCACCCTACCCTCTTCCCCTTCTGATACTGCCCTTGGCTCTCCCACCCCAACCGCTGTGCCTGCACACCCCCCCTTACGCCTCTCATACTTTATCCAGTGCCTCCTCTATACCTCCCATCATCGCCAAAGCTCCCATCTCCCCCATACCTCGAATCATCAACATAGGTCCCTTCCCCATACTCCACGTGCCTTCTTCTTCCTCCTACCCCTCCTCCTCCCACTTCTACCCGTCCTCCTCCTCCCCATCCGCCTCTCACTTTCCCACCCCCTCCCGTAGCGATGCTGCTGCCTCCGCGAACGCCACCGGGAGCCGCTGTCTCCGCCGCTGCCGCCGCCGAGAGTCCCGGCTTCGCGCGCGTTCTTGGCCCACCCGTCATTGCCGTTGCCCCTCGCGCCTCTGCTATTTCATTTCGCCATCGCGAATTGATTCTTTTCCCCCTCTCGTCGCCTATTGTCGCCTTTTCGCCGTTGACAGTCGCTGTTTTGCCATCGTCCGTCGCTCTCTAATCTCCTGTCTGTCGCTTTGACACGATAAATCGCGAAAATGGGAAGTTCGAAAAGCAACTCCAAATACTCTCTTCCGCAACTTTCCCGATATTTTTTGCCCGGCATTTTTGAGTCAAGGTTTTAAAACTGCATTCCGACCGTCACTTACCAAGCAACTTCCCAGTCACTAACTGTACATATTGGGGCAACTGACCAAGTATACAGTAAAGCAACATTTCCGTCAACTTTGAGCAACCTGTGCGAAAGTGTCATGACGACGCCACGTGGCGTACGCTGTACTCTAGATGAAACTCAGCGTATGCTGACGTGGCGGCTGTCGTACTCCAGCGTAAACCGTCAGATTATATTCTAATTGACGCATGTAATCATGCCATGTGGACCAATCGGAGCATGCAATTTGGTGTACAGTAGCAAATTACTATTAGTGGCGATTTCAACAAAATGGTTTACTGTTCTGATTGTTTATTTTTGTTTTTGTATAATAAGTATTCACAACGCATACACATAATTGTACACTGATTTTCTACACCTACACCTACACCTACATTATACTGCATTGCTAATTGTCTAGACCAGCGTCTCAACCCAATTATAATACAATCACACTGCACACTCCACTGCTAAGAAGCTACACACTCTGTGAGTAAGAAACAGCTGTTACCCAGGAGAACTGAGGAAGTTAAGAATTCGTAAACAAGCAGCAACAAGTCACTCACCATCTGGGTGCTTGACAGGAGTATGCTGTAACGGTGAAAAATAAACATTTTGCGCTTCTGGTTGACGGTAAGCTTGCAAACACAAGTACGCCCTGCAACACATGCAAACGAAGCGTGCATCCCGCTGGCATTGCTCCAGAGGGGTTAGCTGATGCAGATCTTGCTAGCCTTAACATGGTAAACCGAGGCGGCTAAATCGACGGTGGTTAAGCACCCGACGTCTGTATGCTGTAACGATAGTGTCAGTCGCAACCGTAAGTTACAAACGTCGGATTGAAGAACCGAACATCACGAGTAATAAAAAGCAAACACGAAACCATGCACGACTCATGAAGACCTCACCAGGGTTAATAATACCCAAGACATGTAGGCCAAATCATCGCGTTATAAGAACATATGCCTCACCAACAATACAAATACCTTTATCATCGAGACAGCCTCTACACAGGCGCTTTCGCATCGCCGAATGCACGCATGTCGTCCGCAAGGTGTTGAGCCGTCAATCTGCAAAGGGGAAAGGGAGGTGGGAGGGAAAAATTGACGGTACATATTGCGGAGATAACTGCTGCAACGGGAGCTAGACTACGGGCTAGGCACGTGTGCTCATGTGATCACTGCGTTCGTTCACTTAGTCGTTTCCTTGTGTTCACGGGGAGAATTGGCAAGAGTTTCACTAGGAAAAACATGACAACAATGATAGCAACAACATTGGCATCACAGACTACATCAGTGCTAGCTAGGCTGCTGGTCGACCTCCAGCGCAGCACGGTCAACCGCACTCCAGCGCAGCAGCGCTCGCACCGCTCCAGCGTTGCAGAGTAGTGGTTCGCCAACGTTGCATGTCCACGGTGTGCCAGCACTTGCAGCAAGTCGGCTGCACAGCGTTGCATTCGTTGGACAACGGTGCACCTGCTTCGCAGGTGCGCGCAGCTGGTTGGTGCGCACTTCCCTGTCATGTGCACAACGCAGACGCCTGGCAGACTCCACGCCAGCGACTGTGCCCACCAGCCACGTCGACCTCGGGATACCGCCCCCGAGGTCGGCCTCGGAGTCTCCATCCTGGCGACGCTCGCGCACGTCGCCCGGGTATCCCGATCGACCGGGCAACCACGCCTGGTCGACTCGTGCAGTCCGTAGCCGGTCACGCATGCCCGGCGTCCCCAGTCCGGTGTCCAGGCGCGCCCAGTACGCCTTCCGAACCCCGGGTCGGCGTCCAGACGCCCAGGACGCCAACCAAACCTCCAGAGCGGCGTCCCTCCTCCCAGGACGCCGACTAGACACCCAGGTCGGTGTCGGGGCCCGACGCCCAGGTCGGCGTCCGGACCCCCGGACGCATTGCAGACGCCCACGACGTCGACCAGACGCCCGGGTGGTCGTGGCGACGCCCAACTCGGCGTCCAGCCTCCCAGGACGCCGTCCAGGCGTCCGGGACGCCAACCAGGCGTCCAGGGCGGTGTCCTCCTGCTCGGCGTCCTCCAGCTTGGTGCCCTTGCAGTGACCCCCGTGCCCACTGCTGTAGGTCGGCTGCAACCCCAGCACATCCGACCACAAGGTTGGCTCCGCCCAAGCGAGGACAGGGCCTTACAACGCTCCCGTTGACACATATCAGAGTGAGAAGTGCTTAGTGCTGAAAGATGTATCTGCAGCAAGATAAAACAGTGAACAACGAGATCTGCGAACGCAACGTAGTGATGGTGTTGAAGAACCAAGCGTGCATGTAGAGCTGAGTTGCTAGTCCAAGGAACCTAGAGAGCGCGAATGCTGAACATTGCACTAGAAATCAACAAGGGGAGATTATGAGGTAGGTGTGGGTAGTACGGGAGGTACAGGTGTGGAGGGGACTCATGTGATAAAGATTCCCATGTTGAAAGTGAGGGGATATTGTGTGGACATTTTTTGGGTTGGGTGTGCTGACGTGTAGGTATCGGAAGGTGCATATTGATTGACTCGTCACAGCACAACAATCATTGGTTCACAACGATTCTTTGGCTCACACGTCACCCTTTGTGAAAAAACCAGGTAGCATTTGTGGGTTGGGTTGGATGGTTGGGTTCAGATTGGATATTGAACGAAAACTATATATGCAGTTGTTGAACCTCGCTGGACTTTGTGGGTTCGATCTGTTTCGTTAAATTTGTGGTTACATTACACTGCCCTCGTCACTCTGCAAAACCGCATGGAATCTCTCTCGAACGGGCGAAACCGACTGACACAAAAAAGTTGACGGAAAAGCAACTGGTGTACCGGATGTTGCGATTTTCGTGCGTTGGTTTTTGGATACTTCACGCAACTTGTACGCAAGGTTTATGCAGAAAAACCTTCGAAGGCCAAATTTCACAACTTCCCTTTTTCGCAATGTAGCTAGCAAGCCACTATCCGGCGCTCCACTGTTGCCGTCCCAGTTCTTCACTTCTTGAATTCGGGTCCTCCTGTGCCTCCTATCCCGACAGCGGCCCATGTTTGGCGGAATGGTGACCTGACTCACTTTAGGCTGATTCAAAATTTGTAATTTGTCTAAAAATGCATATCAAGAAACAATCTCAACAACTTGAACCAAGTTCTAGGTAAACTTGATGTTGGCACCCGACACTGCTGCCGCCGCAGCCGCTGGGAGCCCCGCTTGCGCGCGCGTGGTTGCCCCATCCGCCATTGCCGCTCCTCGCGCCTTTGCAGTCGCGGCTCTCCGCAATCGCGAATCGAATTCTATCACTTTCGTAGTCTACTGTCACTCTGTCAGGAGCTCTTTCGTTGCCCTGTCTGTCGCTGTCTCTGTCGGTCTCAAAACGAACTTAGTTGACTCTTTGCGCTTTGACTAACTCACTCTAAGTAGGCTCTACAGGTCCATGGTTGCAGAGAGTCAATTAGTGAGGATTCGTGAGCACATGAGTACTCCCATAAACATATGCGCAGCGCTACGTTGACATGGCTTGTAAGCAGGAATTCTCTTCACGTCAATACGTTGAAAAAGCAAACGTAATTTCATTAAAGATTGATCATAAACAAACACAAGCAAAGATTTATACTAACCCACCAAGAACAAAAGCTAACAGCCCACAAAAATTATAGCTGGAACCATACTCTGAAATGCCAACTTTCTCCACGTGAAATCAGTGGGAACATACCCGCCCACGCACAATCATGTAGCCCATACTTGCCCACGGAATTCCACGAGCGAACATGATAGCTCATGACCATGCGTGACAGTTCATGAAAACACCTGAGCGATTCGCACAGTTACGTGATGAAATTACGAAGTCGTCAAACTCCACCTCGCTCAATTCGCACCAGCGTCGAAAGTAAATTGCGTGCCTTGCGAAACACTCCATGGTGAATTTCTTCTCGACGGATGAAGACAAACCAATCGTGGGTCAAGCGAAATCTCGCTTGCCCCACATGGCACCCTCGAGATCCAAGCTGGGCCCACGTGCGCTTGGCATTTCCCACGCGCCACCTCACTGCCACACTCGCGCGTGTGGCTACGAATTGTATTATAGCTAATGCCCGTTAGAGCCCCTCCCGGTTGCCTTGTGAAGGGGGTCTGTAAGCTAAACCTGCATTTCGCGTGAGGTTCGTTCGTTTCGTCAGGCGTCTAGTGTGCTTCAAAACTGCACATGGTAACCACCCAATTTATCTGACTCGCAACTGTAAGGGTTCGCAGCTCTTGTCGTTGTTGTGTGTTCAGGGTTACTAAGCGGAGCCAACAGTAATGAAACAAGCATCTTCATCAATTGTTCCCCCTAGTACAAAACATGCAAAACACAACCATCGTCCAATCAACATCCCCCACCTGGCCCCTCACCTTCATTCAACACACAAAGCGAAACACACACAAATGGGCACAAGGTGTGAACACTTGTGCCGAGCAAAATGCCTTCGACACCTGAGTGAAACTGCTCCACCAACCCTCACAGACACATCCATTCAGCCGCGTCCACATAGCCGTCCATCACGGCGCCCACACCGGCGTCAAGCAGCTGCTGACGGCGGGACCGCTGGGTCATCCAGCCAGGCAGCACACGGCCGCGCAGACGAGGGGTCTCGGGCGTGGGAGTTGCGTCGGGGGTGGGGACGGGCTGAGGGGCCACGTTGAGGTTGAATGACGGGCTCGCCCGCTCCATCCGAGCGATAATGATGGGGTTGCGGATATCAAATAGATGGCAGAGATCGCGCGGCGTGATGCGGGTGACCCGAGCATATCCGATGAGCATCTCGCATGCCGCCCGGGCAGTGCGCCGGGCTTCGCGGCCAACGGGGTCGGCGTCGTCGTAGACGGCCTGCATGGTCGTCGGCGCCTCCCAGAGCTCCACCACCAGGCCCGCCTCCGGCTCCATGGTGGGCTCTCCCGCAGCGCCTTCGGCGCACGTTGGCTCGCCATCGTCGACGGCGACGTACTCGGCGGCCGTCATCGCACCGTTCCCGAGGCCGAGCCCGCTGATGAGCGTGCCGACATCGTCGATGTCGGCGTCGAGCTCAAGGTCAGGATAGAAGTGAGGGACAGGTTCGTCGTCGTGAACGTGTGGCAGCTCCAAGGACCAGCACCGCTGGATGGTGCGCGCACCGACGGATGTCCACGCGTCCGAAAACCACCCCAGGACGTCGCGCAGGTTCGGGCGGTACCGCGTGACGGCGCTTGTCGCGCCGTCGGCGTTCCACAAAGCCGAAAAGGCCCGCAACCAGTGCTGGCGGTAGCGGGCCTTGGTGGTGGCGATGATGCCTTGGTCGAGCGGCTGTGTGAATGCGGTGGTGTTGGGCGGCAGGAATACGAGCCGCACGTTGCTCATGCACGTAGTCCGCATGCCGCAGACGATCTCGCTCCATGCGTGCTGGCTCCTGAGCATGTGGCTGCTAGCATTGTCGAGCAACACTACGATCTTGCGGCCTTCGGTGTACATCGCAGCATTGAGCTACGATATGAAATGAGTGAATAACTGGGGGCGGGCAAGGGAGGTGAAGGCGTCGTGCAGAGGAAACATAGTTAGCACATGCATATTCCGCAACATTCACGCACTCAAAGTTTGAAAATACGCGAGCAACCCCATACATGTTACAAACTTACCGGCGACGTCATCCAGCCTTTTGCGTTATGCCGCCAGTAGCAGAGGGCTTCGGGGTCATAGTCCGGGCGGAATTCGTGGGGCCGCTTCGCCTTACTTATCACAAGCGGGCGGAAAACGTGGCTTCCGTCCGCATTTACGAGGTATGCGACGGTCAGGCGGTCCTTGGAAACTTTGCGACATGGTATGCGGCCGTTGCTGTACGTGCGCCTAGGGAGCACGGAGAGCCATAGCGCGGTCTTGTCCAGGTTGAATGTGTCCCGCGGGGTGACGCCGAGATGAGTGAGGAGTTGCGGAAGCTTCTCCCGGGCGTCGCGCACGGCGGCCATGTCCACGCTAGCCGCCTCGCCTTGTGCTGCACAGCACCGAACCCCCTGCCGCCGCAAAGCACGGCGCACCCAGCTGATGGAGCAGCAGAATGTGGGCGGGATGCCCATGTTCCGCGCCATGGTCGCGACATGGTCGCGGATGGTCTGCAGGGTAAGCGGCACGCCGGCGGGCCCCGCGTTTGCAATCCACCGCGCCATGGCCTGCTCCAGCTCAGGCCATGCGCCACCTCGACGGCGCACTTGGTTGTCACCGGTTGCCGTGACAGCCCATCGCTCCGCGCTCTTCAAAATGCGCCCGACAGTGGAGCGATCAGGGCGCCAGCCGTAATGAGAGTAACACCACCTCGCCAGGTCAACATGACGCAGGCGGGGGTTTTCGACGTGGTGCGTGCAAATAGCGCACTTGATATGGAGTGGGAGCTGTTCCCGCCGATTAAAACGTGCCATTTTGAGAGGCTGGGGAGTGTGAGAATGGTGAGTTATTGAATTCATTGTTCGGATTTTAACTTCAGATGGCGGCCGTGCAAGGGCAATGCTGGGGCCTGTTCTTTGTGGCTTGTCCCATACGTGTGGATGGTGCTCGTTCCATGCACCAGGCTTGCATTTTTTATCGTGTGGTTTGGTAACCACAATATCAAATGACTGACGTAGGGTAGGCGAACAACGCTTGGCTGATAATGGGCTAGTACCCCAAAGGTGCAGAGTACACGTGGCACCGTGAATTTGCCAAGATGTCTGCTACATGCACGATGAACCCTGCTTAGGTGGCGGGGCAGTTGGGCGAATGCGTAGACGAAACCACGGCCGTTTCGTCCATTCATTTCGCCTGCCTGACTTCTGGCCTAGAAACAAGGCAAACCTTGGTCGGCCTGCCTTGTTCTGGTCTGCACGTGCCTTGGTGGCCGAGGCGCGTGTACTGTATCCTGCCATCCAGGTGCTTGTACTGTGGGAGCAGCACGCAGGGGTTTCGAGCTCGGGGGCAGCGTTTCCATCCGGCGCATGGCAAATTCGCGTGCACTGGTCGGGCATTAGCTGTACGCCCTCAGGCAGCGCGTGTGCCATGATTGGCACACGCTTACATTTTTGGCGCTACACACATGACTGCCCAACAGGGTTCGAGCTCATGGCTCGAGCCTTGACCAGCGCAAATACACTCGCCATTCATCATGAAAACACACGAAAAAACCATGACACGAAACACAAACAGTCATGACCGCACATGACCGAACATGAACATTCATGACGGTACATGATCGCTCATGAACGCACGCGAACAGCAAACGAACACTCATGAACAAGGCGCGAAGGACCATGAACATTCGGAACTTCATGAAACACCACGAACACTCATGAAAACTCGTAACTTCATGAAGCACTCACGAAACGCACGCGAACAGTCATGAAAACTCATGAATGCAACCGCACACTGAAATGCACATAACTCATGAACCGCTAAGGCGATTCACGAACCGTAAACACCAACACGTAAAGCACAAAAATGCGCATCTCACAAAACTCAATTTACCTTAACTCCAGGTTTGTGTGTGGTTGTTACGAACCACTCCAACAATCTCCCCTGTGGTTTGGCAACCACACAGTCCACCGTGCTCCCCTGCTCCTTGACATCCATCTCGGCTTCTCACTCCCCTGCAGCTCCTTTCAACTGACGAATCCCAACTTTCTCCTTGCAGCGCTCAAAGTTAGACCTAGGTAACACCTTGGTCAAGAAGTCCGCTGGTTGCTCTCCCGTAGGAACAAACTCAAACTTGAATTGCTGCTTCTCGAGCTGCTCCCGCACCCAATGGTACTTCACGTTCATGTGCTTCGTCCTCCCATGCCAGTTGTCATTCCGGGCCAAGTCAATGGCTGACTTGCTGTCCGACCTCACAATAGTAGGCCCCTCAACAGGGATCTCGAACTCTTTCAGCAACCTCCTCAGCCACACTCCCTCTTGGCACGCGAAGAACAGTGCCATATACTCAGCTTCAGCAGTTGTCAGTGCTATATTTGCCAACTTCTTTGCTTGCCACATGATGGCCGTGCCCCCAAGGAGAAACACATAACCATACGCTCCTTTCCCTGTCTTCTTGTCCGATGCATGTGAGGCATCCGCGTACCCCACCAGCTGCAGAGTATCCTCTCCTCCCTCAAAGAGAAGACCCTCCTCTTAATGCTGCACCAAATAACTCAGTGCTCGCTTCATCTCCCTCCATTTCCTTCCCTGCTGCACGTGCTGTCCCAAATAGCTCGCCGCATATGCCATGTCGACCTTTGTGCATGAGACCGGGTACATGATCGATCCCACCATCGACTGGTACATCTGCAGAGCCTTCTTTTCTCCTCCCCACTGCTTCACATCCTCTTCATGCTCGGTATCATGTGCAGCTGCGTCGCTGAGTGGTGTATTGATCTCCTTAGCAAAACCCTCACTGAACCTCTACTGCACCCTATTACAATACTTCTTATGATACAGGAAAAGCTTCTTCTCCTCCACGTTCCGTTCCAAGTTCATCCCCAGAAACAGTGTTGTCCTAGGAATCTGCTTCACCTGAAAAACTTCGGCTAGGTGATCACACACCTTCTCCACCGCAACCGGCAATGCTCCTGCTATGAGGATATCATCCACAAAGAGCAGCAAGTACACCTTCTCCTCTCCTTCTCCCCTCCAATAGAATGCGCGGTCACACTCACTTTTCTGGAACCCTCCTTTCAGCAACCTCTCATCCATCGCCTTATACCACTCCCTTGGATTCTGCTTCAGCGCGTACAACGCCTTTAACAGCTTACACTTTCTGTCAGTGCCATCCCCAAACCCGGTTGGCTGATCCATTTACAGCTCCTCTCGCACTACCCCATGCAGAAACGCATTCTTGATGTCCAGCTGCACCATGAAATAACCCCTTGCTGCTACCACCTTTAGGAAATCTCTTGCGGTTGTAAGCTTGCTCACAGAGGCATAGGTCTCGTTGTAGTCAACCTTGCCTTAAACCGCTCCAGCTGCCCCATATCCCCTGTCTTGATCTTAAATATCCACTTCACACCCACTGCTGCCCTTCCTTCCGGCATAGGCACTAGTTCCCAAGTACCTCTCTCTGCTAGTGTGTCCAGCTCCTCTTGAATTGCAGCCATCCACTGCTCCCTCTGCGGTCCTGCCAAGGCTTCTTCAACAGTCACGGGTTCCTTAGGTAGGTTATACTTCTCCAAACTCCCCCGTGACACCAGCGCCGTTGCAGTTGCAGCCAAGAGCAGATGGGTCCTCACATCCTTCCAAGGTGTCATAACCAGTGTAACAAACTTAGCTGGTTTCTTCTTGATCCTCATACCTCGCCCCAACTCCTCAGCAGGTGTCGCTTCCTTACTCAGTTCCTTTGTCGCTGCATATATCTCGTCAAGCCCTCGTTCCTTTCATAGTACCATGGCTTCGTCCTCCAACAGCTCGTTTATCTCCTTAGCAGCTTCACTAGTAGCGTCACTAACGATCAGCTTCCATGGGCTACTCCCGTCCTCCTTTGCTGACCCATCACTACTCTCCACAACCTCCACACTCTGAGTTTCCTCCTCAGCACTCGTCTCTTCATTCTCCCCTTCCTGGGACCATTCTTCCTGCACATCTGCTGCCTCCTCTACCACTTTGTTCCTCTGTGGCTCCGGCCAAACAGCTTCTTTGCTAGTTGTGTCCACACTGTCTCCTGCCTCCTCCTCATCACATCCTATCCCCTCGTTCTCCTTCTCCACTAGCAGCCCCTCCACGTTATCTAGTGTAGCGGCTGCTCCCGATGCTATCTCCTTGTTTACCCCTTTCCATTGAAGGTAATTGCCATCTTCATAGAAGATGACATCCCTGGTCACGACCATCTTCCCAGTCTCCACATCCTTAATCACCCAGCCCTTGCTCACCTTGCACATCCCAAGGTTGATTCACCACTTGCTCCTTGGTAGGAGCTTGTGGTCCGGTCCAGTCGGTTCCCTATACTGTACCATGCAGCCCCACACTCTCACAAACCCCATGTTCGGCTTCCTTCCGTAGAAAGCTTCATGCGGGGTCATGTCTGCTACGAGGCCTTTGGTAGGCAATCTGTTCTTAACCCAGCATGCCATCCCCAAGGCATCTCCCCAATACTTCAGTGGAAGACCGCTATCCGCCAGCATAGTTCTTACGCTATCCAACAGTGACCTATTCACTCTCTCTGCAACACTGTTGTGTTGTGGGGTGTACGGTACCGTCAGCTGCCTCAGTATCCCCTTCGTGCGCAAAAAACTATTGAACTCCGCATTCACAAACTCCCCACCGTTGTCAGTTCTTAACACTTTCAGCTGCTTCCCACTCTGCCTTTCAGTTTCCGCCATCCAGTTCAAGAAACTAGAGAATACCTCTGTCTTATACTTGATCTCTGTCACCCACGTCTGCCTAGTCCCTAGGTCAGTGAAAGTGACGAAGTACCGGCTTCCGTGCCTGGAAGTTTCTCTCAATGGCCCACAGACATCAGCTGCAACTATCTCCATTGCACCATAGGGCTCCTGAACCTGGTGTATGGGATGGGGGGTTTTGAAAATTTTGCCTTCCACACACTTGCCGCACCTCCCCTTACTCCCATCTCCTTCCTTTAGTTCCACACCAGCTGCCATGCCCTTCTTCACGAGCTCCTTAATCCGCTCCATCCCCGCATGTCCTAGACGCCTATGCAGGGTCTCTAGATCCACTTTTGCAGCTGCTCCCACCATTGCAATAGCTTCCACCTGCAACTCCTCTACCGGCACTCCTTTCAGCTTCGCCTTCAACTCCTCCCTCGCCATCACTCCTTCCTTCGGTGGTGGCTGGTAGGTAGCTTTCTCAGTAGCCAAGACCTTCTCATTCAGCTTCATCTCATACAATCCATCATTCCTCATCCCTTCAGCAATCACATTCCAAGCATGATCAAACTGTCAGAACATTATAGCTTATACATTTGTGTAGGCTGTAGTGGGGTAGCCCATAAGGGGTACAACCCAATTAGGGTTAGTACTTGTACCCAACTGTTTCATAGTTCAATCATTCCTCATTTCTTCTCATGGTTTTAGAGCAGGTTCCCTAGTGGGAACGCTTTCTAGGGCCCACCTCGAAACTTTTTTTTTCCTGCCCGGAGCGCGCTTCGCTCCTGCCCGAGTCGCGCCCCGCGTTCCCTCCCTACCATCGTGCCGCCCTTAGCGGCCCCTCTCACGGCCCCTTGAGCCGCCCTTACGGCCCCGTGCACCGCCCTTGCGGCCCCGCGCACCACCCTTTACAGCCCCGCGCACCGCCCTTGCAGCCCCTCGCACCGCCCGTCGGCCCCTCGCGCCGCCCGTCGACCCCGCGCGCCGCCCTAGCGGCCCCTTGCGCCGCCCGTTGGCTCCGCGTGCGCCCTTAAGGCCCTTCGAGCCGCCCGTCGACCAACCGTGCGCCGCCCTTGCGGCCCCTTGCGCCGCCCTAGCGGCCCCGACGCCTACTCCTGCGGCCCCGGCGCCGCCCTTCCCGGCCCCGGCGCCACCTCGGCTGGCCCCGTCGCCTACCCCTGCGGCCACGGCGCCGCCCTTCCCGGCCCCGGCGCCGCCTCTGCTGGCCCCGTCGCCTACCCTGCGGCCCCGGCGCCGCCCTTCCCGGCCCCGGCGCCGCCTCTGCTGGCCTCGCAGCCTACCCTGCGGCCCCGGCACTGCCCTTCCCGGCCCCGACGCCGCCTCAGCCAGCCCCGCCGCCGATCCACGTGGCCCCGACGCCGCTCCACCCGGCCCCACCGCCGTCCCCACGCGGCCCCGCCGTCACCACCGGGCCCCGGCGCCGCCGAGCTGCTGCCGAGCCGCCGCACCACCTGAGCCGCGTGAGCCGCCCGGGCCGCCGGGTCGCCGAGCTGCCGAGCCGCCGTACTGCCGAGCCGCCCGAGCCGCCAGTGTCGCTGCGTTGCCGAGCAGCCCGCATCGACAAGTCGCAGTTGCTGCCGAGCCGCCGTACCGCCCGAGCCGCCCGAGCCGCCCGAGCCGCCCGAGCCACCCGAGCCGCCCTGTCCGGTAAGAACAGCGCCTCTGTCACTGCACTGCCCTTACCCTACTGCTCGCGCTGCTAGTCTACTACTGTCATGGCTACTCCTAGTGTCCTCGCTTTTGACGATGAGGGTCGGGCTATTGACTTTGACGTCTGGATAGATGACCTACAGCTTTTCCTACAGTGCGATAGGGCAGACGGTCTCTCCCTCTTTGACCTCACTTCTGGTGCCTCTCCTGCCCCTGCTGCTGATGTTGACGCCACTGTTCGCTCACAGTGGGCCACACCCGATGCTGCTGCACGTCTTGTACAAGAGTGCTCAGACCTTGTACGACGCTGTAGTTGCACGCTACTCCTCCCCTGCCACTGCTGCACTGAGCCGCCTCATGCTATCGTACCTCTTCCTTGACCTTGCTGCCTTTCCCACAGTCAATGACCTCATTACGCACCTACAAACTAGTGACACTCACTATCGCGCTGCGCTTCCTGCTGAGTTCTGCGCCAAGAACCCCCCCCCCATGTGTCAGAATATTATCTTATGTTCTAGCCTGTAGTGGGGTGCTCTATAGCGAGTACAACCCTTCTAGGGTTTGCTATTTGTATCCCCATTTCTGCTAGTTCAATCCTCTTTCTTTCTTCTAATTTTGTCACCATGTACATCACCCTCTATTACATAGTCGCCCGGCTCCCTGACTCCCTACGCGTAGTCAGGGACCACTTCCTCTCTGTTTGCCCCACCACTCTCACCGTTGACCTCCTCGAGAAGGCCCTCCTAGCAACAGAGAAGAGCATAGTCGCTGTAGGAGCCTCTCGTGGTGACACTCGCACCTCCGTCTTTGAGGGGTGTTCCCCCTCCCCCCTTTTGCCCTCTGTTGCCTCTGCTGCTGCGGCCGACCTCGTTGGTTTCGAGTCGGTCGGCGCTTCGTCTTCCCCGAGCGGGAAACGCCGCACCGGCAAGGGCAAGGGGGGCAAGGGCGCTGGAGGGGTTGGCGGGGGTGGCGGAGGTGGCGGTGGAGGCAGTGGAGGGGGTGGGGGTGGTGGTGGGAGTGGTGGCGAGGGTGGAGGTGTCGGTGGCGGCAGTGCAGGCGGAGGCGGAGGCGGCGGTGGCGGTGGGAGCGGAGGTGGCGGAGGTGGCGGCGGAGGAGGAGGCGGCGGCTGAGGAGGCGGAGCTGGTCGGGATGGCGCTGCAGAGAGGGTCGGCTCCGGTGGTGGTCAGCGCCAGCAGCAGCAGCAGCGCACTCGTGACATCCCCCCCCCCTCAGCAGCTCCGTGAGTGGTACGCTGCACGCCAGCGGGGTGGGGGTACTGGTCCGTGCACCTACGTCCTACGCACCGGCGACCGCGCGGGTGAGCAGTGCGGGGGTGCGCACTCCACCCAGCGCTGCTTTGGCCGCCTTACGGACGCTTGGCGTCAGAAGTTCCCTGAGGCCACTGAGATCCCTCGCTGGGGCGAGCTGTCTAGGGCGGGAGTAGCTATCTTTGACCTTGACTTTGATGCTATTCTAGCTGCCATGTATGCTGTGACTATTAGTGATGAGGGTGACTGTTACCGGTGTTTTCTGCCCGACCCAGGCATTGAGACTGCTGCTCTAGGTACTGGTGAGGCTGCTGCTCTTGGTGCTAGCGAGGCTACTACTCTAGGTGCTAGTGCGTCTGCTTCCTCAGGTGCTGGTGAGTCTGCTCTCTCAGGTACTGCGTCGTCTTCGGCCTCCCTCACCTTCACCCTTGACTCGGGGGCTTCTCGCTCCTTCTTTCGAGACCGCACCACATTCACGCCTCTGGGGGTCGTGTCCTTGCTCACTTCTCCACTGTCCTCCCGTGTCCGGCGGCTCCCTCTGGAACCCTGTCTGGTCTTTACCTCCCCTCGTTCTCTACGAACTTGGTGAGTGGTGCTGACCTACAGGATGGGGGAGTGCACCAGTTCACTCCTGCGAGCCAGCGGGTGACCCACTCCACGGAGGCTCGGACGGGCCGACACTAGGCCACGTTTACACGTCGGCCAGGGTCGAGCCTGTACACACTGACCATTGAGTCTTCTCCAGTCACTGCGTCTGGTCGGGTAGCTGCGTTGGGTCAGGTGTTTGCTGCAGCGTCCAGGTCTGGTCCTGAGTCTGCCCCCTGCTCGTGTCGTCTCCTGTCTCACGAGACTCTCCTTTCGCACCACCGCCTTGGTCACCCCTCCCTGCCTCGTCTCCGAGGCATGGCCTCCCGTGTCCTTGTTTCTGGTCTTCCCCGGTCCCTCCCTCCCCTTCCCCCGGGGCCTGCCCCTGCCTGCGTCCCCTGCGCCGAGGGGCGGCAGCGTGCTGCCCCTCACTCCTCCCAGTTTCCTCCGACAGAGGCCCCGCTGCAGACGCTTCACATGGACGTGTGGGGCCCAGCCCGCGTCCGTGGACAGGGTCACGAGCGCTACTTCCTGCTGGTGGATGACGACTACTCGCGTTACACCATAGTCTTCCCCTTGCGCAGCAAGGGTGATGTTACTGAGGTGTCGATCGACTGGATCCGCGCAGCTCGTCTCAAGCTCAGGCAGAGCTTCGGCTCGGACTTTCCTGTTCTGCGTCTGCACTTTGACAGAGGCGGAGAGTTCTCCTCTGGCCTTCTGCGAGCCTACTGTCGTGCACGAGGCATCCGCCAGACCTTCACACTTCCGGACTCTCCACAGCAAAATGGGATTGCTGAGCGCCGCATTGGCATGGTCATGGACGTAGCTCGTGCGTCCATGATGCATGCGGCTGCCCCCCATTTTCTGTGGCCGTTTGCAGTTCGGTACGCGGCGCATCAGATCAACCTTCAGAACAGGGTCTCCATGCCGGAGACCTCCCCAGCCTTGCTGTGGACGGGGAAGGTTGGCGATGCGTCTGTGTTCCGTGTCTGGGGATGTCGAGCGTTTGTCCGCGACTTGTCTGCGGACAAGCTGTCCCCTCGTGCTGCTCCTTGCGTCTTCCTGGGTTTCCCCCCTAACGCGCCAGGGTGGCAGTTCTACCACCCCACCTCTAGCCGTGTTGTGCCCTCCCAGGACGTCACGTTTGACGAGTCGGTCCCCTACTACCGCCTCTTCCCCTACCGCACTCCGTCCCTTCCCCCGCCACCGCTCTTCCTTGTGCCAGGTCCCCCCCCGGTAGACCCCCTCCCCCCTCAGGGTCCTGCCCCTTTAGGTGTGTCCCAGGTAGACGCAGTCAAGCCAATCGAGGTTGCTGGTGACTCTGGTGCTGCTGAGGGTGCTGAGCCTGGGGGTGCTGACTCTGGTGGTGATGAGCGTGTGGGTACTACGCTTGGGGGTGCCGAGCCTGAGGGTGCTACTACTGGGGGTGCTGAGCCTGGGGGTGCTGAGCCTAGGGGTTCTACGAGTGGGGGTGCTGAGCCTGGGGGTGCTACATCTGGGGGTGCTGAGCCTGGGGGTGCTACGCTTGGGGGTGCGGAGCCTGAGGGAGCTGGGCCTGCTCGTGTCGCGTCTGGCGTTACTGTGCCTGGAGGTTCTCCGGGTGCTTCGTCTCGGCGGGAGCCAATCTCTCCACAGGAACTGCACGAGTGGTTTGACCGGCGCTGGAGGTGTGCTGCTGGAGCTGGAGGCTCTTCGACTACTGAGGGTGCTGGTGTCGCGGGTCCCGGAGGTGCTCGTACTGGGAGTACTGGAGCTTTTGGGCCTGCGGGTACGACTGGAGGTGGAGCTACTGAGGGTGTTGGCGCTGAGGCTACTGCTGGCGGTCCTGCTGGGGGTGCTACTGGTGCTTCTGGAGGTCCTGGAGCTACTGGAGCTGCTGGGGGTCCTGGAGCTGGAGGTGCTGCTAGCGCTGGTGCTACCACTGGGGGTACTGGTGCTGTCTCTGCTGTGTCTGAAGTCGCCGCGCAGCCTCGGCCGTACTTCGTTCCACTCTTTCAGCAGGTTCTTGGTTTTCCGCCTTCTACTAGTCCTCCCCCTCCCTTAGAGTGTCCACAGTCCGTCCTGTCACAGTTCTAGTTACAGCCGTCCTCCCCACTGCCTGCTCCTTCTCCCTACACTGGTCCTACTGGAGGTCTTGCCGAGCGTCGTGAGCCTGAGTCTCGCCCTGCGTCGCCTGTCCGTCCTGCTCACACTAGTGGTCATGGTTCGTGTCAGCGTCCTCCTCCTCTCCCTGGCACGCAACGGATGTCTCTGCGTCCGTCCACTGCTCCTTTGCGTGCGCCTTTGCCTTCTCCTCCTGAGTCCTCTCTTCCTGCTCTTCCCGAACCGGAGTCGGACTCTCTTCGTGCTGCCAGTCCCACTTTCACGCGTCTCCTTGCTACTGTCGTCACTCACCCTTCATTTGAGTCCACTGCTGCGTCTGCCCTAGTTGCTGAGCTCGTCGACTTTGCTGCTCGCTGTCGCCTAGACTACGCTGCTAGTCTTGTCGCTGAGTCTGAGTCTGTCTGTCCTCCGTCCGTTGGGGGTGAGTGTGCCCTTAGCACGGACGTCCTTGAGGACAGGCAGGAGGAGTTCCAGTGTGTGGCTGCTGCTTCACCTCATCTCGTGTCCGTACTGCTTACCCCTGAGGGAGACCCGGATGCACTTGACATCCCGACTCCGCGCTCTTACGCGGAGGCGATAGAGGGTCCCTTTTCCTCTCAGTGGCAAGCAGCTATGGACACAGAGATGGCTTCCTGGAAGTCCACATGCACCTACGTTGACGAGGTTCCCCCGCCTGGGGCGAACATCGTCAGTGGCATGTGGATTTTCAGGGTGAAGCGGCCGCCGGGTTCTCCGCCTGTCTTCAAGGCGCGTTACGTGGCTCGTGGCTTCAGTCAGCGGCAGGGAGTTTACTACTTTCAGACCTTCTCTCCCACCCCGAAGATGACCACTCTTCAGGTACTGCTGCACATAGCTGCTCACCGTGACTACGAGCTGCACTCTCTTGACTTCAGCACTGCTTTCTTGCAGGGTAGCCTGCACGAGGAGATCTGGCTGTGTCGCCCACCCGGCTTCACTGGGACTTTTCCTCCAGGCACCCAGTGGAGCCTCCGGCGGCCAGTCTACGGTCTCCGCCAGGCACCGCGTGAGTGGCACGACACACTGAGGACTACGCTTGCGGCTCTTGGGTTTGCTCCCTCTACTGCCGACCCGTCGCTGTTTCTGCGCACCGACACTTCTTTGCCGCCGTTCTACATCCTCGTGTACGTCGACGACTTGGTCTTTGCCACAGCTGACACTGCTGGACTCGCCCACGTGAAGTCCGAGCTGTAGAAGAGACACACATGCACAGACCTGGGTGAACTGTGCAGCTACCTTGGCTTGCAGATCACCCGGGACAGATCACGCCGCACCATTACCCTGACTCAGTCACACATGGTGCAGCAGGTCCTTCAGCGCTTCGGCTTCACGTACTCCTCGCCTCAGGCCACTCCTCTGCCTACTCGCCACTCACTCTCAGCTCTGCCTTCGGATGAGTCCGTAGAGTCGAGTGGCCCGTACCCAGAGCTTGTAGGCTGCCTCATGTACCTGATGACCTGCACACGACCTGACCTTGCATACCCTCTTAGCATTCTCGCACGCTATGTTGCTCCTGGGAAACACAGACCGGAGCACATGGCTGCAGCGAAGAGGGTGTTGTACTATTTGTGCAGTACGTCGGGCATGGGGCTTGTGCTTGGAGGGCGGAGTCCAGTGGTCCTCACTGGGCACGCAGACGCTTCTTGGGCTGACGTCCAGGCTACGCAGCGGTCGTAACAGGGTTACACCTTCAGCCTTGGTTCCGGCTCTGTTTCGTGGCGGGCTACCCGCTCGTCTTCTGTTCTCAGCTCCAGTTGTGAGGCTGAGATCTACGCAGGAGCCATGGCTGCACAGGAGCTTTGCTGGCTCACCTACCTGCTGAATGACCTTGGAGAGCCGCCTCGTTCTCTTTTAGTACTGTACGTAGACAACAAGGCCATGCTGGCCTTGTTTCGAGAGCAGAGACTGGAGCACAGAACAAAGCACATTGCTCTCCGCTACTTCCTTGCTCGTGAGCTACAGCAGCGTGGTCAGTTGCGGCTTGCATACGTGGCCTCTGAGGCCAACACTGCTGATATCTTCACCAAGGCACTTGCGCCTTGTGATCATCAGCGCTTCTGTACTCAGCTGGGTCTTGTGCCTACCTTGCCTCACTTGCTCACCTCTTGATCTTGCTTGTACTGTTACATATATATATATACCTGCTCTTGCTTGTTTAGCCTTATATATATATATACTCCTGCATGTGAACTGGCATTGTGGCCTTGAACTTGTGCTCGGAATGTGTGGTGACTTTGTGATCCACCCTAAGCTTGCTTTGCTTTGCTTTGCTTGACTGGTCTTGTGACCCCTTGTTACAACCCAATTAGGGTTAGTACTTGTAGCCAACTGTTTCATAGTTCAATCATTCCTCGTTTCTTCTCACAAACACCCACATCTTCCCTTTGTCACTGAATGTCTTGCACCCGGTCCTGTCCAACTAAGATTGGCTGATCTAGTTCAAGGCCAATCCATCCACATACAACACGTTCTCCAACTTCAACTCCCCATACTACCCTTGCAACACCAATTCTCCCTCACCCTTCACAGGCAGCTTCCCTTCATTCCCCAAAATCACATACGGCACACTTGACTCCCTCAAACCAGCCAACCACTCACTATGATTCGTCATGTGCTGAGTGCATCCGCTGTCCATGAACCATGCAGCATTTCCACCTCCTTTTGCGAGCATGCACACCCCGGATGCACGCACCACATTCGCCTTATGTGCGCCACCCAGGATGACATCTTCCTTGTCATTCTCTGCTGCTGCTGCTGCTGCTGCTGCTGCTGCTGCTGCATTTGCCTTCGGAGGTGTTGATCCTTGCTGTTGCGGTCCTCTATAGCTCCGGCTGTTGGGATTGGAGTAGCAGTCAATCGCCCTGTGCCCAATCTTCTTGCAATGATGGCACGCTCCGTTGAACTTCCCTTTCAGTCCCCTTCCGTTTCCTGTACTGTGCTACTGCGTTCCACTCCATCCCGAATTGTTCCCCTTGTATTTCTTGCTCTTTGGGTTTTCCGCACACTCAAACGCACGGTGCCCCATCTTACCACATTGGTAACATGCTCCCGAGGTTCTTCCCGCAGCTGCCGCATTCAGCAATGCACGTTTCTCCTGCTCCATGCCATCAACCGCTTTCTCCCTCCGCTTGGAATCTTCTCGTGCCAACTCCAATGCTTGAAGCATCTCGAGTAGCCTTGTCATGTTTGCAGGCGGGTTACAGATCAGCGCCGGCTTCTCTCCAACCCAATCTTTTGGCAGTTCGTTGATGATATATCCCATCATCCGCCCGCTCACTTTCCTCCACACCCATTGCAGCCAAGTCGTCGTTGTAGCTCCTAGCGAGGTTGATGTAGTCAATGATCTTCTGATTCGGCTCCATGCTCATCAGCAGCAATTTCCTTCGCACCGCAGCTATGTTGCTCTCCATTTGGCCAAGGTAGGCCGACTCCATGTACGCCCATGCTTGTCGTGCAGGGTCTGCATTATCTGCAAACTAATCCATGCCCACGGCAATGCCATCAGAAACCGAGTGGCACAATTGAAAGAATGCTTGCTCACTCCTCCTTTTGTATGCCGCCTTTTCTTCATCCGTTTTTAACGCCCGTGAAGCTTCCTTTCCTTGTTCGTCCGCACGGTAGAGCTCCCACAAACCGACCTCCTTCGCCCTCCATTTAAACTTCAAACGCCACGCGGTGTAGTTCTTCCCATTAAAGCATTGAGCCTCACTTAGCTCAATGGTAGGCTTCGTCACTACCGATCCGTGCGCTAGCATTTCCAGAAGAGCCTTTAACTGGGGATCTCCAATGCTCACAGAGGAGCCCGAACTAGCCTCAGATTGCTCTCCTGGCATTTTGATGGCTTTGTTATGCTCTTAAGAATGCTAAACCGCCGTTTTACCAGCTCTGATACCACTTGTCGGTCTCACGAATCCTCGCTAATTGACTCTCTGCAACCATGGACCTGTATAGCCTACTTAGAGTGAGTTTGTCAAAGCGCGTAGAGTCAACTAAGTTCGTTTTGAGACCGGCAGTCTCGTCGCCCTGCCTGTCGTTTTGGCGCGATCGCGATCGAGCCACTATCTGACGCGCCATCGTTGCCGTCTCAGCTCCCATCCCTGGTTAAGGGTTCTCACGTCCTGGGACCAGGGCTGTCGATTCAAGGGGATTTGCCTTTAATGCCCTGAACATTCCGGGTGAACTCCCAGCCAGCTTCGGCATTTCTAAGGGTTGGTTTCGAGGGAAGCCCGTTTTTCTTACAGGCTGATTTTGAGAAATAGGGGTTTCAACCCGTATCCGTTAAGGGCTGGTTCGGGGCCTTTCCCTGATTTTCTGGATCAGGAGTAAAGTAGCCCTGCGAGATGCCCAAGTGCCACTCTTCTCCTCCCGCTCTCATCCTCCTTGAATCTCCCACAAGCTATCTACTTAGGCAAGAAAGGACTTTCTTGTGTTGATGTTATGGCTGTAGTTGCAAAATATTTTCAAGTCAATTCGTCTCCTCACAGTTCCAAGTACTCACATTGGACTCGCGACACTGACACCCAACGTGGTGAAGAGGAAATTTGCCCCATCGGTTCACGCTAGTAGTACTACATGAAAAACGACCACCTCGGAAGTGCTTTGCGTTTGTACACATAAGTTTAAACGACTTCTTTGCTGACGATGTTTTTTTTTTTCTACGATCCCCCTCCTCCCCTCCCCATCCCACTTCCCCCCTTACTGTAGGTGTGCAGATGTGTCGTCAGTATACTCCTTCCCGCTCCGCCTTTGTGCCATTAGAGCTCACGTACATTTTTGTAGGAAGCCCGGATTTCAAGTACCGTAAGCCTCCGGATAGAAGCGCAGGCCTCGGATAAGCGCCGGCGCTTATAAAAGGATGAGGGCGCTTATATCCGGTCCTCGATTATAAGCACACCCCTGAAGGCTTACGGATTATAAGCGCCACCCTCTTCTTTTTATTATAATTTTACTGAAATCGTTGTAACGAAACCCAACATTTTCATTCCCACATTTTGAATTTCGATGCCCCCTCACCCTCGCCTGGCTCACTGGCAACGCGTCCAGTCAGAATGAGCTGTCAAAGGCGCACGTTGACTCATTCTGACTGTGTGTGTTGGCAGGGAATCAATCCTTGCCAACTTGCACGCGAGATTCTCAATCACAGCCTTGTACAGTATAGTTTCACATTCTGACAGTGTGTGTTGGCAGGGAATCAATCCCTGCCAACTTGCATGCGAGATTCTCAATCGAACCCTGTATAGTTCCGACTCGATTCAATTCGCAAGAACGGGATCTACAGTTTGGTGGAAAAACGACGAATTTCATATATGCTATTATATAAGCACCGGCGCTTATAAAAATCCTCAATTATAAGCGCACCCCCTAAAAAAACGTGTTTTTTTATAACCCCAGGGGCGCTTCTGTCAGATCATATTTAGCTGATGCATGTATTGTAGGCTGCTGTTGGGGTAGACCATAGGGGGTACAACCCAATTAGGGTTGGTACTTGTATCCTTGTTTCATTCCATAGTGCACTCATTCTCTCTAATCTCAACATGGTATAGAGCGGGTCCTTCCTAAGGACCATTTTTTTAAGGGCCCACCAACGAAATTTTCTCTGCCCGGAGCGCGCCCTCCTCTCCCCGAGGCGCGCTCCCCCTAGTCCTTCTCGCGCTGCCCTTGTGACCCCCGCGAGTCGCGCGCGCGACCTTTTTTTTCGCGCGCGCGGCCCGGACCACGTCGCGCTGGCCTTACGGCCGCGTCGCGCCGCCCTCGCGGCTCTCCTGCGTCGCGCCGCCCTCGCGGCTCTCCTGCGTCGCGCCGCCCTCGCGGCCCCCTAGCGCCGCCCACGCGGCCCCGCCGTCCCCTCTGCCGGCCCCGCCGCTACATCCGACGGCCCCGCCGTCCCCTCTGCCGGCCCCGCCGCTGCACTCGACGGCCTCGCCGTCCCCTCTGCCGGCCCCGCCGCTGCACCCGACGGCCCCGCCGTCCCCTCTGCCGGCCCCGCCGCTGCACCCGACGGCCCCGCCGTCCCCTCACGGCCCCGCCGCTGCACCTGAAGGCCCCGCCGTCCCCTCTGACGGCCCCACCACTACGCCTGCCGGCCCTGCCACTACCCCTGACGGCCCCGTTGCTGCACCTGCCGGCCCTGCTGCTACACCTACCGGCCCCGCCACTGCACCTGAGGGCCCCGCCGCTGCGTCTCCCGGCCCCGCCGCTGCATCTCCCGGCCCCGCCGCTGCATCTCCCGGCCCCGCCGCCCCAGCAGCTGAGCCGCCCTAGCAGCCAAGCCGCCCCAGCAGCCGAGCCGCCCCTGCAGCCGAGCCGCCCCTGCAGCCGAGCCGCCCGAGCCGCCCGAGCCGCCGAGCCGCCCGAGCCGCCCAGCAGCCGAGCCGCCGAGCCGCCTGAGCCGCCCGAGCCGCCTGCACTGCCCTGTCTGGTGAGCACTGAGCTTTACTCTCCGCACTGCCCTCACCCTACTGCTGTCATGGCTACCCCCAGTGTCCTCACCTTTGACGCTGAGGGCAGAGCCATCGACTTTGACGTCTGGGTAGACGACCTGCTGCTTTTCCTACAGTGCGACAGAGCTGACGGCCTCTCTCTCTTTGATCTCACTTCTGGTGCCTCTCCCGCCCCTGCTGCTACTGAGGATGCCACAGTTCGCTCACAGTGGGCCACACGCGATGCTGCTACACGTCTTGCTGTGCGTCGCCACCTCCCTCCCTCTGGGCGTGCACACTTTGGGTCGTACAAGAGTGCTCAGACCTTGTACGACGCCGTTATTGCACGCTACTCCTCCCCTGCCACTGCTGCACTGAGCCGCCTCATGCTACCGTACCTCTTTCCCGACCTTGCTTCTTTTGCAACAGTCGCCGACCTCATTACCCACCTGCGCACTAGTGACGCTCGCTTCCGCGCTGCGCTTCCTGCTGAGTTCTGCGCCAAGAACCCCCCCCCCCATGTACTTCACTCTCTACTACATTGTCACCCGCCTCCCTGACTCCCTTCGCGGAGTCAGGGACGACTTCCTCTCAGTCTGCCCCACCACTCTCACTGTTGACCTCCTCGAGAAGTCCCTCCTAGCAGCCGAGAAGAGCATTCTCGCTGTAGGGGCCTCTCGTGGTGACCCGCGCACCCCCATCTTTGAGGGGTGTTGCCCCTCCCCCCTCCTGCCCTCTGTCGCCTCTGCTGCTACGGCCGACCTAGTTGGTTTTGACTCGGTCGGTGCGGCGTCTGCCCCCAGTGGGAGACGTCGCTCTGGCAAGGGCAAGGGGGGCAGGAGCGGTGGTGGAGGCGGCGGGGGCGGTGGAGGCGGCGGTGGAGGCAGCGGAGGAGGTGGGGGTGGTAGCGGTAGTGGTGGCGGGAGTGGAGGTGTCAGCGGCGGCAGTGGAGGCGGGGGCTGCGGCGGCGGTGGTGGTGGGAGTGGAGGCGGGGGCGGCGGTGGTGGCGGCGACGGTGGGAGTGGCGGTGGACGCGGAGGTGGTGGCGGCGGCGGCGGCGGAGGCGGCGGCGGAGGTCGTGGCTCGTCGCAGAGGAGTGGCTCCGGTGGTGGTCAGCGCCAGCAGCAGCAGCGTGGTCAGGAGACTCTCTCCCCGCAGCAGCTCCGTGAGTGGTACGCTGCACGTCAGATAGGTGGGGGTACTGGTCCGTGCACCTACGTCCTGCGCACTGGCGACCGTGCGGGTGAGCCGTGTGGTGGTCCACACTCCACCCAGCGCTGCTTCGGCCGCCTGTCTGACGCTTGGCGCCGCCAGTTTCCTGACGCCTCTGAGATCCCTCGCTGGGACCAGCTGTCTAGGGCAGGAGTAGCTATCTTTGATCTTGACTTTGATGCTATTCTTCGTGCCATGTATGCTGTGACTATTAGTGAGGAGGGTGACTGTTACCGGTGTTTCCCGCCCGACCCGGGCATTGGTACTGCGGCTCTAGGTGCTGTTGAGGCTGCTGCTCCAGGTACTGGTGTGGCTGTCGCTCTAGGTGCCAGTGAGTCTGTGTCCTCAGGTGCTGGTGAGTCTGCTCTCTCAGGTACTGCGTCGGCTCCGCCCTCTCTCACCTTCACTCTTGACTCAGGAGCGTCTCGCTCCTTCTTTCGAGACCGCACAACACTCACGCCGCTTAGTCGGCCAGTGGCAGTCTCCCTGGCGGACCCCTCTAGGGGTCCTGTTCTGGCTCGCTACTCCACTGTCCTTCCGTGCCTTGCGGTCCCGTCTGGCTCCCTGTCCGGTCTCTACCTCCCCTCGTTCTCTACGAACTTGGTGGCGGGTGCTGACCTACAAGATGCAGGGGTTGACCAGTTCACCCCTGCGCGCCGACGGGACACCCACTGCACGGACGCGGACACGGGTCGACACTTGACCACGTTCACACGTGGGCTGGGGTCGAGCCTGTACACACTCACTGTTCCGTCTCCTCCTCCTGCGTCTGGTCAGGTAGCTGCGTCGGGTCAGGTGTTTGCTGCAGCGTCCAGGTCTGGTCCTGAGTCAGCCCCCTGCTCATGTCGCCTCCTGTCCCACGAGACCCTCCTGTGGCACCACCGCATGGGTCACCCCTCCCTGCCTCGTCTCCGGGGCATGGCCTCTCGCCTTCTTGTCTCTGGTCTTCCCCGGTCCCTCCCTCCCCTTCCTCCGGGGCCTGGCCCTCCCTGTGTCCCCTGTGTCGAGGGTCGCCTGCGGGCTACCCCTCACTCCTCCCCGTTTCCTCCGACGGAGGCCCCGATGCAGACGCTTCACATGGACGTGTGGGGCCCAGCCCGCGTCCGTGGACAGGGTCACGAGCGCTACTTCCTGCTGGTGGTTGACGACTACTCGCGTTACACCACAGTCTTCCCCTTGCGCAGCAAGGGTGAGGTCACTGAGGTGTTGATTGACTGGATCCGCGCAGCTCGTCTCCAGCTCAGGCGGAGCTTCGGCTCGGACTTTCCTGTTTTGCGTCTGCACTCGGACAGAGGCGGAGAGTTCTCCTCCGGCCTTCTGCAAGCCTACTGTCGTGCACGAGGCATCCGCCAGACCTTCACGCTTCCGGACTCTCCACAGCAGAATGGGATTGCTGAGCGCCGCATCGGCATAGTCATGAACGTCGCCCGTACGTCCATGATGCATGCGGCTTCCCCCCATTTTCTGTGGCCGTTTGCGGTTCGGTACGCCGCGCATCAGATCAACCTTCAGCCCAGGGTCTCCAGACCGGAGACCTCCCCAGCTTTGCTGTGGATGGGGAAGGTTGGCGATGCGTCGGCGTTCCGTGTCTGGGGATCTCGGGCGTTTGTCCGCGACTTGTCTGCGGACAAGCTGTCCCCTCGCGATGCTCCCTGCGTCTTCCTTGGGTTCCCCCCCGACGCCCCTGGGTGGCAGTTCTACCACCCCACCTCTCGACGTGTTCTGTCCTCCCAGGACGTCACGTTCGACGAGTCGGTTCCCTTCTACCGGGTCTTCCCCTACCGCACTCCGTCCCTCCCCCCGCCGCCCCTCTTCCTGGTCCCAGGTCCCCCCCCGGTAGACCCCCTCCCCCCTCAGGGTCCTGCCCCTTCAGGTGTGTCTCAGGTAGACGCGGTCGAGCCTGTCGAGGTCACTGGTGACTCTGGTGCTGCTGCGGGTGCGGAGCCTCGGGGTGCTGAGCCTGGGGGTGCTGAGACTGGGGGTGCTGGGCCTGGGGGTGCTGAGCCTGGGGGTGCTGAGCCTGGGGGTGCTGAGCCTGGGGGTGCTAAGCCTAGGGGTGCTGAGCCTGGGGGTGCTGAGCCTGGGGGTGCTGAGACTGGGGGTGCTGAGCCTGGGGGTGCTGAGCCTGGGGGTGCTGAGCCTGGGAGTACTGCGTCTGGGGGTGCTTCGCCTGGGAGTGCTGCGCCTGCTGCTTCTGTTCCTGGTGGTTCTCCGGACCGTTCTTCGCGCCGCGAGCCGCTCTCTCCTCTGGAGCTGCGTGAGTGGTTTGCCCGGCGCTGGAGGCGAGGTGCTGGAGCTGGGGGTGCTGCGGGTGCTGGAGGTTCTGTTGCTGCCGAGGGAGATGGTACCACGGGTCCCGGAGGTGCTCGTACTGAGAGTACTGGAGCTGCCGGGCCCGGGGGTGCCTCTGGAGTTGGAGCTGCTGCGGGTGCTGGCGCTGAGTCTACGACTGTCGGTCCTACTGAGGGTACTTCTGGCGCTGCTGGAGGTGCTGGAGTTGGAGCTGCTACTGGTGCTGGTGCTGCCTCTGGAGGTGTTGGTGCTGTCCCTGCTGTCTCTGGCGGTGCTGCGCGGCCTCGGCCGTACTTCGTTCCGCTCCTTCAGCAGGTTCTTGGTCTCCCGCCTTCCACTGGTCCTTCTCCTCCCGTAGAGTGTCCACAGCCTGTCCCGTCGCAGTCACAGTTACAGCCCGCCTCTCCCCTGCCTTCTCCTTCTCCCTACACTGGTCCTACTGGAGGTCTTGCTGAGCGTCGTGAGCCCGCGTCCCGCCCTGCGTCGCCAGTCCGAGCTGCTCGCCCTAGTGGTTGCGGTTCGCTTCAGCGTCCTCCTCCTGTCCCTGGCACACACAGGATGTCTCTGCGTCCGTCCACTGCTCCTCTGCGTGCCCCTTTGCCTTCTGCTCCTCAGTCTTCTCTTCCTACACTTGCCGACCCGGAGTCGGACTCTCGCCGTGCTGCCAGTCCTACTGTCACGCGTCTTTTTGCTACTGTTGTCACTGACCATTCCTTTGAGTCCGCTGCTGCGTCTGCCCTAGTTGCTGAGCTGGTCGACTTTGCTGCTGCGTGTCCTCTAGACTACGCTTCCAGTCTTGTTGCTGAGTCTGCTGCGTCTGCTGAGTCTGCGTCTGCTGCGTCTGCGTCTGCCTGTCCTCCGTCCGTCGGGGGTGACTGTGCTCTTGGCACGGACGTCCTTGAGGACAGGCAGGAGGAGTTCCAGTGCTTTGCCGCCGCTTTGCCCCATCTCGTGTCCATGCTTGTTACCCCTGAGGGAGACCCGGATGCTCTAGACATCCCGACCCCACGCTCTTACGCAGAGGCGATGGCCGGTCCCTACTCCTCTCAGTGGCAGTCAGCCATGGACGCAGAGATGGCTTCCTGGAAGTCCACAGGCACCTACGTCGACGAGGTTCCCCCACCTGGGGCGAACATTGTCAGTGGCATGTGGATTTTCAGGGTGAAGCGGCCGCCGGGTTCTCCGCCTGTCTTCAAGGCACGCTACGTGGCTCGTGGCTTCAGTCAGCGACAGGGAGTTGACTTCTTTAAGACCTTCTCCCCGACCCCGAAGATGACCACTCTTCGGGTTCTACTGCATGTCGCTGCTCAGCGTGACTACGAGCTACACTCTCTTGACTTCAGCACTGCTTTCCTGCAGGGCCGCCTGCACGAGGAGATCTGGCTGCGCCGCCCTCCTGGCTTCACTGGGTCGTTCCCTCCTGGTACCCAGTGGAGCCTCCGGCGGCCAGTCTACGGTCTCCGCCAGGCGCCGCGTGAGTGGCACGACACACTGAGGACTACACTTGCGGCTCTTGGGTTTGCTCCTTCTACTGCTGACCCGTCGCTGTTTCTACGCACTGACACCTCGCTGCCGCCGTTCTACATCCTCGTGTACGTCGACGACTTGGTCTTTGCCACTGCGGACACTGCCGCACTCGCCCACGTGAAGTCCGAGCTGCAGAAGAGACACACGTGCACAGACCTGGGTGAACTAACAAGCTATCTTGGCTTGCGGATCACCCGGGACAGAGCACGCCGCACCATTACCCTGACTCAGTCACACATGGTGCAGCAGGTCCTTCAGCGCTTCGGCTTCACGTACTCCTCGCCTCAGTCCACTCCTCTGCCTTCGGGACACTCGCTCTCAGCTCTGCCTTCGGATGAGTCCGTAGAGTCGAGTGGTCCGTATCCAGAGCTTGTGGGCTGCCTCATGTACCTGATGACCTGCACTCGACCTGACCTCGCATACCCTCTCAGCATCTTAGCACGCTATGTTGCTCCCGGCCGTCACCGGAAGGAGCACATGGATGCAGCTAAGAGGGTGTTGCGCTACTTGTGCAGTACGTCGGGCATGGGGCTAGTGCTTGGAGGGCGAGAGCGGCCTGTGCTCACTGGGCACTCAGACGCTTCTTGGGCTGACCACCAGGCTACTCAGCGGTCGTCTCAGGGTTACACCTTCAGTCTTGGCTCTGGCTCTGTCTCTTGGCGCTCTACTCGCTCTTCTTCTGTTCTCAGCTCCAGCTGTGAGGCTGAGATCTACGCCACGGCCATGGCTGCCCAGGAGCTTCGCTGGCTCACCTACCTGCTGACTGACCTTGGAGAGCAGCCTCGTTCTCCTCCAGTGCTGTACGTCGACAACAAGGCAACCATTGCCTTGTGTCAGGAGCACAGACTGGAGCACAGGACGAAGCACATTGCTCTGCGCTACTTCCTTGCTCGAGAGCTGTAGCAGCGTGGTCAGCTTCTTCTGCGTTTCGTGGCCACTGAGGCCAACACTGCTGATGTGTTCACCAAGGCACTTCCGCCTCGTGACCATCAGCGCTTTTGCACTCTGCTAGGCCTTGTGCCCACTGGGCCTCACTTGCTTACCTCTTGACCTTGCTTGTACTGCTGCATATATATATCCTTGCTCTTGCTTGTTTAGCACTGTTATATATATATGCTCTGCTGCATGTGAACTGGCCTTGTGGCCTTGACCTTGTGCTCGGAATTTGTGTGGTATCCTTGAGATCCACCCTGAGCTTGCTTTGCTTTTCTTTACTTGTCTTGCTTGACTGGTCTTGTGACCCCTTGCTCTCCCCCACTTTGCCTATGGGGGTGTGTCAGATCATATTTAGCTGATGCATGTATTGTAGGCTGCTGTTGGGGTAGACCATAGGGGGTACAACCCAATTAGGGTTGGTACTTGTATCCTTGTTTCATTCCATAGTGCACTCATTATCTCTAATCTCAACAGCTTCTATCCGGGGGCTGACGGTATTGAATTTTACCTGCGCCCGTGATCGCTAAGGGCTAAGAAACGGTCACCTTCGTGAAAATCAGGGCCCAACTTCGAGCAGCTCAAGACTCAAAGTGTTGGTCCCAGGGACTTGGACAGGCCTGCCTGGGACTCCAGCCTAGCCAGCGACCCACAATGATGGCCTGACGTTATTTGGATTGACACGAAATAAGTGATTCATTATGAGTGCGAGGGTTTCACGAGTGAGCTGAAATGCACTAAAAATGAAAGCTGAACTGCTACTGAATGGGCAATGGAAGTTCAAGACAAGATTATATAGGCATCCCTCGAGCTAGGCGAGGACGTCGGGGTAGCGAGGTTCGGAGGTGTGGCGAAAGCTGCGGTGGCGACTCGGTAGTGGTTCGGGGTGAATTTTTAGGCCGAACCAGCTGACGCGAGCACTTCGTACAAATACTCTCTAAAGAAGCCCTAACGGTAACGAATTACATTTCGTTAAACTTACTCATCAACGCCAACTTCTACATACGGTATGATCAAGAAAAAAATCAATGCATACCTCTACATATGCTACAAGGTCACGATCGACAAAATGCTTCACCAAGTTCATGAGCTACAACGCGTACCAAACTAGCTCGCGCAAGGCGACCACGAAATTTACACAAACATTACGTGTCTAGACTGTATAAAGGGGCTCACATCACAACCCAACCCAAAGTGGAACCATTGGGGTGTTAGAATTTCTCCCTTGCCTGCAGCATGGCTGCCTGGCTGGACCGTTTGCTGCACCAGGATGCTTTCCCTGTATGGCAGAGGCAGCGGCGGGAGTGAGATGGCGGTCAAAGTGAAATGGTGATGGGAGAGAGATGGTTGTGGGAGCATGGCAGCAACGGGAGTGATTTCACTGCACAGCAGTACCAATTGGTGGGACCCATGCATGCATCCCAACATGGTGGGTCCAAAGCGACCGTGCGTTTCCCCCCAGCCCCCCACACAACAGGTGTCGCAGGTGGTTACTAAACAATCTCAAGTCCACACGGCATGATCCAGAGGGGAGGGCGGCTCACAGGAGCAAGCAGGTTCACAGGGTGCGGAGTTCCTGATTGTTCTCTTACCCCCCTCCCTCTTCCCCCTTTGTGCCTGGTCCATTTCGCATTGCATCACCTCTGCTACGCAATTTGTAACTGCCTACTTCATCACCCTTCACATCCATTGGTCTGCATTTAACTCGCCTATGCTGGGTGGAAATGTGTTGCCTGCCCCTCTCTGCACCCATCCATCTGCCCGTCTCTGCCTCTCCTTGCTGCCAGAACTCTCCACAGCAGGCTGTGCGTTGCGATCGTGTGGGGGATGGGCAGGGTGCATGAGGCGAGAGGCTGAGAGTGGCGAGTGATGCAGGCCACAGCCTGCACCAGACACATCTGAAGACGCGGAGAAGTATGCAGATATGGATTGGGATGGAGAAGGGCATGAGGACGTTGAAGGGGAAGAGGACGGGGGGAGAGGCGGGGGAAGGGATGGATAGGAGTGGGGAGGGGATTGGGGATGGGATTGGGGATGGGAACAGGAAGGAAGGTGATAGAGAAGAAGAGGGTGCAGTGTTGCAATGAGACCGGTGGGACAGGCCATGAGAAGAGAGAAGAGAGTTTGGTAAGGTAGGTGGGTGTGTGAGAGAGGCGGTGAGTGATGGGGTGCGGGGAAGGAAGTAGCGGCATGAAAGTAGATTTATTGTTTCGAATGCGGTGAGTGTTTGGGACAACGGTTGCCAGTAGGAGATGCAGGTGGGACAGACTAGGAGAGGCCAGGGGGGAATGCGAGTGAGGTGGGTGTGAGAGAAGCGGTGAGTGATGGGAAGGGAGGACAACAAGGGAATGATGTCAGATACTATCAATCGCCATTAGTCCCGCGTTGCCACCTTGGATAAAACTAGGGCAGGCATTCGCAGGGCAAGCAACAGTGAGAGTGACATGAGCATGACACGAGCTTGAGGCAGACCTGAGATTAGAATGACTTGAGACTTGTCAGAACATATATGTAGCTTATGCTGTTGTGTAGGCTACAGTGGGGTATCCCATAGGGGGTACAACCCAATTAGGGTTTTGCTATTTGTACCCAACTCTTTCATAGTGCATTCATTCTCGTTCTATTAACCACATGGTATCGAGCAGGTTCCCCCGTGGGAACTGTGCTTAGGGCCCACCACTTTTAAACTTTTTTTCTGCCCGGAGCGCGCTCCGGGCCCTCGCTCTCACTCTTTCGGCCTGCCCTGCGGCCCCCTAGCCGCCCGCGCGCACCCGTTCAGGCCCCTAGCCGCCCGCGCGCCGCCCGTCCCGGCCCTTAGCCGCTCGCGCGCCGCCCGTTCAGGCCCCTAGCTGCCCGCGCGCCGCCCGTCCCGGCCCCTAGCCGCTCGCGCGCCGCCCGTTCAGGCCCCTAGCCGCCCGCGCGCCGCCCGTCCCGGCCCCTAGCCGCTCGCACGCCGCCCGTTCAGGCCCCTAGCCGCCCGCGCGCCGCCCGTCCCGGCCCCTAGCCGCTCGCGCGCCGCCCGTTCAGGCCCCTAGCCGCCCGCGCGCCGCCCGTCCCGGCCCCTAGCCACTCGCGCGCCGCCCGTTCAGGCCCCTAGCCGCCCGCGCGCCGCCCGTCCCGGCCCCTAGCCGCTCGCGCGCCGCCCGTTCAGGCCCCTAGCCGCCCGCGCGCCGCCCGTCCCGGCCCCTAGCCACCCGCGCGCGCCCGTCCCGGCCCCTAGCCACCCGCGCGCGCCCGTCCCGGCCCCTAGCCACCCGCGCGCGCCCGTCCCGGCCCCTCACCGCCCGCGCGCCGCCCGACCCGGCCCCAAGCCGCCCTGTGCCGCCCGCCCCGGCCGCGCTCTCCTGTCTCGGCCCCTCGGCGCCAGGACGCCACCCGTCCTGGCCCCTCACCCGTCCCGGCCTCACACCGCCCGTGCGCCGCCCGTCCCTGCTGCACGCCGCCGTCCCGGCCCCCCACGCCGCCCGTTAGCCGCCGTGCAGCCTGAGCCGCCCGAGCCGTCTGCGCAGCTGAGGAGCCGAGCCGCCCGAGCCGCCTGTGCCGCTGACTGCCCGAGCTGCCCGAGCCGCCTGAGCCGCCCGAGCCGCCCGAGCCGCCTCCCCCCCTTTTCCCGTCGCCCGTCGCGGCTCCTTCGGGGGCCGGCTGAGGGGTGGCAGGTGTGTGGTCTCCCCTGCTTCTCCTCCTCCTTCGTCTCGAGCCGCCTCGCCGCCGAGCCGCTCTACACCCGAGCCTCCCAGCAGCCGCGCCGCCCTGCAGCCGAGCCGCTCTACACCCGAGCCTCCCAGCAGCCGAGCCGCCCTACAGCCGCGCCGCCGGGTCGCCGAGCTGCCGAGCTGCAGTTGCTGCAGAGCCGCCGTACTGCCGAGCCGCTGAGTCGCCGAGCCTACTCTACCCACCACTGGTGAGCCCCTGCCCTGCTAGCACGCTACGCGTCGCCTGCTTGCCTGCCTGCCTCCCTTTTTGGCTTGCCTGGCTGCCTGCCTTACTGCTGCTACTCCTGCTCCTGCCTCTACTGGTGGAGCCAGATGCAGCCCCATCGACGTCTGCGTGAGTCCCTCACGCCCCAGCAGCTGCGTGAGTGGTACGCTGGTTGGGGCTGTAGGGGTGGTGGCGCTACTACTGCTACCACTCCTGCTGCTTCTACTACTGGTGGCGGCCAGATGCAGCTCCCGCGACCCCCCCGCGCGTCTCTCACGCCTCAGCAGCTTCGTGAGTGGTACGCTCAGAGTAGAGGGTCTCTCAGTTCTGTTCGCTGCTCTTACGTGATTCTCACTGGTGCTCGGACTGGTCAGCCTTGTGGGACACCTGGTCATACACAGTCCCGCTGCTTCGCCCGTCTGAGCGACGCCTGGCGTACCGTGTTTGGCGACGAGGCTGAGCTCCCCGACTGGGTGGAGTTGCTTAGGCAGAGGGTAGATATATTTGCTCTTGACTATGATGCTATTCTCACTGCCATGTATGCATTGCCTACTAGTGCTGACCGTGCCGGTCACCTGTGCGTCCCGCCTGACCCGGGTATAGGACCTGCTGCTCTAGCTACTGGTGAGGCTGCTGCTGCTCTGGGTGCTAGTGAGTCTCCTGCTCCAGGTACAGGTGCGGCTGCTGCTCTAGGTGCTAGTGAGTCTGCTTCCTCAGGTGCGGGTGAGGCTGCGCTCTCAGGTACCGCGTTGGCTTCGGCCTCCCTCACCTTTACACTTGACTCTGGGGCTTCTCGCTCCTTCTTTTGGGACCGCACCACACTCACGCCGCTTGGTCGGCCGGTTGCAGTCTCCCTGGCTGACCCCTCTGGGGGTCCTGTCCTCGCTCACTTCTCCACTGTCCTCCCGTGTCCGGCTGCCCCCTCGGGCACCCTGTCTGGCCTGTACCTCCCCTCGTTCTCGACGAACTTGGTGAGTGGTGCAGACCTGCAGGATGCGGGGGTTCACCAGTTCACTCCTGCGAGTCAGCGGGTGACCCACAGCACGGACGCACGCACAGGCCGGCACCTGGCCACGTTCTCGCGTCGGCCGGGGTCGAGCCTCTACACCCTGACCACTGAGTCTCCTCCTGTCCCTGCGTCCGGTCAGGTAGCAGCGTCAGGTCAGGTGTTTGCTGCTGCGTCCAGGTCTGGTCCTGAGTCTGCCCCCTGTTCGTGTCGCCTCCTGTCTCACGAGACTCTCCTGTGGCACCACCGTCTTGGCCACCCCTCCTTGCCCCGTCTTCGGGGCATGGCTTCCCGTGTCCTTGTCTCTGGTCTTCCCCAGTCTCTCCCTCCCCTTCCTTCGGGACCAGGACCTTTCTGTGTCCCCTGTGTCGAGGGGCGCCTCAGGGCTGCTCCTCACTCCTCCCAGTTTCCCCCGACAGAGGCTCCTCTGCAGACACTTCACATGGACGTGTGGGGCCCGGCCCCCGTCCGTGGGCAGGGTCACGAGCGCTACTTCCTGTTGGTGGTTGACGACTACTCGCGTTACACCACAGTCTTCCCCTTGCGCAGCAAGGGTGCTGTCACTGAGGTGCTGATCGACTGGATCCGCGAGGCTCGTCTCCAGCTCAGGAGGAGCTTCGGCTCGGACTTTCCTGTTCTGCGTCTGCACTCTGACCGAGGTGGGGAGTTCTCCTCTCGCCTTCTGCGAGACTACTGTCGTGCACAGGGGATCCGCCAGACCTTCACGCTTCCGGACTCACCACAGCAAAATGGGATTGCTGAGCGCCGCATTGGCATGGTCATGGATGTCGCTCGTACGTCCATGATGCATGCGGCTGCCCCCCATTTTCTGTGGCCGTTTGCGGTTCGGTACGCGGCGCATCAGCTCAACCTTCACCCCAGGGTCTCTCGGCCCGCGATGTCCCCAGTGTTACTGTGGACGGGGAAGGTCGGCGATGCGTCTGCGTTCCGTGTCTGGGGATCTCGGGCGTTTGTCCGCGACTTATCTGCGGACAAGCTGTCCCCCCGTGCTGCTCCCTGTGTCTTCCTTGGCTTCCCCCCTGACGCTCCAGGGTGGCAGTTCTACCACCCCTCCTCTCGTCGTGTTCTGTCCTCCCAGGACGTCACGTTCGACGAGTCAGTCCCCTTCTACCGCCTCTTCCCCTACCGTACTCCTTCCCTCCCCCCCCCCACCAGACTTCCTGGTGCCAGTTCCCCCCCTTGTAGACCCCCTCCCCCCTCAGGTTCCTGCCCCTTCAGGTGTGTCCCAGGTAGACACAGTCGAGCCAGTCGAGGTTGCTGCTGAGTCTGGTCCTGTTGCGGGTGCAGAGTCTGGGGGTGCTACGCCTGCGGGTGCTGAGCTTGGGGGTGCTGCTGCTGGGGGTGCTGAGCCTGGGGGTGCGAGGCCGGGGGGTGCTGAGCTTGGGGGTGCTGCTGCTGGGGGTACTGAGCCGGGGGGTGCTACGTCAGGAGCTGCTGAGCCTGGGGGTGCTGAGCCTGGAGGTGCGGAGCCTGCGACTGCTGGACCAAGGGGCTCTCCGGTTGCTCCGTCTCGGCGGGAGCCGCTCTCTCCACAGGAGCTGCGCGAGTGGTTTGCTCGCCGCTGGAGGCGTGCTGCTGGAGCTGGAGCTCCTTCGACTGCTGAGGGTGCTGGTGCTGCCGGTCCCGGAGCTGCTGGGCCTGCGGGTCCTACTGGAGCTTGAGCTGCTGAGCCTGGGGGTGCTGAGTCTGGAGCTGCTGAGCCTGGGGGTGCTGAGTCTGGAGCTGCTGAGCTTGGGGGTGCTACGTTTGGAGCTGCTGAGCCTGGGGGTGCTACGTCTGGAGCCGCTGAGCCTGGGGTTTCTCCTGGTATTGCGTCTCGGCGGGAGCCCCTCTCTCCACAGGAGCTGCGCGAGTGGTTTGCTCGCCGCTGGAGGCGTACTGCTGGAGCTGGAGCTTCTTCGACCGTCGAGGGTGCTGGTGCCGCCGGTCCCGGAGGTGCTACGCTTGCGGGTCCTACTGGAGCTGGGGCTGTTGAGGGCGTTGGTGCTGAGTCTGCTGCTGTCTGTCCTGACGGTGGTTCTGCTGCTGGTGCTGCTGGAGGTACTGCCACTGGAGGTGTTGGTGGCGCTGGTGCTGCCGCTGAGGGTGCTGGTGCTGTCCCTGCTGAGTCTGGAGCTGCCGCGCGGCCTTGGCCGTACTTCGTTCCGCTCCAGCAGCAGGTTCTTGGTCTTTCTCCTCCGGTAGAGTGTCCACCGCCTGTCCAGTCGCAGTCACGGTTGGAGCCGACCTCCCCACTGCCTGCTCCTTCTCCCTACACTGGTCCTACTGGAGGTCTTGCTGAGCGTCGTGAGCCTGCGTCTCGTCCCGCGTCGCCTGTTCGTGCTGCCCGCGCTAGTGGTCGTGGTTCGCGTCCGCGTCCTCCTCCTGTCCCTGGCACGCACCGGATGTCTCTGCGTCCGTCCACTGCTCCTCTGCGTGCCCTTTTGCCTTCTCCTCCTGAGTCCTCCCTTCCTGTGCTTACCGACCCAGAGTCGGACTCCCTTCGTGCTGCGAGTCCTACTGTCACGCGTCTGCTTGCTACTGTCGTCACTGACCCCTCTTTTGAGTCCGCTGCTGCGTCTGCTCTTGTCGCTGAGCTCGTCGACTTTGCTGCTCGCTGTCGTCTAGACTACGCTGCTAGTCTTGTTGCTGAGTCTGCGTCTGTCTGTCCTCCGTCCGTCGGGGGTGAGTGTGCTCTTGGCACGGACGTCCTAGAGGACAGGCAGGAGGAGTTCCAGTGTCTGGCTACTGCTTCACCTCATCTCGCGTCTGTACTGCTTGCTCCTGAGGGAGATCCGGATGCACTAGACATCCCGACTCCGCGCTCTTACGCGGAGGCCGTAGAGGGTCCCTACTCCTCTCAGTGGCAGGCAGCTATGGATGCAGAGATGGCTTCCTGGAAGTCCACAGGCACCTATGTTGACGCGGTTCCCCCTCCTGGGGCGAACATTGTCAGTGGCATGTGGATCTTCAGGGTGAAGCGGCCGCCGGGCTCTCCACCTGTCTTCAAGGCGCGGTACGTCGCTCGTGGCTTCAGTCAACGGCAGGGAGTTGACTACTTTCAGACCTTCTCTCCCACCCCGAAGATGACCACTCTTCGGGTGCTGCTGCACATAGCCGCTCAGCGCGACTACGAGCTTCACTCTCTCGACTTCAGTACTGCGTTCTTGCAGGGGAGCCTGCACGAGGAGATCTGGCTGCGCCGTCCACCTGGCTTCACTGGGACTTTCCCTCCTGGCACCCAGTGGAGCCTCCAACGGCTAGTCTACGGTCTCCGCCAGGCACCACGTGAGTGGCACGACACACTGAGGACTACGCTTGCGGCCCTTGGGTTTGCTCCTTCTACTGCTGACCCATCGCTGTTTCTGCGCACCGACACTTCACTGCCGCCGTTCTACATCCTCGTGTACGTCGACGACTTGGTCTTTGCCACAGCGGACACTGCTGGACTCGCCTACGTGAAGTCCGAGCTGCTGAAGAGACACACGTGCACAGACCTGGGTGAACTGCGCAGCTACCTTGGCTTGCAGATCACTCGGGACAGAGCACGCCGCACCATTACCTTGACTCAGTCACACATGGTGCAGCAGGTCCTTCAGCGCTTCGGCTTCACGTACTCCTCGCCTCAGGCCACTCCTCTGTCTACTCGTCACTCGCTCTCAGCTCTGCCTTCGGATGAGTCCGTAGAGTCGAGTGGCCCGTACCCAGAGCTTGTTGGCTGCCTCATGTACCTGATGACCTGCACACGACCTGACCTTGCATACCCTCTTAGCATTCTTGCACGCTATGTTGCTCCTGGGAGACACCGACCAGAGCACATGGCTGCAGCGAAGAGGGTATTGCGCTACCTGTGCAGTACGTCGGGCATGGGGCTAGTGCTTGGAGGGCGGAGTCCAGTGGTACTTACAGGTCACGCGGACGCTTCTTGGGCTGACGACCAGGCTACGCAGCGGTCGTCACAGGGTTACACCTTCAGCCTTGGCTCCGGCTCTGTCTCGTGGCGGGCTACTCGCTCGTCTTCGGTTCTCAGCTCGAGTTATGAGGCTGAGATCTACGCAGGGGCCATGGCTGCACAGGAGCTTCGCTGGCTCACCTACCTGCTGACTGACCTTGGAGAGCCGCCTCGTTCTCCTCCAGTGCTGTACGTAGACAACAAGGCCATGCTGGCCTTGTGTCGAGAGCAGCGTCTGGAGCACAGAACGAAGCACATTGCTCTTCGCTACTTCCTTGCTCGTGAGCTACAGCAGCGTGGACAGTTGCGGCTTGCGTACGTGGCCTCTGAGGCCAACACTGCTGATGTGTTCACCAAGGCACTCGCGCCTTGTGACCATCAGCGCTTCTGCACCCAGCTGGGTCTTGTGCCTGTCTTGCCTCACTTGCTCTCCTCTTGACTTTACTTGTACTGTCACATATATATACCTGCTCTTGCTTGTCTAGCTTTATATATATATGTGTGTACTCCTGCATGTGAACTAGCCTTGTGGCCTTGCTCTTGTGCTCGGACTGTGTGGTGACTTTGTGATCCACCCTGAGCTTTGCTTTGGTTTGCCTGACCGGTCTTGTGACCCCTTGTTCTCCCCCACTTTGCCTATGGGGGTGTGTCAGAACATATATGTAGCTTATGCTGTTGTGTAGGCTACAGTGGGGTATCCCATAGGGGGTACAACCCAATTAGGGTTTTGCTATTTGTACCCAACTCTTTCATAGTGCATTCATTCTCGTTCTATTAACCACAAGACTGACTAGAGATAACTTGAGAATGACCAGCGAGTGACCAGCAAGTGACCAGCGAAGGAGGGAAGGGAGCAGCGCCATGGGTTCGGGCAGGCGAGCGACAAGTGGGGTGTATGAGATGCTCAAGGGCATTCTTACAAAGCGACTCAGATGTAGCCAGCATTTCCCTCAAATTCTCAGGCGGAGAAGATTCAGGGGTTTTGGAAACGTAGGTGCACAGGTGGGTTGGTCAAGAGGGGGAGGAGAGGGAAAATAGGACGGGGAGGAAATAAAGAGATGAGAGGGGGTGAAGGGATGGATGTCAAGGGAGGAGAGGGGGTGAAGGGAGGAGTGCAATGGGAGGAAAGGGGGAACGGTAGGGAAGGGGGTAACGGGAGGGAACGCTCCAAGCCTCAAGAGGCGTCTTGTTCGGCAACGCCTTGGTCACGCAACGGTTGCGAATCCATATTGCCAACATAACCGCCTCACCCCACCAATGCTTCTCCGCATGAGCATGTGAGAGTAGGCTTCGGGCCAACTCCATCAACATGTGGTTCAAGCCTTGGACAATCCCCTTTGTTGCCATTACTTGAATAGTGGCATGGTGGAGGTGGCCAAACCAGTTATGCCACGTTGAGAGAGTGGTTGTCGAGGTAGCCGTTTGAGCCAACGCCTCACTTGGGAGAGCTCAAGCACGAAGAGCCCTCCGGCATGGCGTGCCATGCCAATGTGTACGCCATTCGCCGTGCTCAACGCCATGGTGGTTACTTCACGATTCACACACATCCCCCTGCGTGTGAATTGCGAAACGTAGAGGAGGTTGGCGCCGAGCCCGGGAACCATCAAGACCTTCCTAAAGTTAGTGAACCGCCGTCCACCATGAGCCGCAAGTCGCCTTGTCCCATAAACTCCAACGTGTCGTGGTTGCCGAACATCTCACGCTTGACGGAAGCCTACATAACCACGTCGTTGAGAAGCATCGCGCATGGCATCATGTGTTGAGTAGCACGCATGTCGAGTACCCACGCGTCAACACCACCAACAGTTGTTCCACTTGCAACGAAGTCAAATTCGCGGTCGTTGTCGTCGCATGTCGCCACATGCGCTCGCCGGTTGTCGTCACTTGACGGCTTCCAATTTGCCGGCTTGACGTGATAGTCACACCACCAATATCCGGTCTTCTTGCAATAACGGCAAGCCCCGTCACGCGTCCGAGCTTGGTTAGCATTGGCCGGTCCTCCTCGTGATGAGCTTGAGGCCGTCGCGCTCCCGTTCGAGCTCCGGCAGTTGTTGCCGTCGTTACGCCACTTGACGTGACCCGCCCTTTCGCCTTCGCATCGCGGGAGAAGTGTGTCGTGCCAGTTGCATCGCCATGTAACATCTCGCGCCTCGCCTCTTCGTTGATGAGGCGTGCCACCACTTGCTCCTTCTTCCATGTAGCTTGCGTCCCATCCAACGTCGTGATCACCGTTGGCCATGCTTCGCCGAGGCCCGCGAGGAGTGTCATGATCCAATCGTCCTCGTTCACGCTCACGTCGAGTTCCACCAAGCGCTCGTCAAGCTCTTCCATGCGATTGACGTACGCGCGCATCGATTCGCCGGCCTTCATCTGCACCGTAAAGAATTCGAGACGTGCTTGAAGCTTGCTATGAGGTGACTTGGAGACATGCACATTTTCGAGTCGCTTCCACGCTTTACGAGTTGCACCGTCACGGTCGATGCACGGACTCACGATGGGGACAAGTTGGAGACAAGAAAGGCGAATGAATTTTTGTCCTTCGCACCTACGCTTCTTTTCCAAGGTTGAAGCGCCCGAAGTGGGCTTCGATGCCGACCCATCGAATAAGCCCCACAAGTCGCGCTCCATCATATACACTTTGAGCTTGAAGCACCACGAGGAGAAGTGCTCCTAGTTACTAATTGGCACCGCGCTCAAGTCGACAACGTGCGGCATTGTCGAGAAGTCCATCGGAGGGGAAGGGGCCGTTGGCGCATTCGTCGTCGACGAAGTATCGGAGGAACCCATGGCGTAGCAACGATTAAGCGAGCACTCCTACTCCAACTCTCATACCATAAAAGAACCCGCCTCTTGTTTAATTGACGCCACAGAGTCTACTTGGCGAGTTAAAGGCGGAGCCTAGGATCAATCCGACGGGCTCGGAGCAAGGAATCCGTATCAATTGAGATAAAAAAACCAACGAAATCGATTAATAGGTTGATTACAACAGAAACAACATGAACCTTATAGAGAACATAGTGACGTGTGCACGAACGTTTAGGAAAACGTTGTTCAAGGAGAACATGCAAGCACCTACTATAGTACATGATTCCAGGCTAACACCGCCAGGTAAAAATACCATCAGGTGAAAATACCATCAGGTGTTTTTCTACCTGCCGAGAAGTAGTGCGCAAGTTCTTGCAACACTAAGAGTTGCACATACTCGTTTGTGCAATGTCGTCACTTCCCTCCAATCTGGTCCAATGTCGAATTGTGCATACTGAAAAGCAACAAATTGGAGTTCACCGAAGCTCCGGTATGCGGTATACGAAATCTCGCTACTTCACATAGAGCTGCTACACGCAAACCAGGCACGTGCAAGGCTTCGCCTCAACAGGAAGCTACATATTTCCCCTCTTCCCCCCTCCGCCAGTGCCTACAGATCACCGCCAATCTTGCATGTGCGAAACCAGGCGACGAGAAGTTGGCCGGCGAAATGCAAATGACCCAAAACCAAGCTGTACGAGGAGAATACCTCCCGAGTATTTGCAGGGACTTGCTACTCGTGAAGCGAATGAGTGCGAAACCGAGCTAAAGGCGTGTAACTTTTTTGGTGCGCTTTCATCGGAGGACGAATTCAAAAATCATGTCGCGTAACAGGTCGTTTACATTTCGTTTACAGTTCAGGTTTTAGCCACAAAAAAAGTTATACCATAGAGGTCCGTACGGGACTCGTCCGGACAAATGTCCAAAACCTTCCGAGCCGACGCTGTCCGTACGGTTTTGAGAAGCTGGTCCGGACATTTGACGGTTCGGAAAAAAGTTACACGCCCTAACCGCCGTGAGTGCACGCCCGCGCAACTAAGAAGTAACTCCCCGTGTAGCGCGCCTGTAGGCTTCCGTTGCGCCGAAGTAACACCCTCGAGTTGATCCAGTGGGTAGCGACGCGTTATATTCTGTCCTCACGTAATCTAAGGAGTATCCCTGGCATATGGCCCTCGTCGCGCCTTGCTATAAGGCCTCGTCGCGCCTCACTTTTAGGAACCTAATTGGGCGTGTCGGTTTCCAGACCAATCAGGGTTTTTTCTGCGACGCTGTGTCAGATTATTATAGCTGATGCATGTTTGTAGGCTATAGTGGGGTAGCACATATGGGGTACAGTTTGCTAGGGTTGTATTTGTACCCAACTCTGACTTAGTCAATTCATTCCTGTTCATTCCTTTCACATGGTATAGAGCGGGTTCCCTGTGGGAACTTCGCCTAGGGCCCACCGAAGCGCGCCCCGAGGCGCGCGATCCTTTTTTTAGCGACCCCCCCGAGTCGCCCTTCCCCTGCGGCCCCGCCGCCCTTCGTTCGCGGCCCCGCCGTCCAGTCGCGGCCCCGCCCTTACGTCGCGGCCCCGCCCTTACGTCGCGGCCCCGCCACTAAGTCGCGGCCCCGCCACTAAGACACGGCCCCGCCACCCAGTCGCGGCCCCGCCGCCTACTCGGACGCGGCCCCGCCGCCTGCTAAGACGCGGCCCCGCCGCCTGCTAAGACGCGGCCCCGCCGCCTGCTAAGACGCGGCCCCGCCGCCTGCTCAGCCGCGGCCCCGCCGCCCTCTACGACGCGGCCTCCGCCGCCTGCAGACGCCGCGGCCTCCGCCGCCTGCTCAGCCGCGACCCCGCCGCCCGCTACGACGCGGCCTCCGCCGCCTGCTCAGCCGCGGCCCCGCCGCCTTCTACGACGCGGCCTCTGCCGCCTGCTCAGCCGCGGCCCTGCCGCCTCCTACGACGCGGCCCCGCAGCCTGCTCAGCCGCGGGTGCTTCCAGCGGCCCTCCGCTGCTTCCTGACGGCCCGCCGCTGCACCCTGCGGCCCCGCCACTGCGCCTGTCCCGGCTCCGCCACTGCACCCTGACGGCCCCGCCGTCCCCTGTCTCGGCCCCACCGCTGCACCCTGACGGCCCCGCCGTCCCTTGTCCCGGCCCCGCCACTACACTGCAGCCGAGCCGCCCAGCAGCAGCCGAGCCGCCCAACAGCAGCCGAGCCGCCCAGCAGCAGCCGAGCCGCCCAGCAGCAGCCGAGCCGCCCAGCAGCAGCCGAGCCGCCCAGCAGCAGCCGAACCGCCCAGCAGCAGCCGAGCCGCCCAGCAGCAGCCGAGCCGCCCGGTACCTGAGCCGCCCGAGCCGCCCGAGCCGCCCGAGCCGCCCGAGTCGCCCGAGCCGCCCGAGCCGCCCGAGCCGCCCGAGCAGCCCGAGCCGCCTGCTGCTGACCTACCCGACTCTCCCATCCCGGTGAGACTTTCAGCTGCTGCCATGGCCACCCCCAATGTTCTCACTTTTGACGCTGAGGGGAGGGCCATTGACTTTGCCGTCTGGATCGAGGACCTGCAGCTGTACTTACTGTGTGATGCGGTAGATGAGGTCTCTCTCTTTGACTTTGTCTCTGGCGCTGTCCCTGCCCCGCCTGCTGATGCTGACTCTGCCGTTCGCTCCAAGTGGGCGACCCGCGATGCTGCTGCACGTCTTGCTGTGCGTCGCCACCTCCCTTCCTCTGAGCGTGCCCACTTTAGTCAGTGCAAGACCGCTCAGGCCTTGTACGACGCTGTAGTTGCGCGCTACTCCTCCCCTTCCTCCGCTACCCTTAGCCGCCTCATGCTACCGTTTCTCTTCCCTGACCTCGCTTCCTTTCCCACTGTCGCTGACCTCGTTACCCACCTCCGCGCTAGTGACACCCGCTACCGCGCTGCCCTTCCTGCTGAGTTCCGCGCTGCGAACCCTCCTCCCATGTACATCACTCTCTACTTTCTCGTCACCCGTCTCCCTGAGTCCCTTCGTGTCGTTAGGGACCAGTTTCTCTCTGTCTGTCCCACCACTCTCACTGTCGACCTCCTTGAGGAGTCCCTGCTAGCGGCTGAGAAGAGTATTGTCGCTGTAGGGGCCTCTCGGGGTGACCCTCGCACCCCCATCTTTGAGGGGTGTGGTCCCTCCCCCCTGCTGCCCTCTGTCGCCTCTGCCGCTGCGGCCGACCTCGTTGGTTTTGAGTCGGTCGGCGCGGCGTCTGCCCCCAGTGGCAGACGCCGCACTGGCAAGGGCAAGGGGGGCAAGGGAGCGGGTGGAGCCAGAGGGGGCGGTGGAGGAGGCGGTGGGGGTGGAGGGGGGAGTGGGGGTGGCGGGGGGGGTGGTGGCGGGAGTGGAGGTAGTAGTGGCGGCGGTGGAGGCGGAGGTGGCGGCGGAGGTGGTAGCGGAGGAGGCGGTGGGAGCGGTGGGAGCGACGGTCCTGGTGGGGGAGGTGGCGGTGGCGACGGGGGTGGCGGTGGAGGCGGGGGTGGCGGTGGAGGAGGGGGTCGGAGTGGCTCGTCCCAGCGGAGCAGCTCTGGGGGTGGTCAGCGCCAGCAGCAGCAGCAGGAGGCGCCACAGCAGCAGCCGCAGCAGCAGCCGCAGCAGCAGCAGCGCTCTCGCACCGTCCCCGGCCCTCAGCAGCTCCGTGAGTGGTACTTGCAGCGTCAGCGCGGTGGTGCGCTTGGTCCCTGCCCCTACGTTCTTCGCACTGGTGACCGTGCAGGGGAGAGGTGTGGAGGCGCCCACACAGCCCGTCGCTGCTTTGGCCGCCTGACCGACGCCTGGCGTCAGCAGTTTCCGGAGGCCGCTGAGATCCCCCGCTGGGGAGAGCTGTCTAGGGCTGGTGTAGCTATTTATGATCTTGATTTTGATGCTATTCTCTCTGCTATGTATGCTGTGACTGGTAGTGATGAGGATGACTGTTACCGGTGTTTCCCGCCCGACCCGGGCATTGGTACTGCCGCGTCAGGTACTAGTGAGGCTGCTGCTCTAGGTGCCAGTGCGTCTGTGCTTTCAGGTACTGGTGAGTCCGCCCTCTCAGGTACTGTGTCGGCTTCGGCCTCTCACACCTTCACCCTTGACTCTGGAGCGTCTCGCTCCTTCTTTAGGGACCGCACCACTCTCACGCCGCTGAGTCGGCCTGTTGCGGTGTCCCTGGCGGACCCCTCTGGGGGGCCTGTCCTGTCTCGCTTCTCCACTGTCCTCCCGTGTCCGGCGGCCCCCTCTGGCACCCTGACTGGTCTCTACCTCCCCTCGTTCTCGACGAACTTGGTGAGTGGTGCTGACCTCCAGGATGCAGGTGTCCACCAGTTCACCCCTGCTCGTCAGCGGGTGACCCACTGTACGGAGGCGGATACAGGTCGCCACCTGGCTACGTTTACACGTCGGCCGGGGTCGAGCCTGTACACACTGACCACTGCTTCTCCTCCAGGTACTGCGTCTGGTAGGGCCCCTTCGTCTGGTCAGGTGTTTGCTGCAGCGTCCAGGTCTGGTCCTGAGTCTGCCCCTTGTTCGTGTCGTCGTCTGTCTCACGAGACCCTCCTCTGGCACCACCGCCTTGGCCACCCCTCTCTGCTTCGGCTCAGAGGCATGGCCTCGCGGGTCCTTGTGTCTGCTCTCCCCCGGTCCCTCCCTCCCCTTCCTCAGGGCCCTGGCCCTACCTGTGTCCCCTGTGTCGAGGGGCGCCAGCGTGCTGCCCCTCACTCCTCCCAGTTTCCTCCGACAGAGGCCCCGTTGCAGACGCTTCACATGGACGTGTGGGGCCCAGCCCGCGTCCGTGGACAGGGTCAGGAGCGCTACTTCCTGCTGGTGGTTGACGACTACTCGCGTTACACCACAGTCTTCCCCTTGCGCAGCAAGGGTGAGGTCACTCAGGTGTTGATCGACTGGATCCGCGCAGCTCGTCTTCAGCTTCGGAGAAGCGTTGGCTCTGACTTCCCTGTCTTGCGTCTGCACTCGGACAGAGGCGGAGAGTTCTCCTCTGCCCTCCTGAGTGCCTACTGTCGTGTGCGAGGCATCCGTCAGACCTTCACGCTTCCGGACTCACCACAGCAGAATGGGATCGCTGAGCGCCGCATTGGCATGGTCATAGACGTCGCTCGTACGTCCATGATGCATGCGGCTGCTCCCCATTTTCTGTGGCCGTTTGCGGTCAGGTACGCTGCGCACCAGATCAACCTCCACCCCAGGGTCTCTCGACCGGAGACCTCCCCAGCTCTGTTGTGGACGGGGAAGGTTGGCGATGCGTCGGCGTTCCGGGTCTGGGGATCTCGGGCGTTTGTTCGCGACCTGTCTGCGGACAAGCTGTCCCCTCGTGCTTCTCCCTGCGTCTTCCTCGGGTTCCCCCCCGACGCCCCTGGGTGGCAGTTTTACCACCCCACCTCTCGACGTGTTCTGTCCTCCCAGGACGTCACGTTCGACGAGTCGGTACCCTACTACCGCCTCTTCCCCTACCGCACTCCGTCCCTCCCCCCACCCCCGCTCTTCTTGGTACCAGGTCCCCCCCCAGTAGTCCCCCTCCCCCCTCAGGGTCCTGCCCCTTCAGGTGTGTCTCAGGTAGACGCGGTCGAGCCTGTCGAGGTCACTGGTGACTCCGGTGCTGCTGCGGGAGCTGAGCCTGGGGTTGCGGAGTCTAGGGGTGCTGAGCCTGGGGGTGCTGAGCCTGGGGGTGCGGAGTCTGGGGGTGCTGGGCCTGGGGGTGCTGAGCCTGGGGGTGCTGTGCCTGGGGGTGCTGAGCCTGGGGGTGCTGTGCCTGGGGGTGCTGTGTCTGGGGGTACTGAGCCTGGGGGTGCTGAGCCTGGGGGTGCTGAGCCTGGAGGTGCCGAGCCTGGAGGTGCTGTGCCTGGGGGTGCTTCGTCTCGCCGGGAGCCGCTCTCTCCACAGGAGCTGCGTGAGTGGTTTGCCCGGCGCTGGAGGCGTGCCGCTGGTGCTGGTGGTTCTTCGGCTGCGGAGGGCGCTGCTGCCACGCGACCTGGCGGTGCTCGTCCTGTGGGTGCTGGAGCTGCTGGGTCTGAGGGTTCTCCTGGAGCTGGTCCTGCTGAGGACGTTGGCGCTGAGCCTGCGGTTGGTGGTCCGACTGACGGTGCTCCTGGTGCTGCTGCTGGAGGTTCTGGAGCTTCTGGTGGTTCTGCTGGAGGTGCTGCTGGAGTGGGTGCTCCGGCCGGAGCTGCTGGTTCTGTTCCTGCTGTTTCTGGCGTCGCCGCGCGGTCTCGACCGTACTTCGTTCCGCTCCTGGAGCAGGTTCTTGGTCTTGCTCCTCCTCCTCCTCCCTTAGAGGGTCCGCAGCCTGTCCGGTCACAGCCACAGCTAGAGCCTGCCTCCCCTTTGCCTGCTCCTTCTCCCTACGCTGGTCCGACTGGAGGCCTTACTGAGCGTCGTGAGCCTGCGTCTCGTCCTGCGTCGCCTATTCGTACTGAGCGCGCTAGAGGTCGCGGGTCGCGTCAGCGTCCTCCTCCTGTCCCTGGCACGCACCGGATGTCACTGCGTCCGTCCACTGCTCCTCTGCGTGCCCCTTTGCCTTCTCCTCCTGCTTCCTCTCTTCCTGCCCTTGCCGACCCGGAGTCGGACTCTCTTCGTGCTGCCAGTCCTACTGTCACGCGTCTCCTTGCTACTGCTGTCACTGACCCTTCCTTCGAGTCGTCTGCTGCGTCTGCCCTTGTCACTGAGCTTGTCGACTTTGCTGCGCGCTGTCGTCTAGACTACGCTGCTCGTCTTGTCGCTGAGTCAGAGTCCGCCTGTCCTCCGTCTGTCGGGGGTGAGTGTGCCCTTGGCACGGACGTCCTAGAGGACAGGCAGGAGGAGTTCCAGTGTCTAGCCGCTGCTTCACCTCGTCTCGCGTCTGTACTGCTAGCCCCTGAGGGAGACCCGGATGCACTAGACATCCCGACTCCGCGTTCTTACGCGGAGGCCGTAGAGGGTCCCTACTCCTCTCAGTGGCAGGCAGCTATGGATGCAGAGATGGCTTCCTGGAAGTCCACAGGCACCTACGTTGACGCGGTTCCCCCTCCTGGGGCGAACATCGTCAGTGGCATGTGGATCTTCAGGGTGAAGCGGCCGCCGGGCTCGCCGCCTGTCTTCAAGGCGCGTTACGTGGCTCGTGGCTTCAGTCAGCGGCAGGGAGTTGACTACTTTCAGACCTTCTCTCCCACCCCGAAGATGACCACTCTTCGGGTGCTGCTGCACATTGCCGCTCAGCGCGACTACGAGCTTCACTCTCTCGACTTCAGCACTGCGTTCCTGCAGGGTAGCCTGCACGAGGAGATCTGGCTGCGCCGTCCGCCTGGCTTCACTGGGACTTTCCCTCCTGGCACCCAGTGGAGCCTCCGACGGCCAGTCTACGGTCTCCGCCAGGCACCGCGTGAGTGGCACGACACACTGAGGACTACGCTTGCGGCTCTTGGGTTTGCTCCTTCTACTGCTGACCCGTCGCTGTTTCTTCGCACCGACACTTCCCTGCCGCCGTTCTACATCCTCGTGTACGTCGACGACTTGGTCTTTGCCACAGCGGACACTGCTGGACTCGCCTACGTGAAGTCCGAGCTGCTGAAGAGACACACGTGCACAGACCTGGGTGAACTGCGCAGCTACCTTGGCTTGCAGATCACTCGGGACAGAGCACGCCGCACCATTACCCTGACTCAGTCACACATGGTGCAGCAGGTCCTTCAGCGCTTCGGCTTCACGTACTCCTCGCCTCAGGCCACTCCTCTGCCTACTCGCCACTCACTCTCAGCTCTGCCTTCGGATGAGTCCGTAGAGTCGAGTGGTCCGTATGCAGAGCTTGTTGGCTGCCTCATGTACCTGATGACCTGCACACGACCTGACCTTGCATACCCTCTGAGCATCCTTGCACGCTATGTTGCTCCTGGGAGACACCGACCAGAGCACATGGCTGCAGCGAAGAGGGTATTGCGCTACCTGTGCAGTACGTCGGGCATGGGGCTAGTGCTTGGAGGGCGGAGTCCAGTGGTCCTTACTGGGCACGCAGACGCTTCTTGGGCTGACGACCAGGCTACGCAGCGGTCGTCACAGGGTTACACCTTCAGCCTTGGTTCCGGCTCTGTCTCGTGGCGGTCTACTCGCTCGTCTTCGGTTCTCGGCTCCAGTTGTGAGGCTGAGATCTACGCAGGGGCCATGGCTGCACAGGAGCTTCGCTGGCTCACCTACCTGCTGACTGACCTTGGAGAGCTGCCTCGTTCTCCTCCAGTGCTGTACGTAGACAACAAGGCCATGTTGGCCTTGTGTCGAGAGCAGCGCTTGGAGCACAGAACGAAGCACATTGCTCTCCGCTACTTCCTTGCTCGTGAGCTGCAGCAGCGTGGTCAGTTGCGACTTGCTTACGTGGCCTCTGAGGCCAACACTGCTGATGTGTTCACCAAGGCACTTGCGCCTTGCGACCATCAGCGCTTTTGTACCCAGTTGGGTCTTGTACCTGTCTTGCCTCACTTGCTCTCTTCTTGACTTTACTTGTACTTTGACATATATATACCTGCTCTTGCTTGTCTAGTTATATATATATGTCTGTACTCCTGCATGTGAACTGGCCTCTGGCCTTGCTCTTGTGCTCGGACTGTGTGGTGACTTTGTGATCCACCCTGAGCTTGCTTTGCTTTGCTTGACTGGTCTTGTGACCCCTTGTTCTCCCCCACTTTGCCTATGGGGGTGTGTCAGATTATTATAGCTGATGCATGTTTGTAGGCTATAGTGGGGTAGCACATATGGGGTACTGTTTGCTAGGGTTGTATTTGTACCCAACTCTGACTTAGTCAATTCATTCCTGTTCATTCCTTTCACACGCTGAACCTCAATCTCTAACGTGTTGTTTCTCGCTGTTAGCGTTGAATTCGCCGCGATTTCTGGTAACATTAGGGAAACGTATGGATTTAGATGCGGTGGTGGGCTTAGAAGAGCAGTTATTAGCGTAAGGCCACGCCGAGGGATATCAGTGAGCACCTTCGTCACTTATCCCTCATTTCTTTCACTGCTTGTACGTTAACGGAGACGAGTCGCGGCATACTGTGCCCAGCGACTTCTTGTCTCTCTCCTCTCCGTTTGTCAAACCATTCTCGCACGTCATTGCTATTTACTAAGCCGGGCTTGCGTACTTATCGCACTAGTTGCGACATTCCCTCTTCATCACTTGAGATATGTCTTTCGACTCAAAAGCTACATATAATCAATCCAGACACAGTTATTACTTTCTCACCATGCGTTTTCCCCTTATCGTCTCCCTCTACCTGCACTTCCCCGAAGAGTAGCATCATCGGCTGACCTAGTTTTGTCGTGATTGACAGTGACGGCCTGCGATTGGGAAGAGAAGAGGGGAGAGAAACGGGCTTGGAGCATGGGTTCATGATAGGTGGGTGGAATTTCGTACGCACATGGCATGCATAAGCTGCAATGTACGCAATGCATATCATGCGTCCTACACCACACGAGCTGACTTACGAGGGGGGGTATAAGATAGCATCCATAATGCATTATTGTACCTGTTCTGCCGCAACGCGTCATACGCCATGCCATCATGGAATAGACACCACGCAGCACTCATCGTTCTGGAACATCCATTCCCCCACCTCCCGCCCTTGCCCGCCCCGTCCCACACAGTCCATTCCATCCCGTCCTATTCCACCCCACCCCACCCCACCCCATCCCATCCCACGGCACTACTCTGCATCCCACTCCACCCCATCCCGCACCACCATCAGGGGACGAGCTGGGCTTCATGTGGGGTTGTGCAGCCGCGTGGAAGCAAGTCGTCCAATCACCCCCCTCCACACGATTCTCCCCCAGGCAAGACTCCACCTTCAATCCTCACCGCTGGATCCTCCTGCCACTTACGCCACTTACTGCCACTTCCTTCCCATCCCCTTCTTTTTCTCCCACCCCCTTATTTTTCTCCCACCCCCTTCTTTGCCTCCCATCCACTTGTTTCCCTCCAGTTTCCTTCTTTTCCCATCCACTTCCTTCCGTCCCTTCCAAACCAACTTTGGGTCTTTAAACAGTGATGTTTATTCCATTGGTTCTCTCCCTCCCCAACCCTCAATCTCCTCTCTTATTTCCTAGTTTTCTTTCCATCCCGTTTACTGCTCCTCTTCTTTCCACCTCCACCATCCCAGCGCCTCCCATCCAGTTCATGGAGCGCTTCATTCTCATTTTGTTCTTCTCATCCATCCCGTCTCCTTCCGTTCCCTCCACCCCTCCTGTCGCTTCCTTACCCCCCCCCCCCCCCCCCCCAAGTTCCATCAAGTCTTACCCTTATTCAAGTCCGGTTGCTTTTCGCTTTCCTACAACCACGAGTACCCATAGGTGTACGGCACCCAAAGGTGTACGGCACCCATAGGTGTACGGCACCCGTAGGTGTACGGCACCCGTAGGTGCACGGCACCCGTAGGTGCACGGCACCCGTAGGTGCACGGCGCCCGTAGGTGCACGGCGCCCGTAGGTGCACGGCGCCCCTAGGTGCACGGCGCCCATAGGTGCACGGCGCCCCTAGGTGCACGGCGCCCATAGGTGCACGGCGCCCATAGGTGCATGGCGCCCATAGGTGCACGGCGCCCATAGGTGCACGGCGCCCATAGGTGCACGGCGCCCATAGGTGCACGGCGCCCATAGGTGCACGGCGCCCATAGGTGCACGGCGCGCATAGGTGCACGGCGCCCATAGGTGCACGGCGCCCATAGGTGCACGGCGCCCATAGGTGCACGGCGCCCATAGGTGCACGGCGCCCATAGGTGCACGGCGCCCATAGGTGCACGGCGCCCATAGGTGCACGGCGCCCATAGGTGCACGGCGCCCATAGGTGCACGGCGCCCATAGGTGCACGGCGCCCATAGGTGCACGGCGCCCATAGGTGCACGGCGCCCATAGGTGCACGGCGGCTCATCTTGCACTTCCCCAGTCCCACCATCCTTTGCTTCCCTCCCATCCTCAATCCGCTTCTGTCCATCCCTCCCGTCTCTCCCATTCCTCTCACCCTTTCCTCCAACCCCTGCTAACCCCGCCATCCCTCCCCACGATACCTCCCTCCGTTCCATCCCTCCCACCCACCCATTCCCCCGCATCCCTCTTCCTCCCCTCCACCCCCGCATCCCTGCCTTCCCCTTCACCCCCCCCCCCCCCCCCCCCCCCCCCCCCCCCCCTGCCATCAATCCCATCCGTCTGTCTCTCCATCCCGCCCATTCCTCTCTTCCCGTCAGGGCAACCAAAGCCGTGCAACAGCTGCAGCAACTCATTTCTGATTTCCCCATAACCAACCCCAAAGTAAGTTCAGTTCAAAACAACTGTTTAGTCTAACCCGCCTTAACTCATTACCCGGCCGTGATAGGAGTTGCAGCAGGAGCATCCAGTTCGTGTTTCTGAGACGCCTCACAACACAATTCCACCTCACCTGCTCTTTGTCACCCGGTCTCTTCCTACACATCTTTTCCCGCGTCGTTCTCCTTTCTGCCCCACTACACTTAGTCCACGGACGACTGACTTGATCCTTGCGCACATCAGGGCTCTATTCCGCCTCACCTGCTCTCCCTCACCCGGTCTCGCTCTATCCATCTTCCTCCCCCCATTCTCTTCTCTGCCCAACTGCACTTATCACAGGATGATCGATTTGACTCTCTCCTTGCGCACATCAGGGCACGATTCTGCCTCACCTGTTCCCTCATGTCCCAACCACACCTGGCTGCTTTCCTGCAATTACACTCTTCTCAGCAAACCAGCAGCTTAGAGTTCTAATGAGCGGCATTGCGAAGCATAATATACAGCACACGTTCCGCCTTTACCGGCTACCGCGTCACTGTTCAGCCTCTGATCTTCCAGCATACGCATGTAAGCAATGCGGGGACTCGGGTCCTGCTTGCTTGCTCTATTGAGCAGCCATGGCACAAGTACAGTAACAGTTAATAAGGGAAAAAAACCGAATAAAAAAGAAATTGGAGTTGCCTTCTAGAAGGGGAGCAAGATGCACTCTCTTCTCTTGCCTTCCTTACGAACATATTGACCTAGTGGTTACCAATTAGGCATGTTCCTCCACAAATATTTATCGCTAGGATAATCAAAACTAGGCATTATATGTCAAGTTATAACTATATCTGTTTGTAGGCTAACTTGCTTAGATAGGGCTACACACTCTAAGTTGTAGAGGGTGTAACTTTGGTTCATTCATATGAACCCTAAATGCCCTCCTGATATCAGTAGTAGTTTTGAACTTGTTGACATGGTATCAATCGTATGTTTAGGATCCACCCTTCCGCCTCGCCCCACCCTGGTCTAGCCCACCCTCGTCCAACCTTAGCTCGCTCCGTATTAGTGCCTCGTAGCGCTCTAGGTGCGCTCGTACTGCCGCCCGCACACTCGCTGCCACCCAAGCGCTCGCGCTGCCACCCACGCGCTCGCGCTGCCACCATCGCTCTCACACTGCCGCCATCACTCGCATTGGCACCGCCTCCCATGGCCCGCTTTCGTTGCCCGCACTACGCGCGCGCACTTGCACTGCAGCCTGCTCGCTCGCTGCTAACACTGCTGCCGCTGGCGTTGCTGTTGCCGCCGCCGCTAACGCCGCCGCCGCTCGCGCCGCTGCCTGCACTTGCGCACCCGCTCGCGCAGCTGCCTGTGTTCGTTCAGCCCCCCACCCAACTGCACGCGCTCCTGCCCGCGCACGTGCAGCCGCGCTCGCACTGCTTACAGCGCCCATGCCCGCACTACCTGCCCCTAAACTGCCTACGCTCACGCTCGCGCTGCCCTAGCGCTGCAAGTTGCTGCCGGCTGCTGCAGCTGCATATTTCCCCGCTACTGCCGCTTGCTCCCTACACACATTACCACTGCATCTACTTGAGCTTGCAAGCTCGTTACAATTGTCGCCCTGGCTGTCGCCACTACGTCTCCACCTTCTACTCTTGCCACTGCTGCGCCTGGTGTCAGCCTTAGCCACTGCACGCCCTTTTTGGTTCGCTCTTTCAGTTTGCTGCCATCCTAGATTCTCAACAAGCCGGCCTTGACCTAGCTTCCCGCCTCTGCCACTCATGAGCCTATAATTGCGCCGCTCGTCCCGTTCACTATGACTTCAGAGTTTGTGCTGCACTTCGATGTGGAGGGCCGAATGATTGACTTTGACGTTTGGCAGAGTGGAGTTCAGCTTCATGTACAGAGTTAGCACCAGGACGATGTATACATGTACGCCCATATGTCGGGTGAGCTGTCTTTTCCCCCGCGCCCCCCTTTGGCACCTCCGAGACAGACCAGGAGGCCCACGCCATTGCTCAGGCCAAGCACTTGGTTTGGGAGTCGCGCGATGCAGCAACACGTCGTGCCCTTGGTCGCAACCTCCCTCCTGCCAAGCGTGCTCATTTCCGTTAGGTCAGGACAGCGAAGGAGTTTCTCCACTCGCTACTCCACCTTTCTTCCGCTACCCTGGGCTGTCTCACCATGCCCTTTCTCTTCCCCGACCTACTATCTTTCCACACTTGTTGCTGACCTTATGACCCACCTTCTCGTACTTGACGCTTGCTATTGTGATGCTTGCACTACTTAGCAGCTTGTATTGTTCCCCTGCCCCATGTATCTCACCCTTCATCTCCTTGCGACTCGCCTCCCGCACGCGACGCCCTCCTCGCCATGCACCCTACTGAGCTCCCTCTCGATCATTTTGACACTAGTCTCACTAAGATCAAGACTCGCCTCCGCACCATCGCCGCGACTACTGGTGGGGTGGTATCCCCTTTTTTCAAGGGGTGTGCCCCCCCTCAGGCCCCTGTCTCTTCTGCCTCCACTTCTGTTGCAGAGCCCGCTCCTACTACTGAGGTTGCAGCTGCTGCTTCTGCCTCGGGCAGGCATGGCAGGCGCTAAGGGGATCATGGTTATGGATGCGTGGGGATGGTTGCGCGTCTTAAGGGGTTGACGTTGGAGGAGGTCCTGGCTTTGGGGGTGTGGTGGTACAGCATCAGTAGCAGCTGCTGCAGTAGCAGCAGTGGCGGTCATTTCAGCAGTGGGTCTCTCAACAGTAGTAGGGCCCTGGTGGCCCGAGGACCGTTGGCCGCAATGGCGGTCCTGCGAGCTGGGTGTCGGGTCGCCGTGTCACCATGCCCGCCAGTATCATCTTCAGACTAACCTCAGTGCTGGCATGGTCTGCGGACGCAGGATCACTCCGCAACACGGTGCTTTCGTCGCCACAACAACCTCTATTATATGAGCTCTGGACATCGGGCTGCTCTCTTGGGCTGATACTCTCTAATGCAACGTGGTGTGCCTATCGTTAGTATGGACATGACAGAATCTTCCTGCTGCCATGTATGCTTTGAAACCTAGTGTTGGTGGACCTTAATACTCATGTGAATCGAGTTCAGGATCTCCAGGTGCTTAGGATCCTTTGCTGTTGCTAGCATAGGTGTGACCATTGCAGATGCGTCGCATTCCTTCATGCTCAACTCCGGGCGGTGTTACTTCCGTGACCACACGCCCTTGCGCCTCTTCGAGCTCCTGTTGCAATCGCAGTTGCTGATCCCATCTATAAACAGGTCGTCCAGCGCAGCCCATGTCTGGCAGTGCCCTCTGGCACCCTAGCAAGTCTGCATCTTTTGTTGTTTTGTAGGAACTTGGTCGATGTGGGTCTTTAGGACCTGGGTGTCACCAACACATTTCTCAGGCATGAGCGGTTTGCAACTTGTACATACTCTTCTATGAGGGGCACTCTTGCCACATTCTCCCAAGAGTTTTGCTATGAGAGCCTCTTCATATTCTGCACATGGACGATTTTGCTCACCACCGTGTTTCCGTTGTAGTGGAAGGCCGATTAGCCTAACGCTCTTTTCCCGTGGATCGCGGCCATCCTCACCCATCGAGGCCGTCCTGCGATTCATTTGTACTCTAACCAGAATGGAAAGCTTACCTCCAATGAGATTGAGCAATTTTGTCGTGCGCATGGCAACCGAATTCCTACTCGCAGCCGAACCCCTCGCAGCAAAATGGGATCGCTGAGCGTCGCATTGGCCTGATCATAGAGATCGCTTGTACCTCCATGTGTCATGCCACTACCCCCCATTTTCAGCGGCCCTTTGTATTCCGCTATGGTGCGCAGAATCTTAACTTTCAACCCAGTTCCTCACGCCTACAAGTCTATTAACCATCCTATGGACTAGGTCCCCTGCTCCAGCGTTTGCTCTCCGTATATGGGGATGTCTTGCTCACGTCCCCGATTGCGGCTGCACGTGCTCTGTTGCATACGGCTGGCTGCTGGTGCTGGTCGGGCGTTGACGTGCAAAGTGTTAGAGACTAAGGACGAGGTCTACGATGATTAGGTGCCTAAATTTCTCAAAATCGTTGGCTTAGAATTCTGGACAGAAAAGACGGGCTCACAAGAACCGCCGTCGACGAAAAGTGCACTGTCAAAACTTCACCAAACTCAGATATGTTGTAGACCTAGTCCGTGGCTACAATTCCCATTTTGAATCCTACGGTAAGGTGAAGAATTTCTTGAGTTATGAATTTCGGCGCACTAGGGGGTAAGCTGCCATAGAATCTTAACTCAATCACAATTGTCTCACAATTTCACACAAGTTGCACACAAGAAAGTTAGAGTAGCAATAAACCAGGTGGGAGGGAAGAGGAGGACGAGAGAGAAGGCCCCAAGGGAGTTCCCAACCAAGAAAACCCCCATGCCACACAATTTCCCTCTCAATAGGCAACCCAACTTTCACCCTTGTCATTTTCCCAACCTCCACAATCCACCTCACCCAACTTGGCCACACTTGCCAACCTGGTTTGGCTTCACCCAACCACTTGGCAGCATCTACAATGATGGGTACGAATTTCCCAACCCCCAAAAGTCTGTACCCCATATAAAGTCATTCCCACAACTTCCCATAGTCGCCACAACCAGACATGAAAGGCATACGAACTTCGAACGTTCGTAACTTTCTCGTTCGTGCTTCGATTGAAGCGATCCTTGGCTCATCGGAAAGCACTTGAGCAGATGAGTCACTTCAGATATCTGCTCAAGCCAAGTAGCATTCACACACACTCAAAAAATCCAAACTACACAAAAAACAAATTCTTGCACACGCTCACACCACGCATGCAACACACGAACATATGATGGGAGGCAGACAGACGTGGATGCGAATGGAAGCATCACTCAAAAAACTCTCCCTCTGGCTGCCAACCATCATCCCACATGCCATAGTTCAAGCATGCACCCTCAATGCACACTCATTCCCGTAAACTTCATGCCCTTGCAATTCTCAGATTCTGCCAGGCGCTTGGTGAGAATGTCAGCCGCCTGCTGCTGGGTCTTCACAATCTCCAACCGCACCTCCTTGTCTAGGAGCCTCCTTGTCCAATGCCACTTAGGCCTGATGTGCTTTGTCAGGCCATGAAGGCAAGCATTCTTCGCAAGCTTCACCGCCGACTCATTATCACAGAATATCACAGTCAGCTCCTTCTGAGCAACACCAATCTCCTCCAAGAAGCGCCTCAACCACACCACCTCCTTTGCCCCATGATGAAGGGCCATGTACTCAGTCTCACACGAGGACAGCCCCACCTCGTTCTGCTTCTTGCTGCGCCAGCTCACTGCACCACCTCCAAACAGGCACACATAGCCTCCAATGCTGGTGACATCCGCCTTCACAGAGTTGAAGCTGGCGTCGGTGTAGCAAGTCAAGAGCATCTCCCCCTTGCTCAAGTTAGCTGCACCCCTCTGCAGCCTTTGTCGCACAACACTGTACTCCAAGCCCACTGAAGCTGTAGCGCTCACATAGCAGACCAACCTCTTGGCCGCTTCTAGCTGCTCATGACTGGGGCGTGAAACCACACTCGTAAGCCTAGATGTAGCAAAGGCAATGTCAGGCCGCATGTGGTTAGCCGCATAGTTGAGTGCCCCCACCCTGGAGTGAAACAGCTTCCTGTCACTCTCACCCACCACCTCCTCATCAGCACAGGGCTCCACTGTGAACCCCGAAGGCAGTGGGGTGGCTGGCTTTCCTCCATCTTTTAGCCCATACTTCTCGGCCAGCCCCTCACAGTACTTCCTCTGGTGCAACCTCAACACTCCCTTGTCGAGGTCCCTCTCCACATGCATCCCCAGGTAGTACTTCACATCTCCCATCTTCGAGCACTTGAACTACATCTCCAGCATCTCCTCCACACGCTCAATCATCGCAGATGACTCGGAGAAAAGAAGGATGTCATCCACGTACACCAGGAGCATGAGGAACTGCTCCTTCTCTTGCAACAGGAACAGGCTGTGGTCGCACTCACTCTTCTTGAACCCTCCAGCCAGCAGTGTCTCCTCCAGCTTGTGGTACCATGCACGAGGAGCCTGCTTCAGGCCATAGATGGCCTTCTTCAGCCTGCACACCCTGCCGCTCCCATCATCCAACCCCTCAGGCTGCAGCATGTACAGCTCCTCCATGATGATCCCATTGAGGAAGGCAGTGGTGATGTCCAACTGCTTCATCCTCCATCCGCGGTATGCAGCCATTGCCAATGAAACCCGCAGTGTTGTGCCTTTCCCCACAGGAGCATAGAGCTCGTCGAAGTCCTTTCCCTTTGTCTGCTGAAACCCCTTAGCCACAAGCCTTGACTGGTAGCGGGTCAGTGCCCCATCAGGTCCATAGTTGTGCTTGAAAATTAGCTTCGAAGAGATTGCCTTCTTCCCAGGAGGCAGCTCACACAGCTCCCATGTCTCGTTTTCCAGCAGAGAGTCATACTCCTTCACACTCTACTTCCACTTCTCAGCATCGGGCCCACTCAAGGCCTCGGTAAGCGTCTCGGGCTCAGGGACGGCTGTCCAGTAGCAGTGCGCTATCTCCTCCTCATCACACTGCTCAGCACCACTCCCAGCCCGTACCACCTTTCGCTTGCCACGGCTCGCATAGGTCAGCCTGTTAGGAGGGCGCACATCCCTCCTAGGACGGTCACCCGTACGTACGACACCTTGTGGAGCACCTTGCTCATCCTGCTGTTGTGGCTGCTACTGCTGTTGCTGTTGCTGCTGCTGCTGCTCCTCCACCTCAGGTTCTCCCCCATCCTCAGTCACCCCAAAGATCTCCTCCTCTAAGACAGTGACCTGCACTTGTCTCGAAGGCCGCTGCACCTCATCGGCCTCAATGATCAGTGGTGTTGTAGGAAGCTTCTGCTGCTGCTGCTACTTCCACTCCTTCTAGTACAAAGACTCAAGGAACTTGACATCCCTTGACACAGTCAGCTGCTGACTGGTCAAGTCCCAAATCAACCAGCCCTTGTGATCCTTGGCAAGTCCCAAGTGCACAGCCCATCTCCCAGAGGCTTCCAGCTTTCCCTTCTTCTCCTTCGGCACATGAAACACCACCATGCAGCTAAAGGCTCTCAGCATGTTGACTGCTGGTGGACTCCCATACCACTTGGTCTAGGGGACCCACTTCTTGTCCCCCATAGTTGCCAGCACCCAGTTCTTCACAACAACGACCTGCCTCAGCGCAGTCACCCAAAATGGATCCGGCAACCCTGCATGCCCAAGGAGAGTGCGAGCACCTTCCTGCAGGGTCCGGTTGAACCGCTCAGCCACGTCGTTCTGCTGAGGGTTGTAGGGCATCGTGACCTGATGCTGGATCCCCTTCTTCTTCAGCACCGCCTAAAACTCACTGCCAATGAACTCTCCTCCATTGTCGGTGAGGATCACCTTCACCTTATGTCCAATCTCCCTTTGAGCTCTCGGCATCCACTCCTTAAGAACAGCCGTTGCCACCTCCCCCTTAGTCTTAAGAGGATAGACCCACACCACACGCGTGTGGTCGTCTACAATGGTCAAGAAGTAGCGGCTGCCCGAGAGCGAAGGGGCCCTCATGGGGCCCACCACGTCCATGTGCACAAGCGCAAGTGGAGCCTTGGCTGGTTTTGTGCTCCTGCTAAAGGGAAATTTTGTGAACTTGGTCTCAAGGCATGTAGGACAGCTCCCAATCTCCTTTGCTGCCCCCTTCACCTCAAGCCCCTTCAAGCTCCCATCCTTCACTAGCTTCTGCAGCATAGGAAAATTCACATGACACAGCCTCTCGTGACACATCTCCCAATCGGTCTCACCACTCCCGGATGAAGCCTTTGCCCATGCAGCGGTTGCATCCACACCAGCAAACACCTCACCATGTGGCTGCTGTGGCTGCTGCACCTTCTTGACTGCATCCAGGGCCCCATCCGTTGGTGCAGTCTCCTCTCCTCCCGCAGTTGCTTTAGCCGTTGCTGTTGCCGCTGCCGTTGCTGGTGGTTTCCCATTCCAAGGAATGATGGGCAGCTGCCATAGGTCCTTGATGCAGCTGCTCTTCTCCTCCAAATCCCTCAACAGCAACTTCCCAAGCTTTGCACGGCAGCAAGTTGGGCCGAAGGTCACTTTGGCCTTGTTTTTCTGCAACCGGCGCACAGAGAGGAGGTTAGCGAACAAACCTTCTACCACCAACACATTCCCCAGCCCCACAAGCCCCCCTTTAGCTCTCATAACCTTGGCATTCCCCACACCAAGCATAGGGAGCAAAGCACCTGAAGCGGCAGCCACAAACTTGATCTTCCCAAAGAGTTTTACCTTGTCAAGCAAATTTGCTGGTGGGTTTATGTGACTTGTGCAACCTGAATCGATCACCCAGTGAGTGAGGGGGTGCATCACTACCTTCCCAACCGAACCCACATCACCCTCACTTCGTTTCACATCCTCAACCATGAGGAACATCCCAGGGTCGGCTTTACCTTGTGCACCATCACCTTGTGCACCTGAACCTTGAACAGCGCCACCTCGTGCGCGTTCACCACTAGGCGGCTTCATGCCTGGGGGCGCCCATCCCTCAGGCCGGCTGAAACACTTGAACCATGGGTGTCCAGCCTTTTTGCAGTACCAGCACGCACCCTCCATTCGGGTGCTCCCCCTGCCTTCAGAGCTCCCACGCCCCTCAGTATAGTCACCTCGGGCTCTTCCTCTACCAAAGCCTCTCCCACGGCCTCGGCCTCTCCCTCCCCCTCTTCCTCTGCTGCCTCCTGCAGCTCCATACCCCTCAGCAGTTTTGTTGGCAGCACCACCTCCCGTGTGGCGTCTTCGGAAGTCCTCCTGCAGAATCTGCTGCCGTAGCCACTCAGACGTCCATTTGTCCTGCTGAACGTTGAGGGTGGGGATGAGGTTGTCCCACGAGTTGTCGAGCACCGAGATGATCTTGGTGCACTGTTGCATCTGCGACACTTCGCTGACCGCCAATGCCATCCTCGCATCGGTGTCCTTGATCTTGTCAAGGACCGGTTTCACATCATCTCCCGGTTTCATGAAGAGGGCAGCCAACTCCTTCTCCAACACAATCACCATCGGCAGCGTGTTGGGCTGAATCACGTCGCGTAGCAGCTTCCATGCCTTCGGTCCGGAATCATCCAACTCCACCAAATCCATGATGTGCTGGAACATGTCGTTGTTGACCGATTGGAGGATGAGGTCGTACAGCACCGCGCTCTTCTCAATCCACCGATCGCGGGCATCTCCTTCCCCCGGCATCTTCTCCTCTCCCATTGCAATTTTTAGCAGCTTGTAGCGCTTGAAGGCGCTCTGCATCCGCCCGCTCCATTCCTCATAGTTGGAGCCATCCAAAGCTTCGATCTTGGATGGTGGCGGTTCACTCCTCTTCTCAGCTGCATCTCCACTCCCTTGATTCATCTCTTCTACTCCCAATCAGAGGTTTCAGCTCCCCATTTGCTGGTCACAATGTAGATCCACACAATCTTCACAAGTGTCGGCGCCAACGAAACTTCGGCAGAGTTTCCCCTTAGCGGAAGTCACATCCAACCTCTAGAACTCCACTTAGGCATGCCCACAGGCCATGGTGGGTCTAGGAGGGTCTTCACACCTCAGTAGACTCTTCACAAGGTCCTCAATCTGCTCTGATACTACTTGTTTGAGACTAAGGACGAGGTCTACGATGATTAGGTGCCTAAATTTCTCAAAATCGTTGGCTTAGAATTCTGGACAGAAAAGTCGCGCTCACAAGAAACGTCGTCGACGAGAAGTGCACTGTCAAAACTTTTCACGAAACTCAGATACTGTATGTTGTAGCCCTAGTCCGTGGCTACAATTCCCAATTTTAATCGTACAATAAGATGAAGAATTTATTGAGTTATGAATTTCGGCGCACTAGGGGGTAAGCTACCATAAAATCTTAACTCAATCACAATTGTCTCACAAATTCACACAAGTTGCACACAAGAAAGTTAGAGTAGCAATAAACCAAGTAGGAGGGAAGAGAAGGATGAGAGGGAAGGTCCCAAGGGAGTTTCCAACCAAGGAAACCCCATGCCACACAATTTCCCTCTCAATAGGCAACCCAACTTTCACCCTTGTCATTTTCCCAACCTCCACAATCCACCTCACCCAACTTGGCCACACTTGCCAACCTGGTTTGGCTTCACCCAACCACTTGGCAGCATCTACAATGATGGGTACGAATTTCCCAACCCCCAAAAGTCTGTACCCCATATAAAGTCATTCCCACAACTTCCCATAGTCGCCACAACCAGACACGAAAGGCATACAAACTTCGAACGTTCGTAACTTTCTCGTTCGTGCTTCGATTGAAGCGATCCTTGGCTCATCGGAAAGCACTTGAGCAGATGAGTCACTTCAGATATCTGCTCAAGCCAAATAGCATTCACACACACTCAAAAAATCCAAACCGCATAAAACAGAAATTCTTGCACACGCTCACACCACACATGCAACACACGAACATATGATGGGAGGCAGACAGACGCGAATACGAATGGAAGCATCACTCAACACAAAGCACGCTGCTTCCGTGACATGGGGCGATTAGCGACGCTTAAGGAGGTGCGCGGCAGGGCCTGCGAGGGGGCGCATTACGGGATGCCCATTGTAGGTTCTAGGAAAGAGCCTGCTCTTATACCATCTCAGAGTAAGAACGGCGGAATGATTGAACTAGGGATGCGGGCAACACAAGTACAATCGTGAAATGTACTATACTCTCTACAATATGGTTTGGATTGCTTTTGTTGCTATGCCGTAGACCAAGCATCCGCTCCAGCACCCCCTCCCGTCGGGCCTGCAGGCCCATGACCAGCTTCAGTGCCGCCTCCACTTGACGCACTAGTGCCACCAGTATCTCCGCCACCCCCTCCACCACCCTTCCGCCCTTTCTTACCTCCCTTGCCCCTGGGCCGCCCACCCGTGGTAAACATGGGTGCAGTCTCATCAAAATCACGAAGCACAGTAGAGGCAAGAAAAGTGCAGGTGGGGAGCTGTGCCAATAGACTCCTGAAAGGGGGGATCTACGATGCCAGAAGCAGAGGCAACAGAGCGGAGGTTGCTCTCAACATCCTTGAGTGCTACCTCAAGGACACCGATAGTGAGCGCAATAGGGTGCTTTCAAAGAAGTGCGTCACTTACAGGTGCTAGGCAGTCAGGAGGGCTAGTGAGTATGAAGTGATTAGTGATTCGCATAAGCAAGGTGAGTAGTGCAAGCTCAGCCTCAGTACAAGCAGCACGGTAGCTGGTGTCAAGCGAGCGCAGGTCAGGCTGCCACTGCTCATGTGGCTACTGACGCTCGTGCGTCTACTGGTGCGCGTGCAGCTACGAAAGTGCGGCTGTGTGTGTAGCTGCTGTGCATGCACGCTGCCTATGCGCGCGTGGCTGTGCGTGCTGCACTTGCTGTGTGCACTGCAATTGCAGTGCGCACATGTTGCCTATGCCCAACTGCTGTGTACGCTACCTGTGCACACATTGTTGTGCGTGTGTGCGCTGCTCGTACAGCGTACGCGCATCAGTGCAGGGCATGGCGGCGCAGGGCAGCGTGCAGTGCGGGGCAACACTTGGCAGCGGGCAGTGCGATGGAACGGGGCGGGGCGCGACCTGCTAAGGGACGGGACGGGGCGCAACCGACTACATTATCTTGTTCTCTTTCAACTATTATCAACAAGGTCATTACAAGACTTCATTGTCTTCATTTCAATCTTAGCTTGTCTTATCCTATCCACTACGATTCCCGGTTAAATCAACATCTGTTACTGTACCAACTGGTGAATCCGTTAACATACCAACTGATGAAACAGTTAATGTACCAACTGTTGATTCCGTTATTGTACCAACTGGTGAAATCGTTAATGTACCAACTAAATTATCTTGTTTCTTTCAAAAAAGATGCTGGAAAATCAGCCTCGGTTAAAAAAAGGTCTGTAATATTTTCTTAACCTAAATCATCATTTTCTCGCTGAATCCTGAGGCCCTGTCTGGGAGGCAGTACCGTTTTGTCAAGATAGTAGCATAAGTAGGAGCAAGGGTTTTTGTAGGGCCTAGGCTTAGAAGCATAGGCCAAGGGGGTATCGAGAGAGTTTTGCCAAGAAGGAGGTTTGACTTAAGGTTCAAAGGCCCAAGTTATACAAGAAAGAAGGCAAGAAGTGGTGCACCACAAACAAGATTAGGTATCTACACTACACCCAAAAACAATAATATATATATGTAGAACATATTTTGGCATGCCCACATGATTGTTTGCAGATACAAGTGACACGCCCCCATAATTGTTTGCGGGTACAAGTGCAGTAACGCCTTCTTACGGGGTACACCATGTAGAGTGCAGCGGAAGTAGCAGAGGGCAAGTGGGGAAGAGGCGGCTGATGCTGCAGCTGGACACACACCACCCCCTCAACCTCCCCCCCACAGCAGCAGCAGCAGCAGCGGCAGAGAGGAGAGAGAGGAGGAGGCGTGGCAACAGATGCTGCAATTAAGTCACCCACCACCCACACCCCCTGAACCTCCCCACCACAGGACACTCCCCCCTACAACAGCAGGTGCAGCCGTGAGAAAGAGGAGGCAGGATGGCACTGTAGATGCAACCTCCCCCTCAAACCCTCTCCCCCCCCCCCATGCTGCACACGCAACATGGAGAGCGAGAAGGGGGGGGTCGTTGTAGGGGCTGCACATGCGGCTGCAGATGCACGTGCAGAGGGGAGCAATCGCACGCACTGCAGCAGGGCGCGCGGGGGCACCAGGCGACGTGGGCTGCAGGGTGCGTGGGCAGCAGGTGACGCGGGCTGCAGGGTGCGTGGGCAGCAGGCGACGAAAGCACCTCGGCACTCGGGGCGCAGGGCAGCAGGGCGCACGTGGCGCGCACGGCAGCATAGCGCGGGGGGCGCGCAGGGCAGCAGGGCGCGTGGGTAGCAGGGAGCACATGGCGCGCAGGGCAGCAGAACGCGCGGGCGTGCGCAGGGCAGCAGGGCGCGATGTGAGAGTACGACGGCTGATGCTGGCTTTGCTAGCTTGCCTAGACTTTATTATGCTATATCTAGCTTGGGTTTATTTTATCATGCATAGATATGCTTGATTTCCTAGGTTATGTGCATTCTTATATTGTGTTATAGTTATAGCATCGAACCAGGTTACGTGTACCAAACTCAAGCCTATTCGGTTTCCACCGAATTGCTTTCAACTGAGTTCGGGACGTATCTGTTCGGGGCGCTTCGCGACCCTCAGAACATTCGCGTAACACCTGGGTAACTGGCCTTGTGTCGAGACTATATATAGCCTCGTCTTGTACCCAGGTGAATCATTTAATTACAACTCTCTTTCCTGAGCTCGATCCGAGATCCTCACACGCGCAGGGCACGCACGGCAGAAACCGACGTGCGCAGGGCAGAATCCGACACGCACTCGGGGCGCGCGACGGGCAGAAACAGATGCGGGCGACGGGCAGTGTCAGAACTTATATTTGTAACTGCCTGTAGCTGTAGCTAGTGAAGTTATTATAAACTTAGTTTGGTGGTGCACCTTCTTTGTTTCCTATGCTATATGTTCCTTGAAACCTATAGTGAAATCATTCTTCCCAATTCTCTCGATCCTCACCCTTGGCACAAAACTACTCGATATCCTAGTTGGGCCTAGGCTCCTAAGCCTAGGCCCTAGTAAAACTTAGTTCATTCTCACTCATCTTGATATGGTATCAGAGCAAGTTACGTCCTGGCCTGTGCGCCCGCCTCATGTTTCCGCTGCTACGTTTTTCCGGTCGCGCGCCTAGGGCGCGTGGCGATTTTCTCTTGTCCCGCCCCCGGTTGGCGTGTGACTCCTTGTCTGCCCGTCGCGCGCCCCGTGGCACGCGACGGTGCCCTAAGCCTGCCCGTCGTGCGCCCCGTGGCACGCGACGGTGCCCTGCTCGTCGTGCGCCCCGAGGCCCACGACCGGGCCCTAAACTTAAACTTACCCGTCGTGCGCCCCGTGGCACGCGACGGGCCTCTCCGCACCTGCTATCCCTGCAGCCGCCCCTGACCTATCTGCGCCGACACAATTTAGCCGCTCTGCGGCTTTCTTCCCGCCCACCCCCTCCTCCTTTGTCTCCCTGCAGCCGTGGGGAGGAGGGTATGGGGGTGGCGGGTGTTGGAGTGTTGGGTCGTCTCCTTCCCTTCCCCTCCTCCTTTCGTTCCCACTGCTGCAGCTGCCGCTGGGGGGGAGGGTGTGAGGGTGTGGGGGAGCAGGGGGAGTGGCACCGGGGTGGCGGGTGTGAGGCAACCAGCAGCCGACCCTCCACCTCTCCTCTCTTCCCCCCTTCTCTGCTGCTCCTGCAGCGGTGTGGGGGAGGGGAAGGAGGAGGGTGAGGAGATGGAGGGGGTGACCAGCTAGTGTCAGCCCGCCTGCAGTTCCTGATGTTGCTTGTTTATTATTTTGCATGTGTACACCTGCAGGTTGTATTCTGCACAAACTCCTGCTGCAGGCAGTTATGGGGGAGTGTCAGAACTTATATTTGTAACTGCCTGTAGCTGTAGTTAGTGTAGTTATTATAAACTTAGTTTGGTGGTGCACCTTCTTTATTTCCTATGCTATATGTTCCTTGAAACCTATAGTGAAATCATTCTTCCCAATTCTCTCGATCCCCACCCTTGGCACAAAACTACTCGATATCCTAGTTGGGCCTAGGCTCCTAAGCCTAGGCCCTAGTAAAACTTAGTTCATTCTCGCTCATCTTGATAGGCAGAAACCGACACGCGCGACGGGCAGAAACCGACGTGCGCGACGGGCAGCGTGACAGAGTGCTAACGGTGGGCCCATTATCGGTCCGAGGAGGAATCGCTCTGATAGCATGTCAAGATAGTAGCATAAGTACGAGCAAGGGTTTTAGTAGGGTCTAGGCTTAGAAGCCTAGGCCAAGGGGGTATTGAATGACTTTTGCCAAGAATGAGGTTTGAAATATACATGTAGAACACATTTTGACAAGTTTTTTAGCAGCAACAAGAGTTTCTATCTTGTCAATTTTGTTTTTTTCACCACTCATAACCAACCCTTGACTTTCTCCTTGGTGGGTGCTCTCGATTGTCCCAAATTGCAAATGCAGTTTTTTCAAGTTTGCACAACCCTTGGCATCAACTTGACCCGCGCGCCTTGTAACTTGGGACTCAGGCTTTGACGTGCCAATTGGCGAATCCGTTATGTACCAACTGGTGAATATCGTAATGTACCAACTGGTGAATATGTTAATGTACCAACTGGTGAATATGTTAATGCACCAACTGATGAATATGTTAATGTACCAACTGCTGAATATGTTAGAGTACCAATTGGTGAATATGTTAATGTACCAACTGGTGAATATGTTAATATATTAACAGGTGAATCTGTTAATGTACCACCTGGTGAATTCATGAATGTGCCATAGTTGGGATGTGCTGCCGGTACAATAAAAAATCCCCCAGCCCAAGTCATAAGAAAACAATGCCTCTCCCCATCTACACCACAAACTCCCTACTGTCCACCACACCCAGCATAGCCAGCTGTGCGCCTAACGCACCGCCAGTGTCTTGCACCTCCCCTCTCTCTGCGCCACTTCCCCAGAACATCCCGCTCCATCGCCCCCTGCTCTGCCTCCCCTCACTCTCCCCTCGACTCATTCTTCTCTCCCTCCTTCGTCCCCTATCACTCCCCTGCAGCAGGGAGGCGTGAAGGAGCTTCAGAGAGCGGAGGGCCGCGGAGGGAGTGGGGCGGAGGGAGGGGGAGGGAGAGGTGCAGGAGAGGGCGAGGTGGAAGAGAGGGAGAAGGAGGGAGTGAGGGGGTGGAGGGTGTGGCAGGAGGGGGTCGAGGAGAGGGGAGAGGTTGCCAGCTGTCACATGCTGCTGGGCCTGAGAGTGGGGGCAGAGGGGACGAGAAGAGGGATCGGCGGGCAGGGGAAGAAGGAAAGGGGAAGGTGTTTCAGGAGGATGGATGGGAAGAGTAGGGATGGGGATGGAGGAGCAGCGCAGTGTGAGTACGACACTCAGGTGTCCCATGTGAGTCGTGCGCTGTGATGCCTGCCATGTGAGTCGTGCGCTGTGATGCCTGCCATGTGAGTCGTGCGCTGTGATGCCTGCCATGTGAGTCGTGCGCTGTGATGCCTGCCATGTGAGTCGTGCGCTGTGATGCCTGCCATGTGAGTCGTGCGCTGTGATGCCTGCCATGTGAGTCGTGCGCTGTGATGCCTGCCATGTGAGTCGTGCGCTGTGATGCCTGCCATGTGAGTCGTGCGCTGTGATGCCTGCCATGTGAGTCGTGCGCTGTGATGCCTGCCATGTGAGTCGTGCGCTGTGATGCCTGCCATGTGAGTCGTGCGCTGTGATGCCTGCCATGTGAGTCGTGCGCTGTGATGCCTGCCATGTGAGTCGTGCGCTGTGATGCCTGCCATGTGAGTCGTGCGCTGTGATGCCTGCCATGTGAGTCGTGCGCTGTGATGCCTGCCATGTGAGTCGTGCGCTGTGATGCCTGCCATGTGAGTCGTGCGCTGTGATGCCTGCCATGTGAGTCGTGCGCTGTGATGCCTGCCATGTGAGTCGTGCGCTGTGATGCCTGCCATGTGAGTCGGGCGCTGTGATGCCTGCCATGTGAGTCGTGCGCTGTGATGCCTGCCATGTGAGTCGTGCGCTGTGATGCCTGCCATGTGAGTCGTGCGCTGTGATGCCTGCCATGTGAGTCGTGCGCTGTGATGCCTGCCATGTGAGTCGTGCGCTCTGATGCCTGCCATGTGAGTCGTGCGCTGTGATGCCTGCCATGTGAGTCGTGCGCTGTGATGCCTGCCATGTGAGTCGTGCGTTGTGATGCCTACCATGTGAGTCGTGCGCTGTGATGCCTGCCATGTGAGTCGTGCGCTGTGATGCCTGCCATGTGAGTCGTGCGCTGTGATGCCTGCCATGGGAGTCGTGCGCTGTGATGCCTGCCATGTGAGTCGTGCGCTGTGATGCCTGCCATGTGAGTCGTGCGCTGTGATGCCTGCCATGTGAGTCGTGCGCTGTGATGCCTGCCATGTGAGTCGTGCGCTGTGATGCCTGCCATGTGAGTAGTGCGCTGTGATGCCTGCCATGTGAGTCGTGCGCTGTGATGCCTGCCATGTGAGTCGTGCGCTGTGATGCCTGCCATGTGAGTCGTGCGCTGTGATGCCTGCCATGTGAGTCGTGCGCTGTGATGCCTGCCATGTGAGTCGTGCGCTGTGATGCCTGCCATGTGAGTCGTGCGCTCTGATGCCTGCCATGTGAGTCGTGCGCTGTGATGCCTGCCATGTAAGTGACGAGAGCACGGTCAATGCAGACACCATCATCACCATAACTACACCATGCCAACGCCATGCCATGCCACGCCATCCACCCCATTCCATGCCACGCCATGCCATGCCATGGCCAGCAGAGCAGCACGCACCCAGTCACAGATGTGCGTGCGCTGCCCATCCACATGCTCGTAGGGCGCAGGCCACCCCGTGAGCAGCTGCAGCAGCAGCACGCCCACGCTGCCGGGTGCACACCGAAAGCACGGGGAGGAGGGGCGAAAGGGTGGGCGGTAGGGAGGGCGAAAGCATGGGGCGGACGGAGGGCTCAAGGCTGGGTGAATGAATAGCAGCTGCATCAGCAGCACCTCAACCCGCCTCACCCCGCATCACCCGCCTCACCTGAACATGTCTGCGGTGGCGGAGGCAATGCCGGTGTGCAGCACAGCAGGGTCCACATGCCCCTCCGTGCACCGCAACACTACCACTCGCCACCCTCCACTGCCATTGCTGCTGCCACTCCACATGCTGCTTTCCCTCCAACTCCCAGTGCTGCCACTATTGCTGCTGCTACCACTCGTGCTGCTGCTACCACTCGTGCTGCTGCTACCACTCTTGCTGCTGCTGCCACTCGTGCTGCTGCTGCCACTCTTGCTGCTGCTGCCACTCTTGCTACTGCTCCCAGTGCTGCCACTCATGCCACCCTCATTGTCAACGCCTTCCCCACTCCCGCTCCTCCAGGAACCTTCCGGACACCCGCCCAGGCCTTTGTCGTTGCCGTTGCCCATGCCCATGTCCACGTGCACGCGCTGCCCCATGCGCACCGCACTCCAGTCGCCCACCCGTGCCTGGCAGGGTGGGTAAGGAAGGGGCGAGTGAGAGAGGAGAGGAACCGCGCCTGAATTGATTCTGTCAGAATAGAAGCTAAATTATGAAGGCGGTCAGCCTTGAGCACAGACAGAGGTGGGTTGAGAAAAGGACGGGAAAGGATGGCTCAGAAATCCGACCAAATTGCCAATGATAAGTTGGCAGATTGATTGGATTTTGAGGGAATTCCAACCTGGATACGGTTGGGATAACAGATCTGCACCTGAATTACAACGCAACCTACTCAATGTAGAAGAGAGTACACAAATTGTTGGCAGCCTAATTTGAACACAGCCCCCAGGCTGCAACATGTGAGGCATGGGGCGAGTGAATTCCCAACCATGAGACATAAGCAGGCGGTGGAGGCCCTGGTGGCCAAGGGCCTTGCTGATGCGGCTGCTCAGGTTGCAATCGGACGGCCTTGAGCTGCCCACGCTGGGCTAGCTCACACGGAGACTAGTGGCGGTCTTTGGTGAGGTGAATGGTGCTCTCATTGTCACAGAGGGTGGTGTGGGCATTGTAAGTGTGGGCTGAGGAAGCCACGGAATAATGTCAGCCAAGGGGCTTCGTGAGCAGCCATGGTGCCGGCATAAAGCTCGGGCTCACACGAGGACAGAGAGATGGAAGACGGTCGAATAGAACGGCAGCTCACAGCCCCGTTACCAACACGGTACCCTTGTGAATCGCGGTGAGCACTCAAGTCATGAGCCCATGAAGAGTCACTGTGATCCTCAATGCGAGCGAAGGGGATCCCCTGAGAGTGACATGATGCTGAGTCGCTACAAGATCACCAAGGATCCGCCTGGCAGCGGTTCAATGCTGGAGAGTGAAGCGAGCAGGAGCAATGTGGCGTAAGAGTAGGCCAGATCGGGTCGAGTGCACATCAGTGCACAGGTGAGAGATCCTACGAGCGCAGCATAGGGCTCGTCACCAGGCAAAGGTGAAGAACTGAAGGTGCAGTGAGTTGCTGCTAGGGCGTATTCCTGACTTCGGGTCATCCGCTCTTTGGGTCCTCCCGAAATTATTTTCCCGAACCGCGGGATTTCCGACTCGAGCTTCGGACTTTCCGATTCGGGACACGGCGAGATTCGGTGTACGAAATGGCTCGAGCACATTGGAGATGTGAGACTCGAGCACATTGGAGATGTGAGACTCGAGCACATTGGAGATGTGAGACTCGAGCGAAAGATCGATGGTTGGCCAACTTGTCATGATCCTTCATGGCGAGCCTTTCGCCTACAAGCAGTTCAAACATGACGGCAGGCAACTCCTCCGACTCCTAGAAGCCAGGAGTCATATCACCCACACGCACTTGAAGCCGTCTCACTGAGGAGTCACATTGAAATGTCACCTGGAAGTCACCTGGAAGTCACTTGGAAGTCACTTGGAAGTCACTTGGAGCAGGGCAGAGCACGCACCTCCCAGGCGGCAGAGAGCATGACGTTGGAGGGCTTGAGGTCGCCGTGCACCCGCCCGTGGCTCTGCACCGCCTTGAGCGCCCTCAGCACGCCCGCTGTGATGCCCACCCGCTGCCGCAGCGACACCGGGCTGACGCCTGCCTGTGCGGCTGATTCGGGACGCACAAGGGAGGTGAGGCGTGGGGGAGGGACATGGCACATGAGGGTTGTGGGCGGAATGGGGTTTTGCTGTGCGGGGTCAACAAAGAAAGAGAAAACAGTTCACAAGGGAAGGAAGCGAGTCCACTGCTGCATGCAAACGCTGCTGCAGCAACGCTGGGGATTGGGTGGCTGAACCGCCTCGGGAGGAAGGAAGGTGGAGCGCGAGCGAGGAGAAAACAAGGAGAACAACAAGTGGCGGTTGCGAGTGGAGGGGGAGTGGCATGGTGTTGTGAGAGGAGAGGAGAGGGAAGGAGCGGAAGGGAGACGAGAGGAGAGAGGAGAGGAAAGGAGAGAAAACTGGTGAGCGCACCTGTCACTGTGAGCACGCACCTGTTTGCAGCAGCGCCTGCACGCTGCCCCTCTCCATCCATTCGTACACCAACACCTGCCCTCCCCCACCCCCCCTGCCCGCCCCCTCCCTCTCCCCCATTCCGCCCCTCCTGCACGCCCTCCTCCCGCACACCCCCCTGCCCTGCATCGTGCAGCCTCTCGCTGTCACCCTCACCCGGCCAGCAGCAGCACCCCACGAGGCGGAGCACGTTGGGGTGTCTCAGGCGCGCCAAGGCAGCCGCGTGGGCCTCCATTGACGCCCACTGCGCCCCCTCTCCTCTCATGCGCTTCACTGCCCACTCGCCCCCCCGCCCCCGCACCCTCCCCCTCCCTGCACGCACCCCCTGCTTTCTCTCCCACCCTTTCCCCACCTCTCCCCCTTCCGGCTTCCCTTCTCCTTCTGTTCCAGTCGCATCATCCTTCTCCCCCTTGGCCCCGTCCGCACCCTTTTCCCCCTCCCCTTCCTCCCCCCACTCCCCCCATTCCCCCCAGTACACGTCACTCCACCTGCCTCCCCCCACCCTCCGCCCCGCTGCCCACCCATTGGTGGCCCTGATGACGTCAGCAAGGGGAATGTGCGGGCAGGGGGGGTTGTGCTTGGGCATGGTTGCAGCTGGAAGGGGAACGGGGGGATGGGAGAAAGGGGGAATGAGAGGAGGTTGGGGCGGGGGGCATATGGGCAGTCAAGGAAGGAAGGAAGGAAGGAAGAGGGGTGGCGCTGTTGAAAAGGAGGTTTAGGGAAACCACATGAAACGAGGAGAAGTGAAGCGCTCTCTTTCCACACACACACACACACACACACACACACACACACACACACACACACACACACACACACACACACAGACACACACACACCCAGCAAGAAGGGGGCAGCATGGCACACAGACACCACAAACACATACAGATACAGACACCCACCGCCCCACCCACACTCACACACTTTCTTCCCCCCCTCCCACACACATCGGCTCACCCAACAAACCCATGGCAACGTAGAATCACATGCCCCTCCACATGCCCCTCCACATGCCCCTCCACATGCCCCTCCACATGCCCCTCCACATGCCCCTCCACATGCCCCTCCACATACCCCACTGCATGCCCCACCACATACCCCACCGCATACCCCACTGCATGCCCCACCACATACCCCACCGCATGTCAGCGCAGCACAGCGTCACATGGCCCACAACAAGGCACACCCATCACATTGCAGGCCCTCTTCTTTTTCCCCCCCTGCACTCTCCTCTCCCCCCTCTCCCCACCCACTCACTCATATCTTCCCCCTTCCGCGTTTGCCCCTGCCTCCACTGCCACAGCCCCCAACCCCCCCCCACCACTGCCAGCAGCAGCAGCAGCAGTAGCACCGCACCCGTTGCTGCCCCCGCAATCGTGGATGGTGAGAGGGAGGAGGGGAGAAGGAGGGGAGGAGGAGGGGAAGCGAGGAGGGCCGTGATGATAGGGGGAGGCGGTGGGGGAGAGGGGGATGGCGGAGGGGGCGGAGGGGAAGGGGGAGGCGGCCTGGTGATTGGTGCTGGGAGGGATACGATTCGGGGATGGGATGAGGGGGTGGGGTGATGGATGGGTGGCCGATGGGATAGGGGATGGGTGGGCAGGTTTTAGTAAGCAAGCATTAGACTAGTGAACACACAGATAAATTGGAGGAGTAGACTAGGGAAGCATAGAATCGGGTCGGGTCGGGACGGGTCGACCAATCATGACTAAGTGAGCAGAAAGGCAGGGGAAGATTGGAGGGGTAAATTCGGGGAGCTAAAGAGGGGGAGCACGTGGCGTGGACGACAAAAGCAAGGCCAAGTGCATGGTTGGTTGGTTGGCATGATCCTGACCGTTGATGGGGGTACACATGGAGCAGAAAGTCGAGCAGATCCTGCAAAAGATGGATGAACGGTTGAGATTCATTCCACAGCTACCCTCTGCTGGGCAAAGCACGGTGCTAGGAACCTGACTGAAAGATGATGCACACAGAGGGCAGATGGGCACACAGAGGGCAGATGGGCACACAGAGGGCAGATGGGCACACAGAGGGCAGATGGGCACACAGAGGGCAGATGGGCACACAGAGGCAGTGTCAGCTCATCATCCTTTCTGTCTCTCTTATATGGGGCTATAATGCTTGGTAATAGTTAGGCACCCAAACTCTTTAGAGCGGGTCGGCGGCGGTCGTAGGCTAGGGGAGGAATCGCCCTTAGCTTGATCGATCTTTGGGTTTGAACCAGCCTTAAGCTCTGAGCTGCTCGGCAGATCAGGGTGATACACTTTCGATCGTCGATTTTTAAGCGATTTATCCGAGGGCTGCCGCCCCTGCCACGCAGAAATCCGACTAATGCGGAACGCATTCTGTGGCAGGCCTTAATCAAGGACAGCCGTTTTGCTAGGGTTGCGGGTCAGAGATTATTTGGACCCCCCCAGTCTTTGCAAGCCAAGTCATTGCTTGGTGCGACGCAGTAATCATGGCCAACCACCCGTTATTGCTCCCTCTAAAAGGTACAACTCCAATCATTCAGTCTAAACTGGGGTTCTTCTGCATGATTGTCACAGGTATATCATGTGAAGGCTGTGCCATATGTGACAGGCACTCATGGCCTGCCTCGAGGGTCGTTCGAGATAAGAGATAGAAACATGTTATTGTATATATGTATATACATTCGAGTATGTGGTGAAGGAGGAGGAAATCGTACAAGGAGTAAAGATTCGTGAGAGCTCCAAAAGCAGCAGGGATGGTTCCTTGAAGCTTCGTATCAGACAATTCACTGAGTGGAATGCGGGCGGGAAAGTGAGACAAAGGGGAGCAAGGAGGAGGGGCGGCAGAGACCAACCAGACCAGCGGAAGGTGAGAGTGAAGTGAGGCGAGGGAGACAAGAAGCATGGGAGGGCATTGAGTGGGTTGTTGAAAGGCACGGACATGGCAGGCAGGAGGTGGACGCCACACCCGCAGGATGGGCAGGAGAGGGCGGAGGGCGGCGCAGAGGTTGGGAAGGGGAGGAAAAGAGGGCAGGGGAGGAAAAGGGGGCAGGGGAGGAAAAGGGGGCAGGGGAGGAAAAGGGGGCAGGGGAGGAAAAGGGGGCAAGGGAGGAAAAGGGGGCAGGGGAGGAAACGGGGGCAGGGGAGGAAAAGGGGGCAGGGGAGGAAAAGGGGGCAGGGGAGGAAAAGGGGGCAGGGGAGGAAAAGGGGGCAGGGGCGGAAAAGGGGGCAGGGGCGGAAAAGGGGGCAGGGGCGCACAGGGTGGAGAGGCGAGTGAGGGCGGCGAGGAAGCGCGGCACGTGGCCCGATATGGCCGTGCCTCCTAGTAGCCTGGTGGGGGCGCGCACCCCATGGGCACGCGGGCAGGGGGAGCGGGGAATATGGAAGGGGGGGGAAGGGGGAGGGGGGAAGGGGAAGGAGGGGGGGGGAGAAGGGGGGATGGGGAGGGGAGGGGGGAGAAGGGGGAAGCGGAAGGGGGAAGGGGGAAGGGTGGGAATGGGAAAGATGGCATAAGAGAAGGGGATGAGGCATGGCACGAAAAAAGGGGATGCTGAAAGCATGGGAGAGGGACAGGACTTGGCAGGGATGAGAGATGCGGAGGGGAGTGCGGCGAAATGGGAGGGACGGCGGGCGGGAGAGAGCAGTTGCGGGATGAGATGGAGCAGCACAGGTGCTGTAGGGGGCAGCGATGCAGAATGGTGAGAGATGGTACAGGGCGGTGAAGAGTCAAATGCGAGAAACGCAGGAGGAGGGACAGAGCGGATGGTGGGGAAGGAGGGAGGGGAGGGGAGGGGACGGGAGGGGAGGGGAGGGCAGGGGAGGGGAGGGGAGGGCAGGGGAGGGGAGGGCAGGGGAGGGGAGGGCAGGGGAGGGGAGGGCAGGGGAGGGGAGGGCAGGGGAGGGGAGGGCAGGGGAGGGGAGGGCAGGGGAGGGGAGGGCAAGGGAGGATGTGGGAGGGGAGGGCAGGGGAGGGGAGGGCAGGGGAGGGGAGGGCAGGGGAGGGGAGGGCAGGGGAGGGGAGGGCAGGGGAGGGGAGGGCAGGGGAGGGGAGGGCAGGGGAGGGAGGGCAGGGAGGGGAGGGCAGGGGAGGGGAGGGCAGGGGAGGGGAGGGCAGGGGAGGGGAGGGCAGGGGAGGGGAGGGCAGGGGAGGGGAGGGCAGGGGAGGGGAGGGCAGGGGAGGGGAGGGCAGGGGAGGGGAGGGCAGGGGAGGGGAGGGCAGGGGAGGGGAGGGCAGGGGAGGGGAGGGCAGGGGAGGGGAGGGCAGGGGAGGGGAGGGCAGGGGAGGGGAGGGCAGGGGAGGGGAGGGCAGGGGAGGGGAGGGCAGGGGAGGGGAGGGCAGGGGAGGGGAGGGCAGGGGAGGGGAGGGCAGGGGAGGGGAGGGCAGGGGAGGGGAGGGCAGGGGAGGGGAGGGCAGGGGAGGGGAGGGCAGGGGAGGGGAGGGCAGGGGAGGGGAGGGCAGGGGAGGGGAGGGCAGGGGAGGGGAGGGCAGGGGAGGGGAGGGCAGGGGAGGGGAGGGCAGGGGAGGGGAGGGCAGGGGAGGGGAGGGCAGGGGAGGGGAGGGCAGGGGAGGGGAGGGCAGGGGAGGGGAGGCAGGGGCAGGGGAGGGGAGGGCAGGGGAGGGGAGGGAGGGGAGGGGAGGGCAGGGGAGGGGAGGGCAGGGGAGGGGAGGGGAGGGAGGGGAGGGCAGGGAGGGGAGGGGAGGGGCAGGGGAGGGGAGGGCAGGGGAGGGAGGCAGGGGAGGGGAGGGCAGGGGAGGGGAGGGCAGGGGAGGGGAGGGCAGGGGAGGGGAGGGCAGGGGAGGGGAGGGAGGGGAGGGCGAGGGCAGGGGAGGGGAGGGCAGGGGAGGGGAGGGCAGGGGAGGGAGGGCAGGGGAGGGGAGGGCAGGGGAGGGGAGGGCAGGGGAGGGGAGGGCAGGGAGGGGAGGGCAGGGGAGGGGAGGGCAGGGGAGGGGAGGGCAGGGGAGGGGAGGGCAGGGGAGGGGAGGGCAGGGGAGGGGAGGGCAGGGGAGGGGAGGGCAGGGGAGGGGAGGGCAGGGGAGGGGAGGGCAGGGGAGGGGAGGGCAGGGAGGGAGGGCAGGGGAGGGGAGGGCAGGGGAGGGGAGGGCAGGGGAGGGGAGGGCAGGGGAGGGGGCAGGGAGGGAGGGCAGGGAGGAGGGCAGGGGAGGGGAGGGCAGGGGGAGGGGCGAGGGGCAGGGGAGGGGAGGGCCTGACAGCTGCTGGAGGGTGGTGAGGCGGGAGAGGGCGTGAGGCAGGGAGCCCGTGAGGTAGGGGTTCTGACTGAGCACCCTGCCATGCATGCGGTGGTGGGGAATGGGAGAGGACGGGCACGGTTAAGGAGGAGTGCTTTCCCCTGTGTCCTCTCCCTGTGCAATCCTGCAGCACGCACGGGCCAAGAGCAGCAGATGTGGGCAGAAGCAGATGTGGGCAGAAGCAGAGCAGCAAAGGAGAGCAGAATCAGAAAAACTGAGGGGGGCAAGAGCAGAGCAGCAGAGGGGGGGAGAAGTACAGTAAGGGAAAACAAGAGAAGAGGGTGTGGGAGCGCTCAAGCACAGCACCTCATCTCATGCTCTTGAAAACACTCAGACATTGGTCTCTCATACTAGGTCTCAAAGGTGCCGAGAGGCGTGTGCGACTCACAAGTACTTGAGGCGCGAAAGGGCTGCAATACTGGACGGGATGCTCCCTGTGATGCCGTTGGATGGCGCGTACCTGGTGGCGGGTGGTGGTGGGTGGTGGTGGGTGGTGGTGCGTGGTGATGGGTGGTGATGGGTGGTGGACCATGGGGTATGGGACGGGAGGGACGATGGGTGTTGCAATGGAGGGATGCATGCAAGGAGAGCAAGAGAGAGGATAAAAGCATGCAAGGAGAGCAAGAGAAAGGATACAAGCATGCTGATGGCATGCAAGATGCGGCAGATGTGCGGTGTGGATGGTTACCATGTTACGAGGTCAAGGAAATGCAGATCAGACAAAGTGCAAGGGAGAGAGGCGGTGGTTACATGTACTGAAGGGCTGTGAGGGCAGCGATGGTGTCGGGCAGCGGGCCTGAGAGGCCAGTGTATCCCATGCTCCTGTGGCAGACCAGGGAAGGACGGGTGGCGTTGCAAGCAGTGGAATGGGCATGGGGTGGGATGGGATGGAATGGGATGGGTTGGGATGGGATGTGTACAGCAAGGGAGAGGCGTATGGGAAGGGAGAGGCGTACGGGAAGGGAGGCGTACGGGAAGGGAGGCGTACGGCTAAGTTGCGGAAGACGCTAGACGCATGGGGGAAAATTTTCGGGCAGCCCGAAAAAAAAAACCGCGCGAGCGAAATTGAATTCCGCCTTTCGATGCGAAATTCAATTTCGCGACATTACAACCCCCCGCCCCACCCATTTCGACCATAACAAAAAACAGCCCCCCCAACCAAGTTTTGTTAACCCCTAACCTAAATATCAACCCCAAAGCTCTTGTTTCTAACCACCACCAAAAGTATTTAGGAGCGGAACCACCTCATCTGTGCTCATATCTAGTTCAACTCAATTCTCCTTCAAAATCCTCAACCCTTTTTGCCAAAATGTGTGCAATGTCCTTCTCCCCCCCTCCCCATGCCCCATAGAACGTTTTTTTGGCTGGAAGTACTTTTTTTTTGCTTGCCCGGGCTTGTGTCTATCCCAGCGTCTAATCTGCCCAAGACGCGCGTCTAGCGTCTTAGACTCTTCTGCAACTTAGGCGTACGGGAAGGGAGAGGCGTACAGGAAGGAGAGGGCTGTGAGATGGCTGATTTCTCGCGGCAGTGGTGTGTGCAAGTTGTTAAAATCCATTTCTCTGGACGCATGTTGGGCGGGACGGGAAAGGAGAGTGGAGGCATAGGAGGTAAGGGAGGGCCATGCGCGGGAGGGAGGGCATGCATGGGAGGGAGGGCATGCATGGGAGGGGAAGGGGATGGGTTGGAGGGGAGGGGCAATAGGAGAAAGGACACAGGAAAAGGCGAAAGTGGAAAGGACCAAAAGGGCGGAGTGGGTAGGAGGGCAGTTAGCTGAGGAGAGCAAGAGACAGGAAGTGGCGGTAGTAGCGAGCAACGAAGTGAGACGCGAGCGAGGGAGGTGGTGAGGGAGGAGGAGAGGGAGATGGTAGCAGTAATAGGCATATCTCATCTGCTCTCACTACTTGAACTGTACCCGTTCTGATTCAATATAAGGACCATTTGAGAGGGAGTGAGGGAGAGAGGGAGGCGCGGGGAGCTGACAGAAGCGCAAGTCGGTGCAGGCGTGAGATGGCTGGTAAGACGGGCCCTGTGAAGCGATTGCTGTACAACGAACTGGTGCGGCGAGGGGGGTTAGATGACGGGGGAAGGGGGGGTCAGCTGGGTGGGTTGAATGTCAACCACAGACGATGATGCTGCGAGGGATGGGATGGGAGTAGGAGTATAAGGAACAGAAAGCAGGGCTAGGCAGAGACGATGTGAGGCGAGCAGAGATTATGGGAATGAGAAGAGAGGGATGGAGGAGGAGGGTGAAGTGAAGAGAAGCATGGTGGGGAGAGCAAGAGAGGAACGGGAGAAGGCGAAGGGCAGTGTGATGGTGCAGCATGTGCGGATGAGATCCCGAAGACTGTCATTCCATGTGATGCCTCACCCGCTCCACACCACATCACAAAGCAAACACGATTGCAAGGCAACAAAAAGGATGGCAGGTTGGATACAGGGAGACAAGGGATGGCAGGTTGGATACAGGGAGACAAGGGATGGCAGGTTGGATACAGGGAGACAAGGGATGGCAGGTTGGATACAGGGAGACAAGGGATGGCAGGTTGGATACAAGGAGACAAGGGATGGCAGGTTGGATACAGGGAGACAAGGGATGGCAGGTTGGATACAGGGAGACAAGGGATGGCAGGTTGGATACAGGGAGACAAGGGATGGCAGGTTGGATACAGGGAGACAAGGGATGGCAGGTTGGATACAAGGAGACAAGGGATGGCAGGTTGGATACAGGGAGACAAGGGATGGCAGGTTGGATACAGGGAGACAAGGGATGGCAGGTTGGATACAAGGAGACAAGGGATGGCAGGTTGGATACAGGGAGACAAGGGATGGCAGGTTGGATACAAGGAGACAAGGGATGGCAGGTTGGATACAGGGAGACAAGGGATGGCAGGTTGGATACAGGGAGACAAGGGATGGCAGGTTGGATACAGGGAGACAAGGGATGGCAGGTAGGATACAGGGAGACAAGGGATGGCAGGTTGGATACAGGGAGACAAGGGATGGCAGGTTGGATACAGGGAGACAAGGGATGGCAGGTTGGATTAGGGATGAGCAAGTGGCGAACACGAACGTGTTCGTGTTCGCCCCTACACGAACACCTTCGTTTGCGGAACCGAACACTGTTCGGTTCGGCGAACACTTTGAGCAAAAAATGGTGTTCGCCGTTCGCCTGTGAAGGCGTGTTCGGGCGAACCTCGAACACTGTTCGTGTTCGTCGCGGGCAAATTGCAGCAGCTGCCCGAACACGAACGTGTTCGGGCGAACATCGAACACTGTTCGGCGAACATTTTAAGCCAAAAAAAAAAACCTGTTCGGTTCGCCTCGAACGTGTTCGAGGCGAACCGAACAGGTGTTCGTGTTTTTGCTCAACCCTAGGTTGGATACAGGGAGACAAGGGATGGCAGGTTGGATACAGGGAGACAAGGGATGGCAGGTTGGATACAGGGAGACAAGGGATGGCAGGTTGGTAACGACTTCGAAAATAGGGCCGGTGAAATTGTTGCTGCTTAGAGTTCTGCATGTGTGTTCACACACACACACACACACACACACACACACACACACACACACACACACACACACATACACACACACGCATGCGCAAACATAAACAGTTACACACACATGCACACACACAGTCACACACGCGCGCGCGCGCGGGCACGTGCGCACACACACACACAAGCGCGCATGCGTATCCCCTTCCCCCCACGCGCACACACACACAGAAGCACACACATACGCGCGCGCGCATACTCTCTCTCTCTCTCTCTCACACACACACACACACACACACACACACACACACACACGCACACACACGCACACACACGAAAAAGGGAATGAGCGACCTTCCATCAGCGCGTGCCTACAGAGAGCAGAAGATGACCAGCAGCGAGCAGAAGATGACCAGCAGAGAGCAGAAGATGACCAGCAGCTGGCTCGCTCCCCTCACGCATCCTCAACTCAAGCCCTCATCCCATCGCTTGGGGCAGTGCGCCTCACAGGGGGCAGTGCGCCTCACAGGGGGCAGTGCGCCTCACAGGGGGCAGTGCGCCTCACAGGGGGCAGTGCGCCTCACAGGGGGCAGTGCGCATCACAGGGGGCAGTGCGCCTCACAGGGGGCAGTGCGCCTCACAGGGGGCAGTGCGCATCACAGGGGGCAGTGCGCCTCACAGGGGGCAGTGCGCCTCACAGGGGGCAGTGCGCCTCACAGGGGGCAGTGCGCCTCACAGGGGGCAGTTCGCCTCACAGGGGGCAGTGCGCCTCACAGGGGGCAGTGCGCCTCACAGGGGGCAGTGCGCCTCACAGGGGGCAGTTCGCCTCACAGGGTGCGCAGGCGGGCGAGAGTGGAGAGGGCGGGCGGCAGAGGTCCCGACAATTGGTTGCTGCGCACATTACTGCGCGCCTCGCGTACACGAGGGCGAGGGGGGTGGAAGGGGGGGTATGGTGGGTTATGGGTGGAGGTGGGCAGAGCATGAGAGCGAGAAGGCAAAGGAGTCGGGTGGAGTGGAGACGGGTGGAGTGGAGTCGGGTGGAGTGGAGACGGGTGGAGTGAGCAGACAAGAGAGCGACGGGGCGGGGTGACTGACAGGGAGTGGAGGCGGGAGAGGGCGGAGAGGGCGAAGGGCAGGGAGCCGGTGAGATTCCTCTGCGCCACGTCCCTGGCCATGGCGCAGGGGGAGGCGGGTGGAGAGATGTACGTGGGGGGTTGGTGGCAGGCGAGATGTACGTGGGGGGTTGGTGGCAGGCGAGATGTATGTGGGGGGTTGGTGGCAGGCGAGAGCCGGTTGAGCAAGAGCCGTGGCCATGGCCATGGCGTGATGAAGCAAGAACAGTAGCGGTGGGGGGGGGGGGGGGGGGAGGAGGGATAAGTGCGTGCGCATGAGAGCGGTGCGTGTTGGCACGGCATGCACGTGGTGCGGCTCTCCATGCAATCTTGCCCTCGCCTCTCGCGCTCATACCCCTCGCGCCTCCACCCACACGCGACTTGAATGCCCCTGCTCCTCCCTTTCGCCCCATCGCACTCACAACCACGGCACGGCACCGAGCCCTCGCACGCACAGCGCCCACCATGCATCCCGTGCGCTCCCCCACTCACAGTGACGTCACCATGCCATCGCCATCGCATGTGATGGCCTGCGCCTGCGCGCACTCCGCGCCCCGCGCCCACCCCGTCGCGCTCATCCCCCACTCCGCCGCACACTCCTTCAGCGCCGCCGCTGCCAGCCGATCGTGCGGGCCGTGGGGCGGAGAGGCACGGGGGACAGCGGGAATGCGGAAGGTGAGAGAGGGGGAGTGGGAGGGGGAAGAGGCCAAGAGGCTCCTGCGAGAGAAAGAGCAGTGGCCGTCAATGCGAGAGTTCAGTCTTCCGCGCCTGCAGCGCCGAGAGGAGCGCTGGTGCAGGGAAAGCGAGAGCGGGACGGCGGGCTCCATGGTGAATCGTTGCAAGCTCCGTGAGGGCAAAGCAGTGCGGGAGAGTGGGAGAGAACGAGATTATGCCGCGAATGGCAGGGGGATGACCAACACGGCACGAATTCACTTTGCCGCGAGAGCTGCGCGAGTATACGTCTCTTGAATACCTCGCGCTGCGATCGACCGCACCTTGGGAGTCGGCGAGAATCACGGGCTGGACTACACGTGCCAGGAAAGCGACGACGAGCGTCGCTAGCCACGGAATGGCGGCTGCGACGATCCGCGACGGCGACCGACTACCCGGCCTCGCATGGCCCATTTCGTTACAAGCTGTTGGAACGCAACGCGGCGTTGGAACTCGCGGCGCGACTCAAGTCGACTCAGGAATCAACGCACGAACCTCAGATCTACTCGAACTCACACCGCCATAGTCACCATCTCGTCCGTCGCGTGTTACTTTCAAGTGCAGTGAAGCATCAATTGCTTCATTGCCTTTCCCTTGCGACCATTCTTTCGCCTCTCCTACCTGTCTTTCCATGCGTGGTTGCAGATCGCAACTGTTGCGCGGTGGTTGAGATAGTTGAGAATTTTGAGTTTCGATCCTTCTCCGCACAGTAACCTCCCGTGACGTCTGTCGAATCCACAGAGCCAGCTATAAAACCCTGTCCGAAAACGAGCCTGAGGGCGATTTATTGATTCCGAGAACGCCGCGATCGCCATTTGCGGCGTATGGCAAGGAACGGGGAAGTGTTGGAGAGGCGAGTCTTTGCTGTTCCACAACCGAGGCTTGGCGAAATTGTCAGAAACCGAAGCTGGCCTTGTCGGTAGCCAGATCTATCATTAATGAAGCGACTCGCAACAGTTTAACAGTATCCGAACATGGCTCGCTACAGTGGGGTAAAAATATGCCTATCTGTTCAATCTAGTGACCAAGCAAAGATTGCACAACAGAAGTAATTAGAGACGTCGAATTGTTAAATAGCGAAACAAGATGGTGTCAGTAATGAATGGAATGTGGTGTCCTACGGGCCAAGCTAGAGGTTGGGAATTGTGAAGCCATATCTCATCGTTAGAACCGCGGAATGTGCGTAACTAGCAATTTGAAAGAACCCTAGAAAGTGTTGTACTCCTTACCGCTATAATCACTATTACAACCATAATAGGACTTTGTTGTTGGGCCGAGAAAAGCACTTACGATCGCTTTCAATCACTAAGGTTCAGAGTGATGTATTAGCGGAAGCGACTTAATGAAATACTGATTGAACCACCTTATACTGGTGTGTGAGAAAAAAATGAGTTGAATAATAGCATAGAGCAGGGCTGAAGTTTCATTTTAAGCCTCCCTGATTCCAGGGAAAATTTCCCCCTTGTATTATGGGTGCATATTTTCCACAGGTAGGCTACTCTGATTGCTCAATGTTGAAAAGTAGTTAACTCTTATTGCTCAGGGTCGAGAAATGAACATCAATGTAGTAATGCGCTATGTGTTTAACGGGGAAAAGAGTTTCACTCCGCATGATCCCAACACAATTCGACATCATTTCGTACAATTTTTCTAACGGGCAGATAATCATATAAACCACCACGAGTCACACATCCAAATCCTGCACAACGTAATTTGTTTATATTTTGACCGCGATCGTTCTCACCGGCTAATGTTGGTCGTTGGGGTCCACCAACCTGGTCAAACTTTTGTGTCTTTTGCACGCACACTGCGGCAACCCCTTGTTGCCGATCGTTCTGCTCAGGCATCGCCACGGTGTCAGACCAGCAAGTTGCTTTTGGGCTAACATGCCCCAAGGCTCCTCCGAACCTCGCTCCCCAAAAACCTGCATTTCTGCTGCTGAACAAGGCCAAGGACAAGAGATTCACTGTGACACAGCAGATCTGCTGCGTCAGAGGTGTTCTGCCGAAAATCCCCGCAGCACGCTGCGCTTCGCACGACTCCACAAGATCTACCCCACCCCTCCTTCCCCCCCAAACATCCACCCCACGTTGTGGGGTGTCACTTGTCGGTATTACCGTACAGAAAGGGCTCCCCACATCGGTAAAGGGGAAATCATGATTACACACATGGGGGGTTATCGAGATGAAATTTCCGGGAGACTTCGTCTCGATACTCTCGCATTCAGGGTCCACAGAACGCGTACTCTACATTGACAGAGTCAGTAAAAACACTACTTTGAGCCTAAATACAATATTTCAGGGTTCGCTAAAGCACTATTCTGAATGGATCAGAGTTCACAAGTAAGAAATTCTGAAATTGCAGGGACCACCATGTGAGAAGCCTGTAATATCGAGAAGTAAAGTTTAAACTAGGGCCTAGGCTTAGGAGCCTAGGCCCAACTATGATATTGGGTGAAATCGGGCCAAGGGAGGAGAGTCGAGTGAGTTGAGAAGGAATGGGAATGATGAGTGTTCACTTAGCACAAGGGTACATATAGCGAACAAATGAAGAGGTGCACCACCTACAAATTTAATATCTACACTACAGCTAGAACTACATGCAGTTATAACAACATAATTCTGACATCCCCCCGTAACTGCATGCAGAAATAGCTAAGTGCAGAACACAACCTGCAGAGGTACACCACAGAATAATAAACAAGCAACAGCAGGTACTGCAGGCGGGCTAACTCTGGCTGGTTACCCCCTCCATCACCTCACCTTCCTCCTTCCCCTCCCCCACACTGCTGCAGGAGCAGCAGAGAGCGGGGGAAGAGAGGAGAGGTGGAGGGACGGCTGCTGGTTGCCTCACACCCGCCACCCCGGTGCCACTCCCCCTGCTCCCCCACACCCTCACACCCTCCCCACCAGCGGCAGATGCAGCAGTGGGAACGAAAGGAGGAGGAGGGGAAGGGAAGTGAACGACCCAACACTCCAACACCCGCCACCCCCAACCCTCCCCCCCACGGCTGCAGGGAGACAAAGGAGGAGGGGGTGGGCGGGAAGAAAGCCGCAGAGCGGCTACAATGTGTCGGTGCAGGTAGCTCAGGGGCGGCTGAATGGAGAGCGGGTGCGAAGAGGCCCGTCGCGTGCCACGGGGCGCACGATGGGTAAGTTTAAGTGTAGGGCCCGATCGTGTGCCTCGGGGCGCACGACGAGCAGGGCACCGTCGCGTGCCACGGGGCGCACGACGGGCAGGTTTAGGGCACCGTCGCGTGCCACGGGGCGCGCGACGGGCAGATAAGGAGTCACACGCCAACCGGGGGCGGGACAAGGGAAAATCGCCATGCGCCCTAGGCGCGCGACCGGAAAAAAAAGGTAGCAGCGGGAGCATGAGGCGGGCCCACAGGCCAAGTCGTAACGCGCTCTGATAGCATATCGAGAAGTAAAGTTTAAACTAGGGCCTAGGCTTAGGAGCATAGGCCCAACTATGATATTGGGTGAAATCGGGCCAAGGGAGGAGAGTCGAGTGAGTTGAGAAGGAATGGGAATGATGAGTGTTCACTTAGCACAAGGGTACATATAGCGAACAAATGAAGAGGTGCACCACCTACAAATTTAATATCTACACTACAGCTAGAACTACATGCAGTTATAACAACATAATTCTGACATGTAATCGCCCTGAAATCAGGGTAATTACCCTGATAAAATCAGCCCTGGCATAGAGATACATGGCTTTTATATGATTACAAAGAATATGAAAGGTTTCACTAATTGCAACTGTAACTCCTAAAGCGGTTCGATACAGCGACGACTCGGGTAACTGCTCAATAGCGAGTCAGTTATTTGTCATCGCTGTCGTTTTGCCTTTGTCCAGTCAAAGGTTGCTGACCTTAGATATTCGCTTCAACTTCATGTTGTTGTCGCCTTGTCAACCGCTTCGCTGTAGCTTGGTTGACTCGGTGTTGCTTAGCTTGTGGATCTCCCTCGTTCTTGTTATAGTGTTCGACACATCAGAAGCGCGAATTATATGTTTCCAACACTCCCCGTCGCTTCTGGAGTATCGTCGCTTCCGTTGCTGATGACATGGTTTTGTCCAGTCAGCAGCATGCAGTACTCGAACTTCTGCTTTCCGAGCTTCTTGGTCAAGTAATCTGCTGCCATCTCGGACGTGTGGCAGTAGGATAGCTCGAGTCTTCCTTTCTCGATCTCGTCTTTCACGAAGAAGTATAGCAAGGCGATGTGCATCGTTCGAATCGCGAAACTGTTCTTATACACTGTTCGGACTGCCGATTCGTTGTCGCGGAAGAGGGAGAACCTAGGTAATTGGGCCAACTTTATGAAAGAATGAGGAATGTGTTGGACTAGGAAATGAGTTGGGTACAAATATGTAACCCTAGAAAGCTGTACCCCATATTGTCTACCCCACTACAGCCTAGAAAGACTATAGCATAAATGTTTGACACACCCCCATAGGCAAAGTGGGGGAGAACAAGGGGCCACAAGACCAGTCAAGCAAGGCAAGCGCAGGGTGGATCACAACGTCAACACACATTCCGAGCACAAGTTCAAGGCCACAAGGCCAGTTCACATGCAGGATTATATATAAAGATGAACAAGCAAATGCAGGTATAGGTAGATCACAGTACAAGCAAGGTCAAGAAGTGAGCAAGTGAGGCCAAGTAGGCACAAGACCTAGCATCGTACAAAAGCGCTGATGATCACAAGGCTGAAGTGCCTTGGTAAAGATATCAGCAGTGTTGGCCCTAGAGGCCACGTAAGCAAGGCGCAGCTGACCACGCTCCTACAGCTCACGAGCAAGGAAGTAGCGATGAGCAATGTGCTTCGTTCTGTGCTCCAGTCTGTGCTCTCGACACAAGGCCAACATCGACTTGTTTTCTACGTACAGTATTGGAGGAGAACGAGGCGGCTCTCCTAGGTCAGTCAGCAGGTAGGTGAGCCAACGTAGCTCCTGTGCAGCCATGTCCCCTGCGTAGATCTCAGCCTCACAGTTGGAGCCGAGAACAGAAGACGAGCGGGTAGACCGCCACGAAACAGAGCCGGAACCAAGGCTGAAGGTGTAACCCTGTGACGACCGCTGCGTAGCCTGGTCGTCAGCCCAAGAAGCGTCCGCGTGCCCAGTGAGGACCACTGGACTGCGCCCTCCGAGCACTAGCCCCATGCCCTACGTACTGCACAAGTAGCGCAACACCCTCTTCGCTGCAGCCATGTGCTCTGGTCTGTGTCTCCCAGGAGCAACATAGCGTGCGAGAATGCTAAGAGGGTATGCAAGGTCAGGTCGTGTGCAGGTCATCAGGTACATGAGGCAGCCAAGAAGCTCTGCATACGGGCCACTCGACTCTACGGACTCATCCGAAGGCAGAGCTGAGAGCGAGTGACGAGTAGGCAGAGGAGTGGCCTGAGGCGAGGAGTACGTGAAGCCCAAGCGCTGAAGCGCTGCTGCACCATGTGTGACTGAGTCAGGGTAATGGTGCGGCGTGCTCTGTCCCGGGTGATCTGCAAGCCAAGGTAGCTGCGCAGTTCACCCAGGTCAGTGCATGTGTGTCTCTTCTGCAGCTCGGACTTCACGTGGGCGAGTCTAGCAGTGTCAGGTGTGGCAAAGACCAAGTCGTCGACGTACACGAGGATGTAGAACGGTGGCAGAGAGGTGTCGGTGCGCAGAAACAGCGACGGGTCGGCAGTAGAAGGAGCAAACCCAAGTGCCGCCAGCGTAGTCCTCAGTGTGTCGTGCCACTCACGTGGCGCCTGGCGGAGACCGTAGACTGGACGCCGGAGACTCCACTGGGTACCAGGAGGGAAAGACCCAGTAAAGCCAGGCGGGCGACGCAGCCAGATCTCCTCGTGCAGGCTGCCCTGCAAGAAAGCAGTGCTGAAGTCGAGAGAGTGCAGCTCGTAGTCACGGTGAGCAGCAACGTGCAGCAGTACCCGAAGAGTGGTCATCTTCGGGGTGGGGGAGAAGGTCTGAAAGTAGTCAACTCCCTGCCGCTGACTAAAGCCACGAGCCACGTAACGCGCCTTGAAGACAGGCGGGGAACCCGGCGGCCGCTTCACCCTGAAAATCCACATGCCACTGACGATGTTCGCCCCAGGAGGGGGAACAGCGTCAACATAGGTGCCTGTGGACTTCCAGGAAGCCATCTCTGCATCCATAGCTGTATGCCACTAAGGAGTAGGGACCCTCTATCGCCTCCGCGTAAGAGCGCGGAGTCGGGATGTCTAGTGCATCCGGGTCTCCCTCACGGGCGAGCAGTACAGACGCGAGATGAGGTGAAGCGGCGGCCAGACACTGTAACTCCTCCTGCCTGTCCTCAAGGACGTCCGTGCCTAGGGCACACTCACCCCCGACGGACGGAGGACAGGCAGACTCAGACTCAGCGACAAGACTAGCAGCGTAGTCTAGACGACAGCGCGCAGCAAAGTTGACAAGCTCAGTGACAAGGGCAGATGCAGCAGAAGACTCGAAGGAAGGGTCAGTGAAAGCAGTAGCAAGGAGACGCGTGACAGTGGGACTGGCAGCACGAAGAGAGTCCGACTCCGGGTCGGCAAGAGCAGGAAGAGAGGACTCAGGAGGAGAAGGCAAAGGGGCACGCAGAGGAGCAGTGGACGGACGCAGAGACATCCGGTGCATGCCAGGGACACGAGGAGGACGCTGACGCGAACCGCGACCACTAGTGCGTGCAGGACGAACAGGCGACGCAAGACGAGACGCAGGCTCACGACGCTCAGTAAGACCTCCAGTCGGACCAGCATAGGGAGAAGGAGCAGGCAAAGGGGAGGCAGGCTGTAGCTGTGACTGGGACTGGACAGGCTGTGGACCCTCTAAGGGAGGCGGAGGAGGACCAGGAGAAGGTGTAAGACCAAGAACCTGCTGCAGGAGCGGAACGAAGTACGGTCGGGGCCGCGTGGCGACGCCAGAAACAGCAGGGACAGCACCTGTACCCCCAGCAGGAGTACCCGCTCCAGCAGCACCTCCAGCAGCACCTCCAGCAGCACCAGCAGCAGCTCCAGAACCCCCAGCAGCACCACGAGCACTGCCAGTCGGACCGCCAGCAGTAGTCTCAGCGCCAACACCCTCAGTAGCACCAGCTCCAGGAGAACCCTCAGGCCCAGCAGCTCCAGCAACCACAGCACGAGCACCTCCGGGACGCACGACAGCAGCACCCTCTGCAGCCGAAGAACCTCCAGCACCAGCAGCACGCCTCCAGCGCCGGGCAAACCACTCACGCAGCTCCTGTGGGGAGAGTGGCTCTCGGCGAGACGAAGCACCTCCAGGCGGAGCACCACCAGTCTCAGCACCCCCAGGCTCAGCACCCCCAGACTCTGCACCCCCAGGCTCAGCACCCCAAGGCTCAGTACCCCCAGACTCAGCACCCCCACGCTCAGTACCCCCAGGCTCAGCACCCCCAGGCTCAGCACCCCCAGGCTCAGCACCTCCAGGCTCAGCACCCCCCCACTCCGCACCCCCAGGCTCAGCACCCCCAGGCCCAGCTCCCGCAGCAGCACCAGAGTCACCAGTGACCTCGACAGGCTCGACCGCATCTACCTGGGACACACCTGAAGGGGCAGGACCCTGAGGGGGGAGGGGGTCTACCGGGGGGGGACCTGGTACCAAGAAGAGCGGGGGCGGGGGAAGGGAAGGAGTGCGGTAGGGGAAGAGGCGGTAGTAGGGTACCGACTTGTCGAACGTGACGTCCTGGGAGGACAGAACACGTCGAGAGGTGGGGTGGTAGAACTGCCACCCAGGGGCGTCGGGGGGGAACCCCAGGAAGACGCAGGGAGCAGCGCGAGGGGACAGCTTGTCCGCAGACAAGTCACGGACAAACGCCCGAGATCCCCAGACCCGGAACGCTGACGCATCGCCAACCTTCCCCGTCCACAGCAGGGCTGGGGAGGTCTCCGGCCTGGAGACCCTGGGGTGGAGGTTGATCTGATGCGCCGCGTACCTGACCGCAAACCACAGAAAATGGGGGGCAGCCGCATGCATCATAGACGTACGAGCGACGTCCATGACCATGCCAATGCGGCGCTCTGCAATCCCATTTTGCTGCGGTGAGTCCGGAAGCGTGAAGGTCTGGCGGATGCCTCGCGCACGACAGAAGGCACGCAGAAGGCCAGAGGAGAACTCTCCGCCTCTGTCCGAGTGCAGACGCAACACAGGAAAGTCCGAGCCGAAGCTCTGCCTGAGCTGGAGACGAGCTGCGCGGATCCAGTCGATCAGCACCTCAGTGACATCACCCTTGCTGCGCAAGGGGAAGTCTGTGGTGTAACGCGAGTAGTCGTCAACCACCAACAGGAAGTAGCGCTCGTGACCGAGACCACGGACGCGGGCAGGGCCCCACACGTCCATGTGAAGTGTCTGCAACGGAGCCTCTGTCGGAGGAAACTGGGAGGAGTGAGGGGCAGCACGCTGGCGCCCCTCGACACAGAGGACACAGGCAGGGCCAGGGCCCTGAGGAAGGGGAGGGAGGTACCGGGGGAGACCAGACACAAGAAGACGGGAGGCCATGCCTCTGAGCCGAAGCAGAGAGGGGTGGCCAAGGCGGTGGTGCCAGAGGAGAGTCTCGTGAGACAGACGGCGACACAAACACGGGGCAGACTCAGGACCAGACCTGGACGCTGCAGCAAACACCTGACCAGACGAAGGGACTCTACCAGACTCAGCACCGGGAATAGAAGCAGTGGTCAGTGTGTACAGGCTCGACCCTGGCTGACGTGTAAACGTAGCCAGGTGGCGACCTGTGCTAGCCTCTGTGCAGTGTGTCACCCGCTGACGAGCAGGAGTGAACTGGTGGACCCCCACATCCTGTAGGTCAGCACCACTCACCAGGTTCGTAGAGAACGAGGGGAGGTAAAGACCAGTCAGGGTGCCAGAGGGAGCCGCCGGACACGGGAGGACTGTGGAAAAACGAGACAGGACAGGACCCCCAGAGGGGTCAGCCAGGGACACCGCAACCGGCCGACTAAGCGGCGTGAGAGTGGTGCGGTCCCGAAAGAAGGAGCGAGACGCCCCAGAGTCAAGGGTGAAGGTGTGGGAGGCAGAAGCCGACACAGTACCTGAGAGGGCAGACTCACTAGCACCTGAGAGCACAGACGCACTGGCACCTAGAGCAGCAGCCTCACTGGCACCTGACACAGCAGTACCAATTCCCGGGTCGGGCGGAAAGCACCGGTAACAGTCACCATCATCACTAACAGTCACAGCATACATCGCAGCAAGGATAGCATCAAAGTCAAAATCAAACACAGCTACACCAGCCCTAGACAGCTCTCCCCAGCGGGGGACCTCAGAGGCCTCTGGAAACTGCTGGCGCCAAGCGTCGATCAGGCGGGCAAAGCAGCGGCGAGCGGTGTGGGTGCCCCCACACTGCTCACCCTCGCGGTCGCCGGTGCGAAGGACGTAGGTGCAGGGACCGAACGCCCCACCACGCTGACGCTGCGAGTACCACTCACGGAGCTGCTGAGGGGCGGGGACGTCGCGAGAGCGCTGCTGCTGCTGCTGCTGCTGCTGCTGCTGCTGCTGCTGCTGCTGCTGCTGCTGCTGCTGCTACTGCTTCTGCTGCTGGCGCTGACCACCCCCAGTGCCGCTCCTCTGGGACGAGCCACTCCGACCACCTCCACCACCGCCACCCCCGCCTCTGCCGCCACCGCCGCCACCGTCACCCTCGCCCCCGCCGCTCCCACTGCCTCCTCTGCCACCACCTCCGCCGCCACCTCCGCCTCCACCGCCGCCACCAGTACCTACACCCCCGCCTCCACCCCCACCGCCACCCCCACTCCCCCCGCCGCCCCCACCTCCTCCGCCACCTCCCCCGCTAGCTCCACCCGCTCCCTTGCCCCCCTTGCTCCTGCCAGAGTGGCGCCTACCACTGGGGGCAGACGCCGCACCGACCGACTCTAAACCAACGAGGTCGGCCGCAGCAGCAGAGGCGACAGAGGGTAGCAGGGGGGAAGGAGAACACCCCTCAAAGATGGGGGTGCGCGGGTCACCACGAGAGGCCCCTACAGCGACTATGCTCTTCTCGGCCGCTAGCAGGGACTTCTCAAGGAGGTCGACAGTGAGGGTGGTGGGACAGACAGAGAGAAACTGGTCCCTAACAGCACGAAGGGACTCAGGGAGACGGGTGACTAGAAAGTAGAGGGTGATGTACATGGGGGGGGGGTTTTCGGCGAGGAAGGCAGCAGGAAGCGCAGCTCGGTAGCGAGTGTCACTAGCGCGAAGGTGGGTAAAGAGGTCAGTGACTGTGGGAAAGGCAGCAAGGTCAGGGAAGAGGTACGGTAGCATGAGGCGGCTCAGTGTAGTAGTGGAAGGGGAGGAGTAGCGTGCAACTACAGCGTCGTACAAGGCCTGAGCGGTCTTGCACTGACTAAAGTGTGCACGCTCGGAGGAAGGGAGGTGGCGACGCACCGCAAGACGTGCAGCAGCATCGCGTGTGGCCCACTTGGAGCGAACAGTGGGGTCAGCATCAGCAGGAGGGGCAGGGACAGCGCCAGAGACAAAGTCAAAGAGAGAAACCTCATCGATCGCATCGCACAGTAAGTACAGCTGCAGGTCCTCAATCCAGACTGCAAAGTCAATGGCGCGACCCTCAGCGTCAAAAGTCAGGACACTGGGGGTGGCCATTGTAGCAGTTGACAGTCTCACCAGGCAGGAAGAGTCGGGTAGCACAGCGACACAGCAACACGGCAGCACAGCAGCTGCGCCGGCCCAGGAGCAATAGGAGCCCCACAGGAGCAGAAGATCGGCTCCTTGGGCGGCTCAGGCGGCTCGGGCGGCTCGGGCGGCTCGGGCGGCTCGGGTGGCTCGGGCAGCTTGGGCGGCTCGGGCGGCTCGGGCGGCGCGGGCGTCTCGCGGGCGGCTCGGGCGGCTCGGGCGGCGCGGGCGTCTCGCGGGCGGCGCGGGCGGCTCGGGCGACGCGGGCGTCTCGCGGGCGACTCACGGGCGGCCGCACGGGCGGCTGGGACGGCTCGCGGGTGGCTGCACGGGCGGTTGGGGCGGCTCACGGGCGATGCACGGGCGGCTGCACGGGCGGCTGGGGCGGCTCGCAGGCTGCTCACGGGCGGCTGCACTGGCGGCCGCACCGGTAGGTGCACGAGCGGGTGCACGAGCAAGTGCACGGGCGACGCGGCGGCGAGGCCGTGTAGCAGAGGGCGGCGGGGCCGCGTGAGCAAGGCGGCGGGGCCGCTTAGCAGAGGGCGGCGGGGCCGCTTAGCAGAGGGCGTCGGGGCCGCGATCGAAGGGCGGCGGGGCCGCTTAGCAGAGGGCGGCAGGGCCGCGATCGAAGAGCAGCGGGGCCGCGATCGAAGGGCGGCGGGGCCGCTAAGGAAGGGCGGCGGAGCCGCGATCGAAGGGCGTCGGGGCCGCGATCGAAGGGCGGCGGGGCCGCTAAGGGAAGGGCGGCGCGACGGGCCGCTGGGGGCGACACAACGGGTCGCTAAAAAAAAAGGAAAACGCGCCTCGGGGCGCGCTTCGGTGGGCCCTAGAAGCAGTCCCTAGGAGGGAACCTGCTCTGATACCATGTGAAAGAAAGAACGAGAATGAATGAACTATGAATGAAGTGCGTACAAATAGGAAACCCTAGTTGGGTTGTACCCCCTATGGGATAGCCCACTATAGCCTACACAAATAAGTAAGCTATAATGTTCTAACAAACACCCCCAGCAGCTCCAGCTCCGGCCAGACCACCGGAAGATGCAACAGCTCCAGCTCCAGCAGCTCCAGAAGCACCTACCCCAGCAGTACCGCCAGCTCCAGCACCGCCAGCAGCTCCAGCACAAGGAGCACCCCAAGGCCCAGCAGCTCCAGTACCTCTAGTACGAGCACCTCCGGGACCCGCGGCGCCAGCACCGTCAGCAGCAGTAGAACCTCCAACTACAGCAGCACCTCCAGCACCAGCAGCACAGCTCCAGCGCCGAGCAAACCACTCGTGCAGCTCCTGTGGAGAGGATAGTTCCTGCCAGGACGAAGCACCCGAAGTACCTCCAGACCCAGTACCGCCAGACTCCACAGGAGTAGGCCCAGCACCCTCACGCTCCGCACCCCCAGTCTCAGCACCCCCAGGCTCAGCACCCCCAGACTCAGCACCCCTAGACCCAGCACCTCTAGGCTCAGTACCCCCAGACCCCGCACCTGAAGGCCCGGCACCCCTAGTAACACAAGAGTCAACAGCTACCTCGACAAGCTCGACTGCGTCTACTTGGGACACACCTGAGGGGACAAGACCCTGAGGGGGTAGGGGGTCTACCGGGGGGGGGCCTGGCGCGAGGAAGAGCGGCGACGGGGGGAGGGGTGCAGTGCGGTAGGGGAAGAGATGGTAGTAAGGAACCGACTCGTCAAACATGACGTCCTGTGAGGACAGAAAACGACGCGAGGTGGGGTGGTAAAACTGCCAACCAAGCGCGTCAAGGGGGATGCCAAGGAAGACGCAGGGAACAGCACCGGGGGAAAGCCTGTCCGCAGACAAGTCGCGGACAAAAGCCCGAGATCCCCAGATACGAAACGCAGACGCATCGCAAACCTTCCCCGTCCATCGCAGAGTAGGGGAGGTCTCCGGCAAGGAGACCAAAGGCTGAAGGTTGGTCTGATGCGCCGCGTACTGAACAGCGAACGGCCACAGAAAATGGGGAGCAGCCGCATGGATCATGGACGTACGAGCGACGTTCATGACCATGCCAATGCGGCGCTCAGCAATCCCATTTTGCTGTGGAGAGGCCGGAAGCGTGAACGTCTAGTGGATGCCTTGTGAACGACAGAAGGCTCGCAGAAGGTCAGAGGAAAACTCTCCGCCTCTGTCGGAGTGCAAACACATAACAGGAAAGTCCGAGCCGAAACTCTCTCTGAGCTGGAGACGAGCTGTGCGGATCCAGTCAATCAACACCTCAGTGACCTCACCCTTGTTGCGCAAGGGGAAGACTGTGGTGTAACGTGAGTAGTCGTCAACTACCAGCAGGAAGTAACGCTCGTGACCCTGTCCACGGACGCGGGCGGGGCCCCACACGTCCAGGTGAAGTGTCTGCAGCGGAGCCTCTGTCGGAGGAAACTCAGAGGAGTGAGGGGCGGCGCGCTGCCGCCCCTAGACGCAGGGAACGCAGGTAGGGGCAGGCCCCGGATGAAGAGGAGGGAGGGACCGGGGGAGACCAGAGACAAGGACACGGGAGGCCATGCCTCGGAGACGAGGCAGGGAGGGGTGACCAAGGCGGTGGTGCCAGAGGAGAGTCTGGTGAGACAGGAGACCTGGACGCTGCAGCAAACACCTGACCCGACGTAGCTACCTGACCAGACGTAGCAACCGGAGGAGACTCAGTAGTCAGTGTGTACAGGCTCGACCCCGGCTGACAGGTAAACGTGGCCAAGTGTCGGCCCGTCCGAGCACACGTGCTGTGGGTCACTCGCTGGCTCGCAGGAGTGAACTGGTCAACCCCCCTATCCTATAGATCAGCACCACTCACCAAGTTCGTAGAGAACGAGGGGAGGTAAAGACCTGACAGGGTGCCAGAAGGGGCCGCCGGACATGGTAAGACAATGGAGAAGTGGGCAAAGACAGGACCCCCAGAGGGGTCTGCCAGGGAGACCGCAACTGGCCAACTAAGCGGCGTGAGTGTGGTGTGGTCTCGAAAGAAGGAGCGGGAAGCACCCGAGTCAAGGGTGAAGGTGTGTAAGGCCTAAGCCGACGTGGTACCTGAGAGAGTAGACTCACCAGCACCTGGGGCAGCAGACGCACTAACACCTAGAGCAGCAGCCTCACCAGCACCTAGAGTAGCAGCCTCGATGCCCGGGTCAGGCGTGTGAGAGTACGTCAGCTTATGCTTGTTATTCATGCTTGCTATTATTTCCTTACGCTATTCCTAGCTTAGGATTATTTTCTGCATGCATGAATTGCTTGATTTCCTAGGTTCATTGCTATACTATAGTTATTATAGTTCTAGGCACCGAACCAGGTTACGTGCACCGAACTCAAGCTATTCGGTCGCCACCAAATTGCTTTCTACCGAGTTCGGGAAGGTTCTGTTCGGGACGCTTCGCGACCCTCAGAACATTCGCGTAACACCTGGGTTACCTGCCTTGTGTCGAGCCTATATATAGCCTCATGTTGTACCCAGGTGATCATTCAATTCAAACTCTCTTTTCTGAGCTCGATCCTAGATCCTCATACTTGGTAATCAAAGCCCGTTTACACGCGAAGTTCTTTCGACCGCTAAAACCCAGTCTTCAAAAAACCGCGGGGGCGACGCAGTTAAACATCGATTTCGGGTACGTAAAACCGGTTCCGTGTTTTTCCGCTCCTCCTCGATTTATTTTTTCGGACGCGTAATGTCAGGCATGGAAGGCCAGGGCGACAACTACGCGACCACGAGTGACGTCGCGAGCCTCCGCACCGACATGGAGCAGACGCAGGCGACGCTTCGTCGACTCGAGGCTTTTTTAACAAACCACCCGACGCTCGCCACGACAGCAGCAGCGACTGCAACCACTACAGCACCAACAATTCCAGCAGCAGTGGCGACACCGATATTTCACGGCCCAATGGCACCACCAACGCCGAACCTCGAAGCAGCACGACCGAGGCTCCCGGAAGCGTTCGATCCAAGCGCAAAGGGATCCGACGTCCGGCGTTTCGTGGCAATCCTCAAGATCTACTTCGAGGCCATTGGCTGTTCGACCCCGACATACGACGCAACACGAATCCGGCTCGCAGCAACACTGTTACGCGGACCAGCACTCGAGTGGATCTACAACACTGACGTGGCCCGTGGGGAGAAAACGTGGCAGCAGTTTCGGGCAGAATTTATCGGGCGTTTCGAACCGGTTAATACTACCTATATGGCGCGGCAACAAATTCATCGGCACAAGCAGTACGGTAGTGTAGCGCAGTACACGCAGCAGATGGAGCTCTTGTTCACCCGCATCCCCGACCTGACCGAAGGCGAAAAAATCACGGCATACACAGAAGGGTTAAAATTGGGGGTTCAGCGGCAGGTGATCGCGTCAAATCACGAAAGCTACAAGGACATCGTGCGTGCAACCGAGCATTACAACGCGCTGACCCGAAGTCAACACGAAACACGACGTTTCACGCCGAACCGTACATTCGGCACGGAGCGATCGGCACCCCCCACGTTCGCCGAACCGATGGATATCGACAAATTCTACGCGAAGCGGCAGCCGACCAAATGCGAATTTTGCGGCGCAGCAGGGCATCAAATTTTGTCGTGCTACATGTTGAAGAAAGTACGTGCGATCATGCAGGACGGTAACAGTGGAGCACCCCCGAAGTAAAAAAACGGGAATCGCCAGTAGCCGCGGATCGAACTGGCGATCGCGTAAAGATCCGAAAAGCGAAAAAGGGCGACGACGTGGCGACTTCGGAGCGGGCGAAAAAAGGAGAAAATGATGGCGCGAATATAAAACGTCACGACCAGCCGGCATCAGGAAAAATCGCCGAGGCGACTGGTGGCTCCGCGAAAAAAGACTCTGCACCGACCGGGAAACTCCAGCCGGACCCCCACGAAAGTAAGAAATCGTTAAAAGTATCCTATAAAGATACTCTAACGAAAAATATCGCTTCTCGTGGTTTTCAAGCCTTTGAAAAATTCAGGGGAGAACTAGAGGCCAAGAAAAAGCCTTTAGAAGTCATTCAGGTACCTGCAAATATGGGCAAAGTATTACGGAGCGTAGAGAAGGGTCGTGCGTTCCGTGGTGTTCATATTCTCTCCCCGCAGCAGAGTGTTAAGGCTCCCCGTTGCCCATAGGTGAAGCTTACACAGCTGCAAAGGCTTAGAGGAAAATTCCAGGCTCAGGAGAAGATATACAAGCCTCGGAAAAATCCTCCCACCCCCCAGGTGAAGTTGGAAAGTGCTGAGTCGGGTATAGGAAAAAGGGAAGGTATTAAGTTTGATGTACCCTATGATCCTATTAATGAGACCCTCTTTGGCTACTCAACGCGGCAGAAACCACTACTCCTCGAGGTGTTATGCAATGGGCGACGCCTCCAGGCACTGGTGGACAGCGGTGCATCTCACTCGGTGTGTGACCGCGGAGCATTGGAGAAAATTGGAGAGAAGGCGGAGGAGACCCAGTTTTCAGCAACCATGGTGGACAGTACGAAGCTTCCTATCCACGGCGAAGCATCACTGCAGCTGCATATCGGTGCGTTAAGGTGGAAACCGAAGCTGCCAGTCACCAACATCAAAGGGTTAGATTTTATCTTGGGGCGAGATTTCCTGAAGCGGTTCAACCCCGAGATCGATTGGGTCAACAGCAAGGTGTGCATCTACAACAACGGGAAACGGATAGCACTGCGAAGCTGGACGGATACAGGGGACGTACCTGAAACGACACTGGCACGGTTCGAACAGACGGTGAACGAGAGTAACACGGGTTACCTAGCACTGGTTATGGCAGCAGCAGAGGAGGAGAAGCCGAGTTCGAAGCTACATGCAGCAGTGAAGGAGGTCTTGGAGCAGTACAAGGATATAATGCCCGACGACCTACCTGCAGGCGTACCCCCTGCACGCACCCACGAACACGAGATCGTGGAGGAACCAGGTGCGAAACCCGTCTCACGTGTACCATACCGACTGAGTCCGACCGAACTGACAGATATGAAAAAACAGATCGAGTATCTACTGGACAGACAACTGATCCGACCCTCCACCTCTCCCTACGGCGCACCAGTTCTCTTCACACCAAAACCAGACGGCATTTTACGGATGTGCATCGACTACCGCGCACTGAACAAACAGACGGTAAAAAACAAATACCCCATACCGCGCGTCGACGACTTACTGGACGAACTGCGTGGTGCAACAGTCTTCTCGAAGCTGGACCTACGGTCAGGTTATTGGCAGATCAAGATGGCAGACAACTCGGTCCACAAGACGGCGTTCCGTACTCCATACGGCTCCTACGAATACTTGGTGATGCCGTTCAGACTATGTAACGCACCAGCAACGTTTCAGGCGGAGATGAATCACATCTTACGGCCCCTGCTGGACGAGTGCGTGGTGGTGTACCTGGACGATATTCTCATCTACTCCAAGAACATGAAGGAGCACGTGGAGCATCTGCGGAAGGTGTTCGAGATCCTGCGGAAGAACAAGTTCTACGTGAAGCTGTCAAAAAGCGACTTCGCCCTAAAGAAGGTGCAGTTTCTTGGGCACATGGTGAGTGCCGAGGGCGTACACGTGGACCCGCGGAAGATCGAAGCCGTCAAAGAGTGGAAAGTTCCGGAAAACGTGAAAGAATTGCAGCAGTTCCTAGGCTTCGCCAACTACTACAACAGGTTCGTGCCATAGTACGCTAAGATTGCAGCGCCACTGACCGACCTACTGAAAAAGGATACACCCTTCAAATGGGATACTCCTCATCAGCAAGCCATGGAGCAGCTACAGACCGCACTGACCACAGCCCCGGCACTCATCCTACCAGACCCTGAGAAGGACTACGTAGTTGAAGCTGACGCTAGTGACCAGGCAGTCGGAGCAGTACTGATGCAGGATCACGGGAACGGGTTACAGCCTATCGCCTACCTCAGTAAGAAACTGCACGGAGCAGAACTGAACTACCCCATTCACGACAAGGAAGCCTTAGCCATAGTCGTAGCCTTCAAAGCGTGGAGGTGCTATCTAGAAGGAGCCAAGACTACAGTCTATACTGACCACTGCAGCCTCAAATACCTGAAGTCACAGCCAACACTCTCACGACGACAGGTGCGATGGATGGACTTCTTGGAGACCCACTTCCACTACGACATCATCTACAAACCCGGGCTACACAACAAAGCAGACGCGTTGAGCCGCCCAAGACATGTAGCAGGCATCCAACTCGACGGGATGAACCCTCTGCTCAAGGGTCTATTCCAACATGGGTACTCCGTGGACGGCGAGATAGCAACGGCAGAGAAACAGAAGTTGTTACAATGGGAGAAAGACTTAGCTCTAAGGAAGTGTTCAGGAAAGATTTCGGTACCGAATTACGCCCCGCTACGGCAGATCCTATTGGAGGAGTTCCACGACGTACCTTACGCGGGACATTTCGGGAGCAACAAGACGTTAGCGGGAATAGCGAAGTATTACTACTGGCCCGGGATGGCAGCAGACGTGCAGCAGTTTGTCACCTCTTGCGACACGTGCCAGCGGATGAAGAGTAGCAAGCAGAAAAAAGCAGGGTTACTTCAGCCTCTACCCGTACCGGAGCAGCCATGGCAAGTCGTTAGCCTCGACTTCATCACGTGACTTCCTTCGACCTCACGAGGGCATGATGCTATACTCGTGGTGATCGACAAGTTCTCTAAAATGGGTCACTTCATCCCGACCAACGCCACCGCTACTGCTGAAGCAACTGCTCGCCTCTTCTTCGACCGCATCATCACCATCCACGGCATCCCCGCTACACTCATCTCAGACAGAGACCCCAAATTCACGAGTAAGTTCCGGAAGGAGCTCATGGGATTATTGGGGACTAAACTGGCGATGTCCTCAGCATACCACCCACAGACTGACGGACAGACAGAGCGACTCAATCAAGTGGTTGAACAGTTACAGCGCACAGCTTGCAAAGACGACGTCAGCCACTGGGACACACAGTTACCGACCCTAGAGTTCGCTTACAACAACGCGTCTCATGCGGCCACAGGGAAAACTCCTTTTTTCCTGTGTTACGGACGGGAACCACTTACACCACAGCAGCCAACCACACCGTCACACGTCCAAGCCGCACATGACTTCGTCACCACCATGCAGCAGCTATGGGAGAAGACTCAGCGACGTCTCACCACGATGCAAAACTCCCAGAAGCAGTATGCCGATCGCCAGCGACGAGATCACTCAGTAGCAGTCGGAGATCAGGTGCTTCTTGACACGCGCAACTTGAACCTGTCTCACCTTCCATCCAAACTCCGGCCTCGCTTCTGTGGTCCTTTTCTCGTTGAGACACAGGTGACACCAGCTACATTCCGCTTGCGCTTACGAGATGCATGGAAGCTTCACAACGCTTTCCATGTCCAGCTACTGAAGCCCTACAAGGACCCCAACCAACAGTTCCAGGGACGGCAGCTTCCGCCACCTCCTCCTGTTCTCATCCAGGATGAACCTGAATATGAAGTGGAGCGCGTTCTTTCTCATCGACGCCGCGGCGGCAAGACCCTCGAGTTCCTGATACGCTGGAAGGGTTATGACCCCACTGAGGACAGTTGGGTTGTAGAAGCTGATATGGGCAACGCACGCCGTGCTCTCAAGGATTATCTTGTCAAGCAGGGTGTATCTCACGCCACCCAGCTTTGAGGGGGGGACGTGTGAGAGTACGTCGGCTTATGCTTGTTATTCATGCTTGCTATTATTTCCTTACGCTATTCCTAGCTTAGGATTATTTTTTGCATGCATGAATTGCTTGATTTCCTAGGTTCGTTGCTATACTATAGTTATTATAGTTACGTGCACCGAACTCAAGCTATTCGGTCGCCACCGAATTGCTTTCTACCGAGTTCGGGAAGGTTCTGTTCGGGACGCTTCGCGACCCTCAGAATATTCGCGTAACACCTGGGTTACCTGCCTTGTGTCGAGCCTAGATATAGCCTCATGTTGTACCCAGGTGATCATGCAATTCAAACTCTCTTTTCTGAGCGCGATCCTAGATCCTCACAAGGCGGAACACACAAGTAACAGTCACCCTCATCACTACTAGACACAACATACATGGCGGCAAGAATAGCATCATAATCAAGATCAAAGATAGCAACCCCCAACCTAAACAGCTCACCCACAGCGAGGGATCTCAGTGGCGTTAGGGAACTGGAGACGCCAAGCGTCCGTCAGGCGGCCGAAGCAGCGCTGGGTGGTGCGCGGGCCACCGCACGGCTCACCAGTGCGGTCGCCGGTACGCAGGACGTAGGCACAGGGACCAGCACCCCCACCCCGCTGACGCGCCACGTACCACTCACGAAGCTGCTGGGGGGGCGGGGTCTCACGAGCGCGGTGCTGCTGCTAGCGCTGACCACCACCGAAGCCTCCCCGCTGCGCAGAGCCACCCCGACCAGCTCCACCGCCGCCGCCGCCACCTCCGCCACTGCCGCCACCGCCGCCTCCTCCGCTCCCACCGCCACCGCCGCCGCCGCCTCCTCCTCCACCGCCGCCACCGAAGCCCCGACCCCCGCCACCACTCCCACCGCCACCCCCACCCCCTCCGCCACCTCCACCGCCACCTCCACCGCCCCCACCAGCTCCTCCAGCGCCCTTGCCCCCCTTGCCCTTGCCGGTGCGGCGTCTCCCGCTAGGGGCAGACGCAGCGCCGACCGACTCGGTGCCAACGAGGTCGATCGCAGCAGCAGAGGCAACAGAGGGCAAAAGGGGGGAGGGGGAGCACCCCTCAAAGAAGGGGGTACAAGGGTCACCATGAGAGGCTCCTACAGCAACTATACTCTTCTCAGCTGCCAGGAGGCGCTTCCCGAGGAGGACAACGGTGTGTGTGGTGGGGCAAACAGAGAAGAAGTGGTCCCTGACCGAGCGAAGGGAGTCAAGGAGCCGGGTGACGATGTAGTAGAGGGTGATGTACATGGGGGGGGGGGGGGTTCTTGGCGCAGAACTCAGCAGGAAGCGCAGTGCGGTAGCGGGTGTCACTAGTGCAAAGGTGCGTAATGAGGTCAGCGACTGTGGGAAAGGCGGCGAGGTCAGGGAACAGGTACGGAAGCATGAGGCGGTTAAGGGTTGCAGTGGCAGGGGAAGAGTAGCGTGCAACTACAGCATCGTACAAGGTCTTAGCACTCTTGTAGTGACTAAAATGCGCGCGCTAAGTGGACGGCAAGTAAATAAGCACAGCAAGACGGGCAGCAGCATCGCGTGTGGCCCACTGTGAGCGAACAGTGCTGTCAGCATTGGCAGCAGGGGCAGCAGAGATGCCAGACGTGAGATCGAATAGTGAGAGACCGTCTTTTCTATTGCACTTAAGGAACAGCTGCAGATCATCGACCCAGACCTCAAAGTCGACAGCCCGACCCTCAGGATCAAAGGTGAGAACGCTAGGGGTAGCCATGACAACAGCAGCAGCAGGCTAGCAGCAGTAACAGCAGGAGGAGCAGCTCAGTGGCAGAGGCGTGGCTCGGCGGTGCTCTTACCAGGGCGGGTGGGTAGAGGTCCGCAAGTGGTGGGGCAGGGCCGAGGCGCGCCGGCAGGGACAGGGCCGCGACAGGGCGGCAGAGGAGTGCCGCGCCTCAGCTGTAGGGCAGGGCCAGGACGGCGGGGGCGGCTTCTGCTCTTAGGGGCGGTGGCGGCTGCGGCCCCGGCAGCGGCGGCGGTGGCTGTCACGGCAGCGGCGGCGTCGGCTGCTGCAGTCGGCAGCGGCGGCCCCGGAAGTGGCGGCGGCAGATGTCACGGTGCGACGTCAGCTGCTGCTGGGGCGGCGACGGCGGGGCGGCAGGGCCGTGCAGGAGCCGCGAAAGGGGCCGCGAAGGGTGGCAAAGGGGCCGAGAAGGTGCCGCGAGGGGCCGCGAAGGGCGGCGACGGGGCCGAGAAGGGGCCGCGAGAGGCCGCGAAGGGCAGCGACGGGGCCGAGAAGGGGCCGCGAGGGGCCACGAAGGGGCCGTGAGGGCCCGCGAAGAGCGGCGAAGGGGCCGCGAGGGGCCGCTAGGGGCCGGGAAGGGCCAGGAGAGGGGCCTCGAAGGGCCGCGGAGGGGCCGCGAGGGAGCCGCGAAGGGGCCGCGAAGGGCCGTGAGAAAGGCCGCGACGGGGCCTTAAGAGGGCGCGACGGGCCGCTAAGGGCAGGGGACGCGACGGTAGGGCAGGCACACGGGGCGCGACTAGGGCAGGGGCGAAGCGCGCTCCGGGCAGGAAAAAAATATTTCGATTTCGTGGTGGGCCCTAGGAAACGTTCCCACTAGGGAACCTGCTCTATACCATGTGAAAGAATGAGGAATGTGTCGGACTAGGAAATGAGTTGGGTACAAATATGTAACAATAGAAAACTGTACCCCATACTGTCTACCCCACTACAGCCTAGAAAGTCTATAGCATAAATGTTTGACAAGCTTTGCTTCTTCCAGCAATTCGGGAAGGTACTGTCCTTCCTTGGCGGCTTGCAATATGTTTTGCTTCAGTTGAAGAGAGAGCAATTAGCTCTTGCTTGCTCGACTGCCACGAAATAGGACCGACGAGCTCAAGTCGGTAGATGTTGTCGGAACATTATATAGCTTATACATTTGTGTAGGCTATAGTGGGGTATCCCTTAGGGGGTACAACCCAATTAGGGCTAGTACTTGTACCCACTCTTTTCATATTTCATTCATTCTTGTTTCAGTTTTCTCATGGTATCGAGCAGGTTCCCTCGTGGGAACTGTTCCTAGGGCCCACCACTTCGAAAGTATTTTTTTTTCCTGCCCGGAGCGTGCTCAGCCCTAGCCCGAGTCGCGCTCCCCTGTCTCGACCCCATCGCGCCGCCCTAGCGGCCCCGTCGCCTACCTCGCGGCCCTCGCGGCCCTCGCGCCGCCCTTCCTGGACCCGACCCGCCGCCCTGCGGCCTCGTCGCCCACCTCGCGGCCCTCGCGCCGCCCCTACCCGGCCTCGATCCGCCGCCCTGTGGCCTCGCGCCGCCCTGCGGCCCCGTCGCCCGCATCTGCGGCCCCGCCACCTACCTTCGGCCCCGCCGCCCTTTCCCTGTGGCCCCACCGCCCTTACTTGCGGCCCGCCGCCCTTACCTGCGGCCCGCCGCCCTTACCTGCGGCCCCGCCGCCGTCTCCTAGCGGCCCCGCCGCCCTTACCTGCGGCCCCGCCGCCCTTACCTGCGGCCCCGCCGCCCTTACCTGCGGCCCGCCGCCCTTACCTACGGCCCCGCCGCCGTCTCCTAGCGGCCCCGCCGCCCTTACCTGCGGCCCCGCCTGTTGAACAAGGAATGAATTGAACTAACAGTGAAATGAGTACAAGTAGGAAACCCTAGAATTGTGTACCCCCAATAGGCTAACCCACTGTAGCCTAAACAACTACAGCATATATATATAATGTTTGACACACCCCCATAGGCGAAGTGGGGGAGGACTAGGGGTCACAAGACCAGTCAAGTAAAGCAAAGCAAAGCAAGCTCAGGGTGGATCACAAAGTCACCACACATTCCGAGCACAAGTTCAAGGCCACACGGCCAGTTCACATGCAGGAGTACATATATATATAAAGCTAGACAAGCAAGAGCAGCAATATATATATGTAGCAGTACAAAGAAGGTCAAGAGGAGAGCAAGTGAGGCAAAACAGGCACAAGACCCAGCTGGGTACAGAAGCGCTGATGATCACAAGGCGGAAGTGCCTTGGTGAAGACATCAGCAGTGTTGGCCTCAGAGGCCACGTACGCAAGTCGCAACTGACCACGCTGCTGTAGCTCACGAGCAAGGAAGTAGCGGAGAGCAATGTGCTTTGTTTTGTGCTCCAGTCTCTGCTCTCGACACAAGGCCAGCATGGCCTTGTTGTCTACGTACAGGACTGGAGGAGAACGAGGCGGCTCTCCAAGGTCGGTCAGCAGGTAGGTGAGCCAGCGAAGCTCCTGAGCAGCCATGGCCCCTGCGTAGATCTCAGCCTCACAACTGGAGCCGAGAGCAGAAGACGAGCGAGTAGCCCGCCACGAAACAGAGCCGGAACCAAGGCTGAAGGTGTAACCCTGTGACGACCGCTGCGTAGCCTGGTCATCTGCCCAAGAAGCGTCTGCGTGCCCAGTGAGGACCACTGGACGTCGCCCTCCAAGCACTAGCCCCATGCCCGATGTACTGCACAAGTAGCGCAACACCCTCTTCGCTGCTGCCATGTGCTCTGGTCGGTGTCTCCCAGGAGCAACATAGCGTGCAAGAATGCTAAGAGGGTATGCAAGGTCAGGTCGTGTGCAGGTCATCAGGTACATGAGGCAGCCAACAAGCTCTGGGTATGGGCCACTCGACTCTACGGACTCATCCGAAGGCAGAGCTGAGAGCGAGTGGCGAGTAGACAGAGGAGTGGCCTGAGGCAAAGAGTACGTGAAGCCGAAGCGCTGAAGGACCTGCTGCACCATGTGTGACTGAGTCAGGGTAATGGTGCGGCGTGCTCTGTCCCGGGTGATCTGCAAGCCAAGGTAGCTGCGCAGTTCACCCACGTCAGTACACGTGTGTCTCTTCTGCAGCTCGGACTTCACGTGGGCGAGTCCAGCAGTGTCAGCTGTGGCAAAGACCAAGTCTTCGACGTACACGAGGATGTAGAACGGCGGCAGAGAGGTGTCGGTGCGCAGTAACAACGACGGGTCAGCAGTAGAAGGAGCAAACCCAAGAGCCGCAAGTGTAGTCCTCAGTGTGTCGTGCCACTCACGTGGCGCCTGGCGGAGACTGTAGACTGGACGCCGGAGACTCCACTGGGTACCAGGAGGGAAAGACCGAGTGAAGCCAGGTGGGCGGCACAGCCAGATCTCCTCGTGCAGGCTGCCCTGCAAGAAGGCTGTGCTGAAGTCGAGAGAGTGCACCTCGTAGTCCCGGTGAGCAGCAACGTGCAGCAGTACCCGAAGAGTGGTCATCTTCGGGGTGGGGGAGAAGGTCTGAAAGTAGTCAACTCCCTGCCGCTGACTGAAGCCACGAGCCAAGTAACGCGCCTTGAAGAGAGGCGGAGAACCCGGCGGCCGCTTCACCCTGAAGATCCACATGCCACTGACGATGTTCGCCCCAGGAGGGGGGACAGCGTCAACGTAGGTGCCTGTGGACTTCCAGGAAGCCATCTCTGCATCCATAGCTGCGTGCCACTGAGAGGAGTAGGGACCCTCTATCGCCTCCGCGTAAGAGCGCGGAGTCGGGATGTCTAGTGCATCCGGGTCTCCCTCAGGGGCTAGAAGTACAGACGCGAGATGAGGTGAAGCGGCGGCCAAGCACTGAAACTCCTCCTGCCTGTCCTCAAGGACGTCCGTGCCAAGGGCACACGCACCCCCGAAGGACGGAGGACAGACAGACTCAGACTCAGCGACAAGACTAGCAGCGTAGTCTAGACAACAGTGAGCAGCAAAGTTGACGAGCTCAGTAACTAGGGCAGACGCAGCAGAGGACTCGAAGGAAGGGTCAGTGACGGCAGTAGCAAGGAGACGCGTGACAGTAGGACTGGCAGCACGAAGAGAGTCCGACGCAGGGTCGGCAAGAGTAGGAAGAGAGCACGAAGGAGGAGAAGGCAAAGGAGCACGCAGAGGAGCAGTACACGGACGCAGAGACATCCGGTGCGTGCCAGGGGCAGGAGGAGGACGCGGACGCGAACTACGAGCACTAGTGCTAGTAGGATGGACAGGCGACGCAGGGCGAGACGCAGGCTCACGACGCTCAGCAAGACCACCAGTAGGACCAGAGTAAGGAGAAGGAGCAGGTAGTCGGGAGGCCGGCTGCCACTGTAGCTGTGACGGGACAGGCTGTGGACACACTAAAGGAAGTGGAGGACCAGGAGGAGGCGAGAGACCAAGAACCTGCTGAAGGAGCAGAATGAAGTACGGCTGAGGGCGCGCGGCGACTCCAGACACAGCAGGGACAGCACCAGTGCCCCCAGCGGCAGTACCAACGCCCGAGCCCGCAGCATCAGCAGGGACTCCAACACCAGGGTCCACAACACCAGTCGCAGCTCCAACGCCCGGGTCCTCAGCACCAGCAGGAGCTCCAACGCCCGGGTCCGCAGCACCAGCAGCAGCTCCAACACCCGAGTCCGCAGCACCAGTAGCAGCTCCAACGCCCGGGTCCGCAGCACCAGCAGCAGCTCCAATGCCCGGGTCCTCAGCACCAGCAGCAGCTCCAACGCCCGGGTCCGCAGCACCAGCAGCAGCTCCAACGCCCGGGTCCGCAGCACCAGAAGCAGCTCCAACGCCCGGGTCCGCAGCACCAGCAGTAGCTCCAACGCCGGGATCCTCAGCACCAGCAGCAGCTCCAACGCCCGGGTCCTCAGCACCAGCAGCAGCTCCAACGCCCGAGTCCGCAGCACCAGTAGCAGCTCCAACGCCCGGGTCCGCAGCACCAGCAGCAGCTGGGTCCGTGAGACGAGGCGCGCCACTACGAAGTGTGCAACGGCGCTCGTACCACTCACGGATCCGCTCACGAGAGGGGAGCTCCCGACTAGGAGAAGTACCAGCACCAGTCTCCGTAGTGCGCCTGGTCCCAGAGGTACCTCGCCGGAGGCTGCAGTACTGTAAGTACCACTCACGCAACTGCTCCGAGGAGAGGTCTCGTCCAGGTGTAGGACCCTTTGGCCCAGCACCGCCAGAGTCAGAACTCTCAGACCCAGCACCCCCAGGCTCAGAACCCCTAGACACCGCACCCCCAGGCTCAGCACCCCCAGGCTCAGCACCCCCAGGCTCAGTACCCCCAGTGTCCGCACCCCCAGGCTCAGCACCCCCAGAGTCCTCACCCCCAGGCTCAGCACCCCCAGCGTCCTCACCCCCAGGCCCAGCACCCCCAGAAGGGCGAGAGTCGACAGCAACCTCAACAGGCTCGACCGGGTCTACCTGAGACACACCTGAGGGAGCGGCACCCTGAGGGGGGAGGGGGTCTACGACAGCAGCACCTGGCGCGAGGAAGAGAGGCGGGGGTGGGAGCGGGGCAGTGCGGTAGGGGAAGAGGCGGTAGTAGGGGATAGACTCGTCAAAAGTGACGTCCTGAGAGGGCAAGACCCGGCGCGAGGTGGCGTGGTAAAACTGCCACCCAGGCGCGTCCGGAACAAAGCCGAGGAAGACGCAGGGAACAGCACGAGAGGAGAGCTTGTCCGCAGATGAATCGCGGACAAAAGCTCAAGATCCCCAGACCCGGAAACGCGACGCATCGCCAACCTCCCCCGTCCACAGCAGGGTGGGCGAGGTCTCCGGCAAGGAGACACGGGGCCAGAGGTTGAGCTGATGTGCAGCGTACCGGACCGCAAACGGCCACAGAAAGTGGGGGGCAGCCGCATGGATCAAGGAGGTACGAGCGACCTCCATGACCAGGCCAATGCGGCGCTCCGCAACCCCATTCTGCTGTGGAGAGGCCGGAAGCGTGAACGACTGCTCAATGCCGTGCTCAGCACAGTAGGCTGCCAAGAGGTCGGAGGAGAACTCACCACCTCTGTCAGAGTGCAAGCGCAGGATAGGAAAGTCCGAGCGGAAACGCTCGCTGAGCTAGAGACGAGCTCTGCGGATCCAAGGGATCAAAACATCAGGGACCTCACCCTTGGTGCGCAAGGGGAAGACCGTGGTGTAGCGCGAGTAGTCGTCAACAACGATCAGGAAGTACCTCTCCTGACCCTGACCACGGACGCGGGCTGGGCCCCACACGTCCATGTGGAGCGTCTGCAAAGGAGCAGTCGTCGGGGGAAACGAGGAGGAGTGAGGAGCGGCGCGCTGCCGCCCCTCGACACAGGGAAGGCAGGGAGGAGCAGGCGAGGGTGGGAGGGGAGGGAGTACCCTGGGAAGACCAGAGACAAGGTACCGGGAGTGCATGGCACGAAGGCGCTGCACAGACGGGTGGCCAAGTCGGTGGTGCCAGAGGACAGTCTCGTGCGCTAGAGAGCGACACGAGCAGGGGGCAGACAGCTGACCTGACGCGGACGTCAACGCAGACGCAGACGCAGCGACCTGAGGGGAGGCAGTAGTCAGTGTGTACAGGTCCGACCCCGGCTGCCGTGTGAAGGTAGCCAAGTGGCGGCCCGTACGAGCACACGTGCAGTGTGTCACACGCTCGTAGGCAGGGGTGAACTGGTGAACACCCCCGTCCTGGAGAGCACAACCTGCCACCAAGTTCGTGGAGAACGAGGGGAGGTGGAGACCTGACAGTGTGCCCGACGGGACCGCAGGACAGGGAAGGACAGTGGAGGAGGTTGCAACGACCGGACCCCCAGAGGGGTCAGCAAGGGAGACAGCAACTGGCCGAGCAAGGGGCTCAAGGGCAGTGCGGTCACGAAAGAAACAGCGAGAGGCACCTGAATCCAGCGTGAAGGTGTGCAGTGCTGCAGTCGACACCGTACCAGGGGGGACAGACACGCACGCACCTAGAGCAGCAGCCTCACCAGCACCTGGGGTAGCAGACACGTGGGTACCTGGAGCAGCAGACGCACTAGTCCTAATGCCCGGGTCGGGCGGGACACTCAGGTACTCAGAACCCTCTCCACTAGTAGACATCACATACATGGCAGAGAGAATAGCATCGAAGTCTAGAGCATAGATATCAATCCCCTTCTTCAGGAGATCAAGCCAGCGGGGCAGCTCAGTGGCCTGAGGGAACTGAACACGCCAAGCGTGGCTCAGACGAGCGAAGCAACGCTGTGTGGCGTGCGGTCCCCCACACGGCTGGCCATTGCGGTCACCAGTGCGAATGACATACGTGCAGCTAAGGCCACCCCCCCCCCCCCCCCCCGTGCTGAGAGTACCACTCACGGACCTCCTGGGGCGAGGGAGTGTGCTGCTGTCCCTGGCCACCGCCAGTGCCTCCACGACCACCACCGCCGCTACCACCTCCTCGACCACCCCAACCTCGGCCGCCACCTCGTCCACCGCCACCCCCACTACCTCCTCCGCCCCGGCCACCTCCCCCGCCGCTGCCGCCACCCCCACCACCGCTGCCACCTCCCCCACCCGCGCCACCCCCCCCGCCACCACCTCCCCCACCACCGCCACCCCCGCTGTCACCGCCACCGCCCTTGCCCCCTTTGCCCTTGCCGCTGCGACGTCCGCTCGAAGCAGACGGAGTCCCGACCTTCTCAGCACCAAGGAGGTCGACAGCAGCAGCAGAGGCGACAGAGGGAAGAAGGGGGGAGGGAGAACACCCCTCAAAGAACGGGGTACGGGGGTCACCGCGAGAGGCACCTATAGCGACTATGCTAGTCTCGGCTGCAAGGAGTTCCTTCTCGAGGAGGGCAATGGTGAGCTCGGTGGGGCAGGGAGCGAGGAAGTGGTCCCTGACTGAGCGCAGCGAGTCAGGGAGGCGCGTGACTAGGTGGTAGAGAGTGAGCCAGAGCGGGGGTGGGTTCGTGGCAAGGAACTCATCAGGCATAGCGGCGCGGAAGCGAGCCTCACTAGTGCGGAGGTGGGTAATGAGGTCAGCGACAATGTGAAAGGATGCTAAGTCGGGGAACAGGTAGGGAAGAGAGAGACGGCCTAGAGCGGCAGAGGCCGGTGAGGAGTAGCGGGCAACGATAGCAGTGTACAGGGCCTGTGCAGTCTTGTGCTGCCCAAAGTGCTCGCGCTCATCTATCGGCAGAGAGTTGCGAATAGCGAAGCGAGCATGGGCGTCACGAGTCTGCCACTGTGAGCGAGCAGTGCTGTCGGCAGTAGCAGCAGGAGCAGTAGCGTGGCCTAGGGCGTGATCGTACAGCGAGATGTCTTCCTTGGCAGTGAGCTGTAGGAAGAGGTGTAGGTCATCAAGCCAGGTGTCGAACTTCACTGGGCGGCCCTCAGCATCGAAGGCTAGCACAGGAGGGCTAGCCATGATAGCAGCAGTAGTAAAAGCAGTAGGAGCAGTAGGGTAGGTAGGTAGGGCGGCGCGGCTCGGTACAGGTAGGGCGGCGCGGCTCGGTATAGGTAGGGCGGCGCGGCTCGGGTCGGGCGGCGCGGCTCGGTTCGGGCGGCTCGGGTCGGGCGGCGCGGCTCGGATCGGGCGGCTCGGTTCGGGCGGCTCGGTTCGGGTGGGGCCGTTCGAGGCCGCTAAGGGCGAGTGCGGGGAGCGGGTGGGGGTAGGGACGGGGCCGATGCGGGCTGATAGGGGTAGGGACGGGGCCGACGCGGGCTGATAGGGGTAGGGACGGGGCCAACGCGGGCCTCTAGGGGTAGGGACGGGGCCGACGCGGGCCTCTAGGGGTAGGGACGGGGCCGACGCGGGCCTCTAGGAGTAGGGACGGGGGCCGTCGCGGGCCTCTAGGGGTAGGGGACGGGGCCGTCACGGGCCTCTAGGGGTAGGGACGGGGCCGTCGCAGGCCTCTAGGGGTAGGGGACGGGGCCGTCGCGGGCCTCTAGGGGTAGGGTCGGGGCCGTCGCGGGCCTCTAGGGGTAGGATCGGGGCCGACGCGGGCCTCTAGGGTAGGCGCGGGGCCGACGCGGGCCTCTAGGGGACGGGCTCGGGGCCGGCGCGGGCTTTTAGGGTTAGGCGCGGGGCCGATTCGGGGCCTCTAGGTGCAACAGCGCGGGGCCTACAGGGCCTCTAGAGGCGTGAACGCCGAGGCGCCCTAGGGTAGGTAGGCACATAGGTAGGTAGGTAGTGGTGGGCCCTTAGGAAAAACGGTCCTAGGAAGGACCTGCTCTATACCATGTTGAACAAGGAATGAATTGAACTAACAGTGAAATGAGTACAAGTAGGAAACCCTAGAATTGTGTACCCCCTATAGGCTAACCCACTGTAGCCTAAACAACTACAGCATATATATATAATGTTTGACACCGCCGCCCTTACCTGCGGCCCGCCGCCCTTACCAGCGGCCCCGCCGCCCTTACCTGCGGCCCCACTGCCCTTACCTGCGGCCCTGCCACCCCTACCTGCGGCCCCGCCGCCCTTACCTGTGGCCCCGCCGCCGTCTCCTAGCGGCCCCGCCGCAACCACTACGGCGCAGGTGCCGTCGCCTGCTGCAGCGCCGCCCGCCACCCGAGCCAGCCGAGCAACCGACCACCGCGCCGCCCTGTAGCCGAGCCGCCGAGCCGCCCAGCAGCCGAGCCGCCGAGCCGCCCTGCAGCCGAGCCGCCCAGCGGCCCAGCAGCCGATCCGCCGTGCAGCCGAGCCGCCGTGCACCCGAGCCGCCGAGCTGCCCAGCAGCCGAGCCGCCGAGCCGCCCTATAGCCGAGCCGCCCGCACCACCGAGAGCAGCGCCTCTGTCACTGCACTGCCCTTACCCTACTGTCTGTGCTGCTAGTCTACTGCTGTCATGGCTACCCCTAGTGTCCTCGCTTTTGACGCTGAGGGTCGGGCCATTGACTTTGACGTCCGGATAGATGACCTGCAGCTTTTCTTACAGTGCGATAGGGCAGACGGTCTCTCCCTCTTCGACCTTACCTCTGGTGCCTCTCCTGCCCCTGCTGCTGATGCTGACGCCACTATTCGCTCCCAGTGGGCCACTCGCGATGCTGCTGCACGTCTTGCTATGCGTCGCCACCTCCCTACCTCTGAGCGTGCGCACTTTAGTCAGTACAAGAGTGCTCAGACCTTGTACGACGCTGTAGTTGCGCGCTACTCCTCCCCTGCCACTGCTGCACTGAGCCGCCTCATGCTGCCGTACCTCTTCCCTGACCTTGCTGCCTTTCCCACAGTCGCTGACCTCATTACGCACCTCCGCACTAGTGACACTCGCTACCGCGCTGCACTTCCTGCTGAGTTCTGCACCAAGAACCCCCCCCCCCCCCCCCCAATGTATATCACCCTCTACTACATAGTCACGTGGCTCCCTGACTCCCTTCGCGTAGTCAGGGACCACTTCCTCGCAGTGTGCCCCACCACTCTCACCGTTGACCTCCTCGAGAAGGCCCTCCTAGCAGCGGAGAAGAGCATAGTCGCTGTAGGATGTCAGAACATTATAGCTTATGCTTTTGTGTAGGCTATAGTGGGGTATCCCATAGGGGGTACAACCCAATTAGGGTTAGTACTTGTACCCACTTCATTCATAGTTCATTCTTTCTCGTTTCTTATCATGGTTTCAGAGCAGGTTCCCTAGTGGGAACACTTCCTAGGGCCCACCACACATTTTTTTTTCCTGCCCGGAGCGCGCCTCGGACTAGACCGAGTCGCACGCGCCCCGTGTGCCTGTCGACCCCACGCGCTGCCCTAGCGGCCCCTCCTTGCGCCACCCGTCGACCCCGCGCGCCGCCTTAGCGGCTCCTTGCGCCGAGCCGTCGACCCCGCGCACCGCCCTAGCGGCCCCCCCCTGTGCCGCCCGTCGACCCCGCGCACCGCCCTAGCGGCCTCCCTGCACCGCCCGTCGATCCCGCGCGTCGCCCTATCGGCCCCCGCCGTGAGCCGCCCGTCGACCCCACGCGCCGCCCTAGTGGCGCCTTACGCCACCTGTCGACCCCGCGCGTCGCCCTAGCGGCCCTCTGCGCCGCCCGTCGACCTCGCGCGCCGCCCTAGCGGCCCTCTGCGCCGCCCGTCGACCCCGCGCGCCGCCCTAGTGGCGCCTTACGCCACCCGTCGACCCCACGCGCGCCGCCCTTGTGGCCTCGCCGCCCTTACCTGCGACCCCACCGCACTCACCTGCGGTCCCCGTCGCCCTTCACCTGCGGTCCCCGCCACCCGTACCTGCGGCCCCACCGCCCTTCACCTGCGGTCCCCGCCGCCCTTACCTGCGGCCTCGCCGCCCTCACCTGCGGTCCCCACCACCCTTACCTACGGCCCACCCGCCTTCCCTGCGGCCCCGTCACCTGCTGCAGAGCCGCCCGCCACCTGAGCCGCCCGGGCCGCCTCACCTTGCCGAGCAGCCGACCGCCGAGCCGCCTTGCAGCAGCACGGCCGAGCCGCCCAGCAGCTGAGCAGCCAAGCAGCCGAGCCGCCCAGCAGCCGAGCAGCCGAGCCGCCCAGCAACCGAGCAGCCAAGCCGCCCTGCAGCCGAGCCGCCCAGCAACCAAGCCACCGTGCAGCCGAGCCGCCGTGCAGCCGAGCCGCCGTGCAGCCGAGACGCCGAGCCGTCGAGCCGCCGAGCCGCTGAGCCGCTGAGCCGCCGAGCCGCCGAGCCGCCGAGCCGCCCTACCTCCGAGCCGCCCGAGCAGCCCCATCCGGTGAGCACAGTGCCTCTTTCACTGCACTGCCCTCACCCTACTGTTGCACTGCTAGTCTACTGTGGTCATGGCTACCCCTAGTGTCCTCGCTTTTGACGGTGAGGGTCGAGCCATTGACTTTGACGTCTGGGTAGATGACCTGCAGCTGTTTTTACAGTGCGATAGGGCAGACGGTCTCTCACTCTTTGACCTCACCTCTGGCGCCTCTCCTGCCCCTGCTACTGATGCCGACGCCACTGTTCGCTCCCAGTGGGCCACGCGCGACGCTGCTGCACGTCTTACTGTGCGTCGCCACCTCCCTACCTCCGAGCGCGCGCACTTTAGTCAGTACAAGAGTGCTCAGACCTTGTACGACGTTGTAGTTGCACGCTACTCCTCCCCTGCCGCTGCTGCACTGAGCCGTCTCATGCTACCGTACCTCTTCCCTGACCTTGCTGCCTTTCCCACAGTCGCTGACCTAATTACGCACCTCCGCACTAGTGACACTCGCTACCGCGCTGCGCTTTCTGCTGACTTCTGCGCCAAGAACCCCCCCCCCATGTACATCACTCTCTACTACATAGTCACTCGCCTCCCTGACTCCCTTCGCGTAGTCAGGGACCACTTCCTCTCAGTCTGTCCCACCACTCTCACTGTTGACCTCCTCGAGAAGTCCCTCCTAGCGACCGAGAAGAGCATAGTCGCTGTAGGGGCCTCTCGTGGTGACCCGCGCACCCCCAGCTTTGAGGGGTGTTCCCCCTCCCCCCTTCTACACTCTGTTGCTTCTGCTGCTGCGGCCGACCTCCTTGGTCTTGAGTCGGTCGGTGTGGCGTCTGGCCCTAGCGGGAGACGCCGCTCTGGCAAGGGCAAGGGGAGTAGGGGCACTGGAAGCGTGAGCGGGGGCGGTAGAGGTGGAGGTGGAGGCGGCGCGGGGAGTGGGGGTGGCGGTGGGAGTGGAGGTGGGAGTGGAGGTGTCGGTGGCGGCAGTGGAGGCGGAGGCGGCGGCGGCGGTGGCGGTGGGAGCGGAGGTGGCGGAGGTGGCGGCAGTGGAGGAGGCGGCGGAGGCGTTGGTAGCAGCGGAGGCGGCGGGGGCGGCGGAGGTGGTGGGGGTGGCGGTGGAGCTGGTCGCGGGTCTACGCAGAGGAGTGGCTCCGGTGGTGGTCCGCGCCAGCAGCAGCAGCGCGGTCGTGAGACCCTATCCCCTCAGCGGCTCCGTGAGTGGTACACTGCACGCCAGCGGGGTGGGGGTTTTGGTCCGTGCACCTACGTCCTGCGCACCGGCGACCGTGCGGGTGAGCAGTGTGGGGGTGCGCACCCCAGCCAGTGCTGCTTTGGCCGCCTGACGGACGCGTGGCGTCACCAGTTCCCTGAGGCTACAGAGATCCCTCGCTGGGGAGAGCTGTCTAGGGCGGGAGTTGCCATCTATGATCTTGATTTTGATGCTATTCTTTCTGCCATGTATGCTGTGACTATAAGTGATGAGGGTGACTTTTTCCGGTGTTTCCCGCCCGATCCGGGCATTGAGACTGCTGCTCTAGGTACTGGTGCGGCTGCTGCCCTAGGTGCTTGCGACGCTGCTGCTCTAGGTGCTAGTGCGTCTGCGTCCTCAGGTACTGGTGAGTCTGCGCTCTGAGGTACTGCGTCGGCTTCGGCCTCCCTCACCTTCACCCATGACTCTGGGGCTTCTCGCTCCTTCTTTCGGGACCGCACCACACTCACACCGCTTAGTCGGTCGGTTGCGGTGTCTCTGGCTGACCCCTCTGGGGGTCCTGTCCTTGCTCACTTCTCCACTGTCCTCCCGTGTCCGAGAGCTCCCTTTGGCACCCACCAGCTCGTTACTGACAGTAATATTTACCCACGGATATCAAACGGACCCATTCTTCACAGGTGGAAATTCGCAGCAGTTCGCTGCAGCAAAGGTGGTTTATTACGTAAATGCCAGCACCGACCGCATCTGGGTTCTGGGCTACACGTTACTTCGGGAATTACTGCTATAGGAGGCACATTACGGAGTTACCTCAGGTCATTTCGGCGTAGAGAAAACACGGCAACAGCCGCAGCGGTATTACCACTGGCCCGAAATGCTGACCGACATGCAACGACACGTGGCATCGTGTCCCACCTGCCAGCTCATGAAATCATCATGGAAGCGGCCGGTAGAACAATTGTAGCCGATACCACCCCCAGAGCGTGCTTGGCAGCAGGTGACGATGGACTTCGTCACGGGGTTACCGGTTGGAGTAAGTGGGAACGACGCAATCCTGGTTGTCGTCGATCGGCTGATGAAGATGGCACATTTTGCAGCCTGCAAGAAATCAATCACAGCTGAAGAAAAAACCCGCCTCTTCATCTCCACCGTCGTTCGACTACACGGGATACCAGCAGCAATCAACAGCGACCGCGACACGAAATTCACTAGCAACTTCTGGTGGAACATGTGGCAGCAGTTCAGCTCACGACTACAGTTTAGTTCTTCGTACCACCCCGAGACCGACGGACAGACAGAACGGACAAACCAAACCATGGAGCAACGTATCTGACTTGACCACTTGGGAACAGTAACTGCCACTCATCGAGTTCGCGTACAACAACTCGGCATCCGCCACAAACCAACCGTCACTGTTTTACATGAACTACGGAGAAGACCCCACAGTACCGATGACCCCGAATACCGACAACCCAGTACCACGCGCGCAAAAATTTGCATAAATCGTTGATGTCAACGAACCTACCGGTATTCAGTCCCGTGGATCCTATATACCGTATTCTCCCAGATTAAACAACCCCCGTAATTGTACACCCCCGGGTAGCTAATACGGGGTGGGTGTTATATCCGACCCCGTTAGTACTATACCCCCCCTTTTGGGGTGATTCTCTATAACACCCCCCTTTTCTTATAGATTCTTATTATAGATGTTCTTGAGTTCGATTCCTTACGGGGGGGATATCGCGATAATTGCTCCCGAGATGAAAATTCGCGTGTACTTTCACTTACCGTAGAATTTGCCGAGATTTCCCCCCGTGTACTTTCGCTGTCGCTACGCTGGCGAACCTTCCGCTGCAAGTGGCCCAAGAGGTGAAAATCACCTTCTCACATGAGGCATAGACTGTCAGAATAATATATAGTTATATATATTGCCCAAAAATTGCCTGTAGTGTAGAATACTGTAGTCATATAACATTCTGATTGGTGGTGCACCTTTCCTTATTATTGCCTATTTGTACTGCTCGCTCCATAGTGAACACTCTCTTTTTGGCTTGCACTTTTCTCTCGTCACTCTCGCCTAGGTCAATCCCTAGGCCCCTAAACTACTATATTCAACATGGTATTAAGAGCTAGGATGTCCTAAGACCTAATTTTATCCCCATGGGCTCACAACGTATCCCCCCGCTCACGGCGCTCGTCACGTCCTCCGTCGCGGCCGTAGTTACGACGGTTGCAACGGTCGCGACCATCGAAAGGGTCTCTACGTCCCGTCCGTCCCGTCCTTGGCGCCCTCCCCGTCACGCCCGTTGCACCCTGCTCGTTGCGCGCATCGCCTGCCCAACCCCGTTCTATCACGAACACATCAGCAGCCGCGCGCAGCTGCGTACGGGCGCGCATTGCTGCGAGCAGCCGCGTACGACCGTGCACACCCGCGCACGGCCGTGTGTGCGAGCACCAGCGCCCGTCGCCAGCACCTGCTTGAGCAGCAGCTAACGTCGCCCCCCCCTTACCTTCTGCAGCTTCCACCGTGGGGGGAGGGAGATGTGGGGGTGGCGGGTGTGAGGTGACTGCAGCCCGTCCTTCCCCTCCTTTCAGCGGGGTCCGTTCTCAGGGGGGGGGGAGAGGTTGTGGGGAGAATAAGAGGTCACAAGACCAGTCAAGAGATGCAAGGCAAGCTCAGGGTGGATCATAACGTCACCACACAATCTGAGCACAAGCACAAGGCCACAAGGCCAGTTCACATGCAGAGTTATATATCAAGATGAACAAACAAGGCAGTGATCCCAACCTAGCAAGGGTAAGCATGCAAGTGCAGGTATATATAGATCACAGTACAAGCAAAGTCAAGAAGTGAGCAAGTGAGGCCAAGTAGGCACAAGACCTAGCATAGTACAAAAGCGCTGATGATCACAAGGCGGAAGTGCCTTGGTAAAGATATCAACAGTGTTGGCCTCAGAGGCCACGTAAGCAAGGCGCAGCTGACCGCGCTGCTGCAGCTCACGAGCAAGGAAGTAGCAAAGAGCAATGTGCTTCGTTCTGTGCTACAGTTTGTGCTCCCAACACAAGGCCAGCATGGCCTTGTTGTCTACATACAAAACTGGACGAGAACAAGGTGGCTCTCCTAGGTCAGTCAGCAGGTAGGTGAGCCAGCGTAGCTCCTGTGCAGCCATGGCCCCCGCGTAGATCTCAGCCTCACATCTGGAACCGAGAACAGAAGACGAGCGGGTAGACCGCCACGAAACTGAGCCGGAGCCAAGGCTGAAGGTGTAACCCTGTGACGACCACTACGTAGCCTAGTCGTCAGCCCAAGAAGCGTCTGTGTGACCTGTGAGGACCACTGGACGTCGCCCTCCAAGCACTAGCCCCATGCCCGATGTACTGCACAAGTAGCGCAACACCCTCTTCGCTGCTGCCATGTGCTCTGGTCGGTGTCTCCCAGGAGCAACATAGCGTGCCAAGATGCTAAGAGGGTATGCTAGGTCAGGTCGTGTGCAGGTCATCAGATACATGAGGCAGCCAACAAGCTCTGGGTACAGGCCACTCGGCTCTACAGACTCATCCGAAGCCAGAGCTGAGAGCGAGTGGCGAGTAGACAGAGGAGTGGCCTGAGGCAAGGAGTACGTGAAGTCGAAGCGCTGAAGGACCTGCTGCATCATGTGTGACTTAGTCAGGGTAATGGTGCGCTGTGCTCTGTCCCGGGTGATCTGCAAGCCAAGGTAGCTGCGCAGTTAACCCAAGTCTGTGCACGTGTGTCTCTTCTGCAGCTCGGACTTTACGTGGGCGAGTCCAGCAGTGTCAGCAGTGGCAAAGACCAAGTCGTCGACATACACGAAGATGTAGAACGGCGGCAAGGAGGTGTCGGTGCGCAGAAACAGCGACGGGTCAGCAGTAGACGGAGCAAACCCAAGAGCCGCAATTGTAGTCCTCAGTGTGTCGTGCCACTCACGGGGCGCCTGGCGGAGACCGTAGACTGGCCGCCGGAGGCTCCACTGGGTACCAGGAGGAAACGACCCAGCGAAGCCATGTGGGCGGCGCAGCCAGATCTCCTCGTGCAGGCTGCCGTGCAAGAAAGCTGTGCTGAAGTCAAGAGAGTGAAGCTCGTAGTCCCGGTGAGCGGCTATGTGCAGCAGCACCCGAAGAGTGGTCATCTTTGGGGTGGGGCAGAAGGTCTGAAAGTAGTCAACTCCCTGCCGCTGACTGAAGCCTCGAGCCACGTAACGCGCCTTGAAGACAAGCGGAAAACCCGGCGGCCACTTCACCCTGAAAATCCACATGCCACTGACGATGTTCGCCCCAGGTGGGGGAACCTCGTCGACGTAGGTGCCTGTGGACTTCCAGGAAGCCATCTCTGCGTCCATGGCTGACTGCCATTGTGAGGAGTAGGGACCCTTGATCGCCTCAGCGTACGATCGAGGAGTCGGGATGTCTTGTGCATCCAGGTCTCCCTCAGAGGAAATCAGCGTGGACACGAGATGAGGCAAAGAAGCAGCAAAACACTAAAACTCCTCCTGCCTGTCCTCAAGGACGTCCGTGCTAAGAGCACACTCACCCCCGACGAACGGAGGACAGACATGGTCAGCAACAAGACTAGCAGCGTAGTCTAGACGGCAGCAAGCAGCAAAGTCGACAAGCTCAGCAACTAAGGCAGACGCAGCAGTGGACTCAAAAAAAGGGTCAGTGACAACAGTAGCCAGGAGACGCATGACAGTAGGACTTGCAGCACGAAGAGAGTCAGACTCCGGGTCAGCAAGAGTAGGAAGAGAGGACTCTGGAGGAGACGGCAACCGGACACGCAGAGGAGAAGTGGAAAGAGGAAGTGCCATCTGGTGTGTGCCGGGGACCGCAAGAGGACGCGGACGCAGAGCACGACCACTAGTGCGAGCAGCACGAACTGGCGACGCAGTACAAGACGCAGGCTCACGACGCTCAGGAAGACCTCCAGTAGGACCAGTGTAGGGAGAAGGAGTAGGCAGGGGGGAGGCGGGCTGTAACTGTGACCGCGACTGGACAGGCTCTGGACATGCTAAGGGAGGAGCAGGACCAGTAGAGGGCGGGAGACCAAGAACCTGCTCAAGGAGCGGAACGAAGTACGGCCTTGGCCTCGCAGCGCCTCCAGAACCAGCAAGGACAGCACCAGTACCCCCAGCGCCAACACCCCCCGCAGCTCTAGCTCCAGCAGCAAAAGCAGCTCTAGTACCGCCAGCAGCTCCGGCAGTGCCTCCAGCAGGTCTCCTAGTCCCAGCAGGACGAACAGATCCTGGACCAGCAGCAACAGTAGTACCTCCAGCTCCAGCAGCACGGCTCCAGCGCCTGGCAAACCACTCGCGCAACTCCTGCGGAGAGAGTAGCTCCCGCCTCGACGAAGCACCGCCAGAGGCCACACGAGCTGACCCAGCACCCCCAGGCTCCGCAACCCCAGGCTCCGAACCCCCAAGCTCAGCACCCCCAGGCTCCGCACCCCAACACTCAGCACCCCCAGGCTCAGCACCCCCAGACTCAGCACCCCTAGGCTCACCACCCCTAGACTCAGCACCCCCAGGCTCCGCACCCCCAGATCCGGCACCCGCACGCTCAGCGCCCCTAGCAGCACCAGAGTCAACAGCTACCTTGACAGGCTCAACTGCATGGGACACACCTGACGGGGCAGGACCCTGAGGGGGGAGGGGGTCTACCGGGGGAGGACCTGGCGCAAGGAAGAGCGGCGGCGGGGGGAGGGGCGCAGTGCGATAGGGGAAGAGACGGTAGTAAGGAACCGACTCGTCAAAGGTGACGACCTGGGAGGACAGAACACGGCGCGAGGTGGGGTGGCAAAACTGCCAACCAGGCGCGTCAGGGGGGAAGCCAAGGAAGACGCAGGGAACAGCACGGGGGGATAGCTTGTCCGCAGACAAGTCGCGGACAAACGCCCGAGATACCCAGACCCGAAAGGCTGACGCATCGCCAACCTTCCCCGTCCACCGCAAGGTGGGGGAGGTCTCTGGCAAGGAGACCCGGGGCTGAAGGTAGAGCTGATGCGCTGCGTACTGAACCGCAAACGGCCACAGAAAATGAAGAGCAGCCCATGGATCATGGACGTACGAGCGACGTCCATGACCATGCCAATGCGGCGCTCAGCAATCCCATTTTGCTGTGGAGAGGCCGGAAGCGTGAAGGTCTAGCGGATGCCTTGTGAACGACAGAAGGCTCCCAGACGGGCAGAGGAAAACTCCCCGCCTCTGTCAGACTGCAGACGCAGAACAGGAAAGTCCGAGCCGAAACTCTCTCTGAGCTGGAGACGAGCTGCGCAGATCCAGTCAATCAACACCTCGGTGACGTCACCCTTGCTGCGCAAGGGGAACACCGTGGTGTAACGAGAGTAGTCGTCAACCACCAACAGGAAGTAACGCTCGTGACCCTGGCCACTAACGCGGGCGGGGCCCCACACGTCCAATTGAAGAGTCTGCAAGGGAGCCTCTGTCGGAGGAAACTCGGAGGAGTGAAGGGCTGCGTGCTGCCGCCCCTCGACGCAGGGGACGCAGGTAGGGGCAGGCCCCGGAGGTAGGGGAGGGAGGGACCGGGGGAGACCAGAGACAAGGATACGTGAGGCCATGCCTCGGAGACGAGGCAGGGAGGGGTGACCAAGGCGGTGGTGCCAAAGAAGAGTCTGGTGGGACAGGAGACGACACGAGCAGGGCGCAGACTCAGAACCAGACCTGGACGCTGCAGCAAACACCTGACTCGACGCAGCTAGCTGACCAGACGCAGCAATAGGAGGAGACTCAGTGGTCAGTGTGTACAGGCTTGACCCCGTATGATGGGTAAACGTGGCCAAGTGTCGGCCCGTCCGAGCACACGTACAGTGGGTCACCCGCTGACTAGCAGGCGTGAACTGGTCAACCCCCCGATCCTGTGGATCAGCTCCACTCACCAAGTTCGTAGAGAACGAGGGGAGGTAGAGACCTGACAGGGTGCCAGAGGGGGCTGCCGGACATGGTAAGACAGTGGAGAAGCTAGCAAGGACAGGACCCCCAGAGGGGTCCGCCAGGGAGACCGCAACCGGCCGACTAAGCGGCGAAAACGTGGTGCGGTCTCGAAAGAAGGAGCGGGAAGCACCCGAGTCAAGGGTGAAGGTGTGCAAGGCCTGAGCCGACGTGGTACCTGAGAGAGCAGACTCACCAGCACCTGGGGCAGTAGACGCACTAGCACCTAGAGCAGCAACCTCACCAGCACCTAGAGCAGCAGCCTCAATGCTCGGGTCAGACGGAACACACAGGTAACAGTCACCCTCATCACTAGTAGACACAGCATACATGGCAGCAAGAATAGCATCATAGTCAAGATCAAAGATAGAAACCCCCGCCCTAGACAGCTCTCCCCAGCGAGGGATCTCAAAGGCGTCAGGGAACTGATGACGCCAAGCGTCCGTCAGGCGGCCGAAGCAGCGCTGGGTGGAGTGCGTGCCCCCGCACTGCTCACTAGCGCGGTCGCCTGTACGGAGGACGTAGGTGCAGGGACCAGTACCCCCACCCCGCTAACGCCCAGCGTACTACTCACGAAGCTGCTGAGGGGATAGGGTCTCACGACTGCGCTGCTGCTGCTGGCTCGGACCACCACCGGAGCCACTCCTCTGCGCAGAGCCGCGACCAGCTCCACCGCTGCCTCCGCCGCCTCCGCCACCTCCACCGCCTCCGCCACCTCCGCCGCCTCCGCTCCCTCCGCCAACACCGCCGCCTCCTCCGCCTCCACTGCTGCCACCGACACCTCCGCCCCCGCCACCACTCCCACCACCACCCCCACCCCCTCCACTGCCTCCACCACCACCTCCACCGCCCCCAACAGCCCCTCCAACGCCCTTGCCCCCTTTGCCCTTGCCGGTGCGGCGTTTCCCACTAGGGGCAGACGCAGCGCCGACCGACTCTAAGCCAACGAGGTCGGCCGCAGCAGCAGAAGCAATAGAGTGCAAGAGGGGGGAGGGAGAACACCCCTCAAAGACGGGGGTGCGAGGGTCACCACGAGAGGCTCCTACAGCGACTATGCTCTTCTCTGCTGCTAGGAGGCGCTCCTCGAGGAGGTCAACGGTGAGTGTGGTGGGGCAAACTGAGAGGAAGTGGTCCCTGACTAAGCGAAGGGAGTAAGGGAGCCGGGTGACTATGTAGTAGAGGGCGATGTACATGGGGGGGGGGCGGGGGGGGTTCTTGGCACAGAACTCAGCAGGAAGTGCAGCGCGGTAGCGAGTGTCACTAGTGCGAAGGTGCGTAATGAGGTCAGCGACTGTGGGAAAGGCAGCAAGGTTAGGGAACAGGTACGGTAGCATGAGGCGGCTAAGCGCAGTTGTGGCAAGGGAAGAGTAGCGTGCAACTACAGCATCGTACAAGGTCTTAGCACTCTTGTACTGGCTAAAGTGCGCACGCTCAGTGGTCGGTTAAGTGGCGACGCACAGCAAGACGTGCAGCAGCATCGCGCGTGGCCCACTGTGAGCGAACAGTGCTGTCAGCAGTAGCAGGCGGGGCAGGAGAGACACCTGAGGTGAGATCGAACAGAGAGAGTCCGTCTGCCCTATCGCACTGTAAGAACAGCTGGAGGTCATCGACCCAGACCTCAAAGTCAATAGCACGACCCTCAGTATCAAAGGTAAGGACACTGGGGGTAGCCATGACTGCAGTGGCCTAGCAAGGAGTGAGCTCACCAGTCCAAGGGAGTAGGGCTGGGGCGCGCCGGTAGGAACAGTAGCGGCTCGACGGCAGAGCGGCTCGGCGGCTCGGCTGCTGGGCGGCACGGTGGCTCGGCGGCTCGGTGGCTGGGCGGCTCGGCGGCTCGGCTTTTGGCCGGCTCGGCGGCTCGGTCGCCGGGCGGCGCTGCCGCTCGACGGCTCGGCTGCTTGGCGGCTTGGCGGCTCGGCTGTCGGGCGCCTCGGCTGCTGGGCGGCTGGCGGCGTGGTGGCTCGACTGCTCAGCTGCTGGGCTGCTCAGCGGTGAAGGGGCCGGTAGAGGCGGCGACGGGGCTGCGAAGAGCGGCGACGGGGCCGCTAGGGGCGGCGACGGGGCCGCTAGGGTCGGCGACTGGGCGGTTAGGGTCGGCGACGGGGCCGCTAAGGGCGGCGAGGTGGCCGCGAAGGACGGCGACGGGGCCTCCAGGGGCGGCGACGGGGCCGCTAGGGGCGGCGACGTGGTCGCAGAGGGGCCGTAAGGGGCCTAGAGGGGGCGGCGACGGGGCCGCAAGGGCCGGTGACGGGGCCGCGAAGGGGCCGCGAGGGGCCTGGAGGGGCGGCGACGGGGCCTAGAGAGGCGGCGACGAGGCCGCGAAGGGGCCGCGAGGGGCCTAGAGGGGCAGCGACGGGGCCGCGAAGGGGCCGCGAGGGGCCTAGAAGGGCGGCGACGGGGCCGCTAGGGGCGGCAACGGGGCCGCAAAGGGGCCGCGACGGGCCTAGAGGGGCGGCGACGGGGCCTAGAGCGGCGACGACGGGGCCGTGAGAGGTGCCGTGAGGGGCCGCGAAAGGGGCCACGAGGGGCCTGAGGAGGGCGCGACGGGCCACTAAGTGCTAGGGACGCGACGGGAGGGAGGGCACACGGGGCGCGACTCGGGGCAGGAGGGAAGCGCGCTCCGGGCAGGACATTTTTTTTTTTTTCAGTGGTGGGCCCTAGGAAACGTTCCCACTAGGGAACCTGCTCTAATACCATGTGAAGAAATGAGGAATGATTGCATTGAGCAGCATGAGGAGTACAAGTAGGAAACCCTGAAGTGTTGTACCCCATATGAGCTACCCCACTACAGCCTACACAGACTATAACATATCAGTCTGACATGGTTCTGTAACAACGCACCACCGTGCGCGATTCCGGCCTAGGCGGTTGTATGAACCCTCACCACGCAATTGGCTTTGTTTTCACCCTATCAAGTGCCAGAATTGCCCACTAGAATTTGCCACGTGGCAGATTCCAGTGGGCAGTCATATTATCCTCGTATACTCGGTTTTGCGGCACTGATTAACAATCTTGAAGTGAAGTCAGACCCCCTGATTTTGTTTCACATATTTTCTGTTGATAAAGAATATACCAAATAATAATACCCGGGTATTATGCAGGATTTTACTTTGAGGAGACCCCCCCCCATTTTTTCCCAATGGTTTTCATAATACCCTAGGGTGTTTTATCTGGGAGATTACGGTAACAGAAGCTTCACTTTGAAAGTTCAAAGGGGGTCTCGATTCTCTTACACAAGAACAAAATTACACAAAGAACATAGAAACAAATAATTGTCTGAAATTGCAGACACTAGGGTTTTTTCTGTCAGGAAAATATCACTGAAAAAACAAATCTGTTCCGCATCTACTCGAAGCACAAAACCGTAATTCGATATTTAGACTGGCTTTAAAACTAATGTCCTCCCTGTCCTCATCGCCGCCCCGTGACGTACCAGTCAGGGCCTCAGATATCAGGAAAAAAACCCTGAAATTCCTGATTTTGGCAGTCGTTTTTTTACCTACACTGGAAAATCAGTGTTGGGATTTTTGTGGGAGTGATCTTTTAGCCTTTTTTGTTAGGCCACACTGAAATTTCAGACTTTTTTTCCCAAGTACACTGATTCCACAACGTTGTAATGAAACTACCACTGAATGCAATTCTGACTTGTTCCGTGTGAATTTGCCCGCAATTACCGGGAATCTCAGATTCCTGCGGTGCCAGCACTCCATTGGGCAGTTTCGCTGCAGCATAAGCGTTGGCTAATCAGAATGTGGCAACCATGTGGTGCTGGAGGGCTGCGAGGGTTCCTGCACCGTTGACTGTGCTGGCGAGCTCTGATGGTCCCGTTCCCTCCAATCTAATCTCTCTTGTTTCTTTTCCTCCTGTTTCTCTCTCCCTCCCTCTCAGCCAGATTCCTCTCGTGCTTTCTCGTCTGCACTATTACATGGCGCCACCAGCACCAGAAACGGCGAGCTGTCTGGAATCGAACCCATCGCGAGCGCCGCCGAACCTCCTCTAGTCTCGCCGAACACATCGCTCCCGTTCTACGCGATCCGCAGCGCATGCGTCGTCGAATCGTAGCGGGCCTGCGAGATGCCCGTCGGCGTCGCAGGCCCGCTACGACTCGACGACGCGTGGTTTTTCGTGCTAATGGCGACGACCGAAGGCTGCCTCGTCGCCAGCACGAACCGCGGTTGAAAGGCCATCTGCGTCGCGGGCGGCGCGCATAGCGTCGTGCTGCGTGACGGCATGACCCGCGCATGACCCGCGCGCCCACCGTCCATTCCCCCGCTCCCTTTACCCCGCACTCCGTCCACTCCCTGTCTCCCCCGGTCGTTCCCCCCCCAACCATGCCAGTCTTCCCTCCTCTCTCCCTCCTGTTCTCTCTTTCCCTGCCTCACCCTGCCTGTCAATCAGATTCCTCCCCCAAACCCTGCCCCTGCAGCTTCAACGTGTATGTGTCGCAAGCAGAAGTGAAGACGGGGTGTGTGCTGCAGCAGAGCACTGTCACGAACTGGTGTCCCAAGCTGAGGATGAGAGAGAAAAACCAAAGGCTAAGGGCAGTGATGATAGCACGGCTGGTGATGATTCATGAGGCATGTTAGCTTAGCAATGTTTCGGAAGGCCGCTACTGACCTATTAATTAAAATAGAGATTTCTAGTAATAACAGCCTTTTATATTATTGAACACTGATGCATCAGCCTTTTTTCAAAGGCAACACTGATATTTCAGGCTTTTTTTTTTAGGAACACTGTCAATCAGGGTTTCTACATAGGGGTACCCTGATGGGTCGACGACCCTAAAAGTGAATCTGAGGCCCTGGTACCAGTCAAAAGATTATGTTCTGCTTGACACCCACAACATACGCCTACGCCTCATGCTGAAACTTCGCCCGTGCAACTGTGGCCCATTTTAGCCATCACGCCCGTCACAACCCACCTCTCGCTACACACCGACGGGTACATCAGCCCGTCATTCCACGTCAGCCTCCTTCGACCTTACATCCCGACCACACGCCAACCGTCGCGCTATCACCCACCCTCGGTGACGTGTCATGAATTAGAGCCTCGCCGATCCCGAGAAAATTCTGAGCCATCGGATTTGCCACCCCCAGGGATCTCGGCGGACTGAATTCCTCGTCCGCAAGACGGATCGCACTCCCCATTGAAGTATCGCATGAGTGTGTTCCGTGCCAGAATTGGCAACAACTCCCGTGCTGAAACAAGTCAATTATTGCAGTTGCAACACTTGCAGACTTGCAGTCATTGGCTGTGCTGGTCTGTAACAAGAGCAGAAAGAAAAAGGAGGGACAAATGAGAGCAACAGCAAAAAATCGGATTTAGTCGTGAGAGGTCGCTCGACGTTGTGAGCCGTCGCTACAACCCCGTTTTTGGTTGAATGCAGTTCAGCATGATGCGCGTGATGTGAGATTCTTGAAACTAGCCAGGCTTGTGTCCCCATTCCCGGAGCAACGGAGCTGGCACGGCAGCATGCATGCACACTCAGTGCAACTGCGCAGTCTCACCTTTAGCTGGTCCTGAGAGGAGTCGTGTGAAGGGGATGTATGCGGAGGGGAAATGAGAGGCGGAGGCGCGGCAGTGCGGGGCGAGCTTGAGGGCGATGTAGGCGAGGGCGAGCAGCACTATCACGGCTGCTATGTCGTTGGGCAGGTAGCCTTGGGGGGAGGGCAGGAGGGGAGGTGGGGAGACACGGAGAGAGTGGGGTAGGCAAGGGCGAGATGTACAATATGGCTGCAATGCTGCTTGGTAGGTAGCTTGGCGACGGAAGAGGTAAGGGATGAAGGGCGGCTGCAAGAGACATGGGTGCGACGTGTGAGTGCATGATAATGGTCCCACTGCTGCCTGGCAGCAAAAAGCATGACGGCAGGCGGAGTAAGGCAGGGGAGAGGGTGGGAAATGGAGCCACCGTTAGGCACACCCCTTCCAGCACAAACCCCTCCAGACAAACACCCCTTTGAGTCCATGGCTCATTAGGCGCCTGTGGTGTGGTAAACACAACCGTCCTCCAAACGATGGTGATGCTGACCTGACGTGGGATGTGCATGTGCATGTGGATGTGCATGTGCATGTGCATGTGGATTTGCATGTGGATGTGCATGTCCAAGTGCATGTGGCGTGCATGCACAGCAAGGCAGTGCTCACCGCGGGGCACGTGGCCGGCAGGGGGCGTCCTCACAATCTCCACCACCTCCACGCCCGCCAGCAGAGGCGGCCTCTTGGACCCGCGCATGGGGGTGAGCAGCAGCGCCAGGTCGGGGCCGTACTGCTCGGCGTAGCGCGTGAAGTTGAAGCACACCGGCACCACCACAGCGCGGTCGTGGGACCCGTTGGCCGCCACCAGGATGTCAAAGCCTGTCCGGCTCCAGTCCCGGGCGAACAGCGGGTTGCTCCGATCAAACACATCCTCCCCCTCCTCCTCCATCTGCTCTTCCGCCTGCTTCTCATGCTGCCCCTCCCGGTGCCCCACCACCTGCGGTTGCTTGGACCGCAGCAGCTGCAGGCGCTCCTGCTTCCACGGGCGTGGCTGCGGGCCAAAGAGGAAGTCATGGAGGCGGAAGTCGAGGAAGGAGCGGTACCAGTTGACGGGCGTGCCCACGCCGCCACCCGTGTCGAACTCACCGCTCTCACTGATGCTCTTGAGGGCGTCCAGCACCACGTTGCCATGCACCACCGGCTGCCGCCCGTCCAGCCCCGTGTGGGCTATGTGCTCCACTCCCACCCTCCTCCTCCTCTCCTCTGCTCTCTCGCCTTTCCTCCTCCGTGCCTTGAACGAGTGCTGCTTCGACTCCTGACTCTCACGCCCCGCATTCGCCCTTGTACGACCTTCTCTAGCTCCTTCCCAATGCTGCAGAAGCTTTCTCCTCCCACTACCGTCATCCTCCTCTCTCTCCTTCTCAGTGTCCATCATGTGCCCTCCCTTACCTTCCTCCACTCCTTCGCCCTCCACACCACTTTCCCTGTCCATGCGAGAGCTCAGCCGTTGAAGCCTTTCCCCGCGCCCCTGCCATCTCACCGCGCCTCCACCCCCCTGCGAGGACTCCCGGCCCGCCTCCACCCTCGTTGCTCTGATCCCTTCCGTGGCGCCGCCTCTGCTTGCTGCCTTGCCCTCATCATCCTCACTCCCTGCTTTCTCCTCCTCCCCCTCTTCTCTCTCTTCCACCCTTCTCACTCCCTCCTTTCTCGAATCTCCTCTCCCCCTCTCCCCTTTCCCTTCCCCCACCGTCTCCTTCCACTTCCACTCACCCCCTGCCTCCTCGTCTTCCCCCTCCCCCTCCCCCTCCCCCTCCCCCTGCCCCCGCCGCACGCCCAGCACGCTCATGGCGCCGAGGCGGATGTCGAAGCGCCGGTCACCGGGGCGCACGAGGGGGTCGAGCTCAGCGAAGAAGGGGCGCAGGCAGAGCACGTCCAGCAGATTCACCGGATCCACTCGCACTGCGAACCCCACCGACCCCACGCACGTCTCTGACCCCCCACTGCTGCCACCTCTGGTGCTGTTGGCCCAGCACACCAGCCCTCCTCCTCTCCTGCCCCCCCACTCAGGCTGCCCGCCCCCACTTTCCGCTCTCCCATCGCCTGCCCGCTCCTCCAATGCTCCCTCCCACGCTGACTGGAACACCGTGGAAGGAATGTAGTCCGGTGCCACGTCAGCACCAGCAATGTGACTGGAGGTGGTTACCACTTTAAACGGATGTCCACGGGTAACCCAATGGTTGCCATCCGTCAGTGTTGCATTCGACCCAACGCTGCTGCTGCTGCTGCCACCACTGGCATCACTACCAGCATCCGACGGCACAGCCATGCTACCAGGCACGGCGCCCCATGCGGGAGCTAAGTCGCGCCCCCACATCCTGTACGCCGTGTCCTCCTGCGCCCATCCCCCCTCACCCATTCCACCCTCGTGCTCCTTCCCCTCCACCTCCTCCAGCAACCCCCTCCCCCCTTCGTTCAATTCAGCTGCCCGCCCCACCTCTCCTTTCCCTCCATCCACCCCTCCCTCATTCGCTGTTTCAGCCTCTTCACCTTCCAGCTCCGCCACCCTCCCCACTGTCCCTCCCACTGCGCTCCCCGCTCCCATCCTGCCTTCCTGCACCCAAGGGACCCCGCCCCCTGCCCAGCCTTCTGGCCCACCACCCACCATCCGTGTGGCGCCCAGGTTGTGGCGCAGCAGCGGCACCACCACCACGTCCCTGCCAGTCACCGCCGCATCGTACGCGAGGGCGTGAACGGGCAGCAGCTCGAGCGAGTTCACCTGGGGGGGCGCCGCCACCACGCCCAGCAGCGGCAGCACGCACACAGAGATGCGCCCCTGGCGGGCGAAGGCGACGAACTCGGAGTAGAAGGCGGAGAGCGGGTACTGCTGCTCCGTGGCGGCCATGACGACTGTCTTGAGGATGAGCCCGTTGACGGCCATGTGGAAGGCGGGCGGGCGGTGCGCGCCATCGTAGTTGCGGTAGGCCACGCCCACGCGCACCAGGTAGCGCGCGTCACGGGGGAGAGGGACGGTGTAGCAGCCGCCGTTGCTGTTCACGTCGGGGAAGGCGCGCAGGGTGGCCTCCACGGGCGAGGCGAGGCGAGGGGAGGAGAGGGGAGGGGTGGGGGGGATGCGGAAGGGCCTCCCCCCGTCGTAGAAGGCATCGGCGCGCCACTGGTGGCCGTTGATAGTCAGCGCCTCGCTGCTGCCGCAGTTGATGCGCACCGCGCCTGCTTGGAGGGGGAGCGGCGAGGGGGGGATGTGGTGGGGGCGGCGGGGGATCGCGGATGAGAGCGGGGTAAAGGAGGAGGGTGAAAAGAGGAGTGGCAGGGCGGGAGGGGCCGCAGAGCGAGGGGAAGCAGAAGGAATGCCGAGGCTTGTGCGAGGCAGGGTGGGCGCGAGGGCGAGGGCGAGGGCGAGCACAGACGGCGCAAGCGACGCGCGGAGAGATGAGGAGGGGCCTCACACCTGAGAGGGGCTCGAGAGGCTTGATACGAAAGGCGGCGGCGGAGCTGATGAGATGCGCGGCGACCAACAGCAGCGCGACAGCTGGCGCGACCGCGAGGTTCCTGACATCGTGGGCCATTCGCTCGCCGTGTCGCGAGGAACGCGGCGGCGAAACGCGACGACGCTGTGAACAGAAGGCAGTAAAAACAGTATCGAAATTACTAAGTTGGAGATAAAAACAAGCAGCGTCGACAGCAGATTAAAAGATTCGCGAAGCATGGCGAAGGTGTGAGAAACCTCGGCATGCTCTCGACGACGCTAGAACCAGAAAGCGGCATGCTCGGGCATCGAGCAGATGGCCTAGCATAGCACAGCTGAGCAATGCGAAAGCAGCCTGATTTTGCGAACGGGCGTGTTATAGGGTAGAGTGTTATGAATGAACTTGCAGAGTGCACAGTCAAATGAATAACGACAATGATTGATTACTAAATAACGATACAATGAAAGTGGCACGACTAAATAGGGGAAAAGCTAGCTAGGCGGGAAGTTCAGGAAGGGATGACGTGATGGTTGCGATTGGTGCGGAGGCGACTCGGGAGTGGTTCGGTGCGACGAAAATAGGCCGAACAGGTTCGTCGCGTGACCCTCGGGATGGCCTCGCTAACGAGTGCCTCAGTGAGGATTTGTAAATCCTTACACTCTCCCACCTTCTAAATAAGGCAGTCATGTACTGAAACAAGCCCCTCACTAGCAAGGATGCCGGAGATCTCCTGCTAACGCAAATTTCAATCTCGATGGAGCGGGGACCATGGATTTCGTTGGCGGGATCGCAGTCGTCAGTCGTGCTGACGCATGCTCACAAAGTCGAAAAGAGGGCCGAGAATACGCCAAGGAAAACAGTGTCAAGATCTTAGGGCAAGAATGCGTTGATTAGGTCAAGGTTGGGGTACAAAACTAGAGTGTCGAGATGATTTGTATACCCCCTAAGACTAGCCCCAATATAGCTTAGATACTAACATGCATATGTTTTGACACACCCCCATAGGAGAAATGGGGGATAGCCAGAGCAAGCAATGGTCACAAGACCACTCAAGAGAAGAAACAAAACACAGCTCAGGGTGGATCACAACGTCAGCACACACACTGAGCACAAGCAAGAGGCCACATGGCCAGTTCACATGCAGAGGTATAAAAGCACAAGCAATACAGTGATCACAACATAGCAGGTGTAAGCATGCAGGTATATATATAGATCACAGTACAAGCAAGTGAAGAAGTAAGCAAGTGAGGAAACGTAGGCACTAGGCCTAGAGAAGTACAGAAGCGCTGATGGTCACCAGACGGAAGAGCCTTGGTAAACACATCAGCAGTGTTGGCCCGGGTGGCCACGTAAGCAAGACGAAGCTGACCACGCTGCTGCAACTCTCGAGCAAGGAAGTAACGCAGAGCGATGTGCTTCGTTCTGTGCTCCAGTTTGTGCTCCTAACACAAGGTAATAGCAGCATTGTTGTTGACGTACATAACTCGAGGAGAACGAGGCCTCTCTCCCAAGTCGGTCAGCAGGTAGGTGAGCCAGCGTAACTCGTGTGCAGCCATGGCTATGGCGTAGATCTCAGCCTCACAACTGGAGCTGAGAACAGAAGACGAGCGTGTAGACCGCCAAGAAACAAAGCCAGCGCCAAGGCTGAACGTGTAACCCTGTGACGACCGCTGTGTAGCCAGGTCGTCAACCTAAGAAGCGTCTGAGTGTCCAGTGAGGACAACGTCACCCCGTCCTCCAAGCACGAGCCCCATGCCAAATGTACTGCACAAGTAGTGTAACACCCTCTTAGCAGCCTCCCAGTGCTCTTGCCGGTGTCTCCCGGACGCAACGTAGCGAGCTAGGATGCTAAGAGGGTACGCAAGGTCAGGTCGAGTGCAGGTCATCAGGTACATGAGGCAACCCACAAGCTCTGGATACGGGCCACTCGGCTCTACGGACTCATCCGAAGGCAGATGTGAGAGGACGTCCCCGTTATAATATTTTCTCACTATTATATTTTTCCGTTATCCTATTCTCCCTTTTCTCCTCTTTATTTTGGTCTTTATCTCATCTCAATCGGCCTACTATTCTATTTTCTAGAGCCTTCTATTTATTTCTCTTATTTCCTACTTTTCCCACCGACATACCTATTATACGGCACCGACAGCGCCGACAGTGGTGTATACGGTGTAATCTGGGCGTAATCCCAAGTGCCAATAGACTTGCGTGCTTATGCGCACTTGTGATTGTAGTATCGGGAAGGGTGTGTTCCCGAAGGTTCGTTTTATCTCGTTTATCCTTGTACTTTCCGAGTATAAATAGGCCTTGTATTCAGTTTTAGTGACAAGTTTCGATTGAGAATTCGATCCTGTGACACTTGGTAATCAGAGCCGTTCTCACTCGACAACTCTCGGCTAAGCAGCGGTCGCGGAAAAAATCGCCTCGAAAAACCGCCGGGGGCGACCAATTCGACGCCGATTTCTGGTAAGTACCAGTTCCGCGCTTTTCGAATTAACCCCCTCGCGTGGTTTTTGAACAGGATGGGTTCGCCGGCGACCAACGACGTTACGCAGCAGCTCTTCGCGCAAATCGCCAAGATGGAAGCGGAGATGCGAGCGACGACTGAACGGTCGCGATTGGAGAACGAGCAGATGCGAAACGAACTGCAGCGCGTTACGCGGCTCCTCTCGACCATGAACATTCCTGCTTCGACGACTTCGCAGCAGTCGCAGCGTCAGTTCGAGGTTCCGAAACTTAGCTCGCCGGAATCGTTCGACCCTAGCGATCGAAAATCCGACGTCAGGCGGTGGCTCGCGACGATGGAAATTTATTTCGTGGCGATCGGATGGACGACGACGGAGTACGACGGCGAGAAAATTCGTCTCGCGACAACGTTGATGCGCCGTCCAGCTCTCGAGTGGCTCGGAAGCAACAGTAACATTTTCCAGGGCGAAGCCACGTGGCAGCAGTTCCGGGCAGACCTTCTCAAACGTTTTGAGCCGATTAATTCCACTTATATTGCGCGCGAAAAATTACATCACCATAGGCAATACGGGAGTATCGCGCAATACACGCAGCAGATGGAGGAATTTTATAATCGCATTCCCGACATTACCGAGGGCGAAAAAATTCAGTCCTACATCGCGGGGCTGAAAATCGACATTCGGCGCCAGGTTGCAGCAGCGAATTGCAGCAGCTACAGCGAAATCGTATCGGCCGCGGAGCGTTTTGACTTGGTCAACTCCGGGACACGACGACCCCACGTCGTCGGATCACGACAAGGGGATCGCTCGGCTTCAACCACGTTCGCCGACCCCATGGAAGTCGACAAATTCGACGCGAGTTCACGTCCTGCAAAAAACAAAACACTTTGCGAATTTTGCGGCGGAAACGAACATCGCATTGTCGACTGTTTTCACATGAAATCAGCACGTGCGGCATTCCGAGCTCGTGGGAGTGGCGAAACTAAAGACAAAAAGTCAAAAAACGGATCTCGCCAGTGATTGCGGATCGTGCTGGCGAGAAAAAACAGATCCGAAAGCGTCAGCGCAATCTGGACCGAATCGAAATTGAAGGACAGCATTGGGCGCGAGATTTGGAGAATCAAGGGCGAAATCCCAAGCCCCTTGACCGAAATTTGTCAGAGGAATTCGCCGAGGAAAAGAATGTCGAAATATTTTGTCATGATTTATAATTGCTTGTAGTTGTAGTTAGTGTAGTTATGTAAACTTTTGTTGGTGGTGCACCTTATTGTGTTTCTATGCTATATGTACCCCTGAACCTATAGTGAAACGCACCTTTTCACCAATTTCTCTCAACTCACTCGATACATCGCTCCTAGGGAAAATCCCGCTCGATACCTAAGTTCGGGCCTAGGCTACTAAGCCTAGGCCCCACCTCTTAACTTACCTATTACTCTTGACATGTTATCGGAGCTTAGTGTTCGTCCTGGCCTGTGGGCCCGCTTTACTTCCGCTGCTAAGATTTTACGGTCGCGCGCCTAGGGCGCGTGACGGTTTTATTTTTACCTTGTCCCGCCCACGGGCGTGTGACTCCTTCCCTGCCCGTCGCGCGCCCCGTGGCACGCGACGGTGCCCTTCTACTGCCCATCGTGCGCCCCGTGGCACACGATGGTGCCCTGCTCGTCGTGTGCCCCGAGGCACACGATCGGGCCCTTTTATTCTACCCGTCGTGCGCCCCGTGGCACTGGCCCGCGACGGGCCTTTCCGCCCCTGCACTCCCTGCTGCCGCCCCTGACCCATCTGCACCGACGCCTCTTCGCCGCTCTGCGGCTTTCTTCCTTCCCACCCCCCCCTTTTGTCAGAGTTTGAAGGAAGAAAGAGGATTGAACTAGCAAGAATGAGGATACAAATAGCAAACCCTAGAAGGGTTGTACTCGCTATAGAGCACCCCACTACAGGCTAGAACAATAAGATAATATTCTGACACACCCCCATAGCCAAAGTGGGGTGTAATCAGCAGAGCAGGCAAAGCAAAACAAGCTCAGGGTGGATCACAATGTCACCACACATTCTGAGCACAAGTTCAAGAAGAAATAGTTTAGAGTTCACAATTATAAGCAAAGCTAGTGGTAGTCACAACGGGCAAGTGAGGAGGAGGAGGGAGAGTGAGGGGAGAGGAGACAGGAGGCGACGGCTGAAGCTGCAGACACACGGGCAACAGGAGGCAGACTGGCACAGCGGCTACCGGACAGCGCCCGGACTACAGGAGTAACAGGCCCCGCGGCTCAAATAGCGGCGGACGGGCAACGGACCCACGGGCGGCTGGCACAGCTGGCTACGACTGGGCTACCGGGACAGCGCCCCGGACTACAGGTGCTGCTGACGACAAACTGGCAACCTCCGCTCATCCTCCCGCACACAGTCCCACCCCCCTGATACACACCCACTGCTACACCACTAGCTCTACTCCCACGCACCCCCCTTAAACCCTAAACCCAGTCTCCCACACAACCACCCCCCTCAGCGACAGCTGCAGCAGTGGGAGACGAAGGAGGAGGAGGAGAAAGGGAGGAAGGCACACCAGCCACCCCCATACCCGCCACCCCACAGCAAGCGGCCCCCTCAGGTCGCCACGACGGACGACGGGAAATGGGGGAAGTGGAGAAAGGGGGGGGGGGGGGGGGGGGGGGGGGGGGGGGGGCCCACCACGGACCTGAGGGGAGGGCGGGGCCGCGACAAGGGGCGGGGCCGCGACGAGCGGGGCGGGGCCGCGACGGTCGGGGCGGGACCGCGACGTAGGGCGGGGCCGCGACAGGTCGGGGCCGCGAAGGTAGGGCGGGGCCGCGTAGGGTCCGTGGCGGGGCCGCGACGGTCGGGGCGGGGCCGCGACGCAGGGGCGGGGCCGCGACGGTCGGGGCCGCGACGCAAGGCGGGGCCGCGACGAGGGCGGGGCCGCGACGGTCGGGGCCGCGACAGGTCGGGGCCGCGACTCAGGGCGGGGCCGCGACGTAGGGCGAGGCCGCGTTGGTCGGGGCGGGACCGCGACGTAGGGGCGGGGCCGCAACGTAGGGTGGGGCCGCGACAGCGGGGTATAAGCCCGCCGCGCGCCTCGGGGCGCACAGCGGGCAAAGAACCGCCGCGCGCCTCGGGGCGCACGGCGGGCAGAAAACCGCCGCGCGCCTCGGGGCGCACGGCGGGCAGAAAACCGCCGCGCGCCTCGGGGCGCACGGCGGGAGGAAAAAGTAGCAGCGGAAGCAAGGTGGGGACACACCCACAGGATCGATCCAAGGGGATCGACCTGCTCTGATAGCATGTCAAAGTTTGAAGAAAGAAAGAGGATTGAACTAGCAAGAATGAGGATACAAATAGCAAACCCTAGAAGGGTTGTACTCGCTATAGAGCACCCCACTACAGGCTAGAACAATAAGATAATATTCTGACACCTTTCTCTTGTCTCCCTGCAGCCGTGGGGAGGAGGGTATGGGGGTGGAGGGTGTTGGAGCGTGGGGTCAACTCTCTCCCTTTCCCTCCTCCTTCTTTCAGTCCCACCGCTGCAGCTGCCGCTGGGGGGGGAGGGTGTGAGGATGTGGGTGAGGAGGGGGAGTGGTACTGGGGTGGCGGGTGTGAGGCAACAAGCAGCCGTCCCTCCACCTCTCCTCTCTTCCCCCCTCTCTGCTGCTTCTGCAGCAGTGTGGGGGAGGGGAAGGAGGAGGGTGAGGAGATGGAAGGGGTACCTGCTGTTGCTGTAACTACATACCTACCTACAAGCATTATGGGGGCGTGTCGAAATATTTTGTCATGATTTATAATTGCTTGTAGTTGTAGTTAGTGTAGTTATGTAAACTTTTGTTGGTGGTGCACCTTATTGTGTTTCTATGCTATATGTACCCCTGAACCTATAGTGAAACGCACCTTTTCACCAATTTCTCTCAACTCACTCGATACATCGCTCCTAGGGAAAATCCCGCTCGATACCTAAGTTCGGGCCTAGGCTACTAAGCCTAGGCCCCACCTCTTAACTTACCTATTACTCTTGACAAAGAAAACCTTCGCGAAAACAGACTCGACCAAGACGGGAACTCTCCAATTCGACCCCGGAAAAAAACAGAATTCGTTAAAGTTATCTTTCAAAGATGCTTTAATGAAGACTGGCGATTTTCGCGGGTCCGGAGCCATAAACAAATTCCGGGAAGAACTCCAGAGGAAGCAAACAATTAAAGAAGTGGTACCGGTGCCTACGGAGCTGGGGAAAAAATTAAGGAGTGTGGAAAGGAGTAGACCTTTTCACGGCGTCAACGTCCTCTCCCGAAACCAGCCCAAGACGACTCTCCACTCCCCAGGGAAGAAGTCTATGGAGCTGAAGCAGCTGAAGAGGCAGCTGGGAGTTCAACAGAAGCTGCAGAAACTCCGAAAACCCCTCCAGGATGCATCCAGTGGATCGCAGGCGTCGACCGGATCCACCCCCTCAGGGTCAACTTGTACGGTTACTACCTCTACTCCTGGCGTTGGAGAAGAGCCTTTCTCCACGCAGCCCAGGCCAGCTAGTTGTCCAGAAGAAAGCAGTGGAACCACGGTGTGTACTGAATATTGGGATGTACCCTATGATCCTATTAATGAGACTATTTTTGGGTACTCCGAGCAACGCTCACCACTCCTGCTCGAGGTGATCTGCAACGGACAGCGCCTCCAAGCACTCGTGGACAGCGGGGCGTCGCACAGCGTCTATGACAAAAAGGCAATCGATCGACTCGGAAGTGACATCAAGTCCTCAAGCTTCTCTGCAACGATGGTGGATGGCAGTAAGCTACCTATCTACGGGGAAACACGGTTGCTACTCCAGATTGGACCCCTTCGATGGAAGCCTGCTCTCCCCGTCACAAATATCAAAGGACTCGACGTAATCTTCGGGAGAGACTTTCTTAAAAAGTTCAACCCCGAGATCAACTGGGTTAACCAGACGGCCAACATCAACAACAACGGGAGGAAAATCAGCCTTCCCAAATGGGACGACACGGGAAATATTCCAGTCGAGACACTCGCACGCTTTGAAAAGGACGTCAAACGGACCACGGCGGGATTCATGGCGATAGTCAACGAGGCAGACAACGGAGAGAAGCAGACCCAAGAACTTCCTCCAGCAGTCAAGAAAATTCTTGAAGAGTTCCAGGACGTTCTCCCCGACGATTTACCTGATCAACTACCGCCATACCGGACACATCAACACGAGATCGTAGAAGAGCCGGGGTCCAAGCCAACATTTCGAGCACCATACCGGCTGAGCCCGACAGAGCTTGCCGATATGAAAAAACAAATAGAGTGTCTCCTGGAGAAAGGGCTGATTCGACCTTCGACTTCGCCGTACGGAGCTCCAGTTCTCTTCACTCCGAAGCCAGACGGAAGTCTGCGAATGTGCATCGACTACCGAGCCTTGAACAAGCAGACTGTAAAAAATAAATACCCGATACCACGGATCGACGACTTACTCGATCAACTTCGCGGTGCTACGGTATTCTCCAAGCTCGACCTCAGATCGGGATACTGGCAAATTCGTATGGCGGACAACTCTATCCACAAAACCGCTTTTCGAACTCGGTACGGGTCATACGAGTATCTCGTGATGCCATTCGGACTCACTAACGCACCAGCCACATTTCAGGCGGAAATGAACCACATCCTTCGGCCCCTTCTGGACGAGTGCGTGGTGGTATATTTGGACGATATCCTGATCTACTCGAAAGATATGAAGCAGCACGTTGAGCATCTACGACGGGTGTTTGAAATTCTTCGACGAGAACGCTTCTACGTGAAACTATCCAAGAGCGAGTTTGCGTTGAAAAAAGTCCAGTTCCTTGGACATATGGTGAGCGCTCAAGGAGTTCACGTGGATCCTAAGAAGATCGAAGCAATGCGAACGTGGAAGACCCCTGAGAACGTGAAGGAGTTACAACAGTTCCTTGGATTCGCCAACTACTACAACCGGTTCGTACCGAACTACGCCAAGATTGCCGAACCATTAACGAACCTGTTGAAGAAGAATACACCATATCAATGGGAGGCGAAGCACCAGGAAGCCGTGGAACAACTTAAAACCGCACTCACGTCCGCACCTGTTCTTATCCTGCTAGACACTGAACTTGACTATGTCATCGAGGCCGATGCTAGCGATCAAGCAGTAGGCGCAGTACTCATGCAGGATCAAGGGAAGGGACTACAACCCATTGCATACCTCAGTAAAAAACTTCACGGGGCAGAACTCAATTACCCCATCCATGACAAAGAGGCCCTCGCCATCGTCAACGCATTTAAGGCATGGAGGTGTTATCTCGAAGGAAGAAAAACGACTGTCTACACCGACCACTGCAGCCTCAAGTACCTGAAGACCCAACCAACACTCTCCAGGCGGCAGGTCCGGTGGATTGACTTTCTCGAAACCCACTTCCATTACGACATCGTGTATAAGCCGGGGCACAAGAACAAGGCAGACGCACTGAGTCGCCCTGCACACGTTGCCGCCTTACAAATCGATGGCATGAACCCACTTCTGAAGGGACTCTTCACGCATGGATACACCATCGACCCCGAAGTCTCTGTAGCAGAAAAGCGCCATCTTCTACATTGGGATCAAGACATCGCATACCGCAAGGGCTCCACAAAAATATGGGTACCTAATTACCCTCCCTTACGCCAGTTACTGCTCGAAGAATATCATGATGTTCTCTACGCGGGCCACTTCGGTAGTAACAAGACGCTTGCCAGTATTGCGAAGCATTATTATTGGCCCCACATGGCGGATGACGTACAAAAATTCGTCACCTCGTGCGACACATGCCAACGGATGAAGAGTAGCAAACAGAAGAAAGCAGGATTACTACAGCCTCTTCCAGTCCCTGAACAGCCTTGGCAAGTGGTTAGCCTCGACTTCATCACCGGGTTACCACCTACCAAAGCTGGTTACGACGCCATTCTAGTCGTCATCGACAAATTCTCCAAAATGGGACACTTCATTCCGACACACACAACGGCTCGCGTCGAGGAGACAGCGCAAATATTCTTCCGCTACGTCATCTCACAACATGGCATTCCAACCACGCTGATCTCCGACAGAGACCCGAAATTCACGAGTAAATTCTGGAAGGAGCTCATGTCGCTCATGGGGACCAAACTCGCCATGTCATCAGCCTATCATCCCCAAACGGATGGTCAGACAGAGCGCCTCAACCAGATTGTCGAACAGCTTCTGCGAGCAGCGTGTAAGGACGATATCTCTAAATGGGATGCACATCTGCCGGTTCTCGAGTTTGCGTACAACAACGCCACGCACGCCGCAACAGGGCAAACTCCTTTTTTCCTCTGTTACGGTCGCAACCCACTCACGCCTCAGAAACCAACAGTACCCGCCACGGTGCAACCCGCACATGACTTCATTTCCACTATGCACCAATTGTGGGAGCGCACGCAATAAACGTCTTCTGACTATCCAGCAGCAACAAAAGAAGCTCGCTGATCGGAGTCGCAACGATCATTCCATCCAGATTGGCGATCAGGTGCTTCTGGATACACGCAATCTCGACATTAGCCATCTTCCGTCTAAGCTCCGACCTCGCTTCTGCGGACCTTTTCTCGTCGAGGCGCAGGTCACTCCAGTAACCTTCCGCTTGCGTTTACCAGCTACCTGGAGGATTCACAATGCCTTCCATGTTCAACTTCTCAAGCCCTATCGGGACCCAAACACGGTCTTCAAAGGTCGCCAGCCGCCACCGCCACTGCCAGTGATCGTTAATGGGGAACCCGAGTACAAAGTCGAAGCCGTTCTGGCGCACCGACGACGACGTAGCGGCACCTTGGAGCTCTTGATTCGTTGGAAAGGCTATGATCCTTCCGAGGATACCTGGGTACCTGAACACGACATGGATAACGCCCGCCGTCCTCTACAGGACTACCTTGTCAAGCAGGGTGTTACTTCTACCACCCAGCTTTGAGGGGGGGAAGTGTGAGAGGACGTCCCCGTTATAATATTTTCTCACTATTTTATTTTTCCGTTATCCTATTCTCCCTTTTCTCCTCTTTATTTTGGTCTTTATCTCATCTCAATCGGCCTACTATTCTATTTTCTAGAGCCTTCTATTTATTTCTCTTATTTCCTACTTTTCCCACCGACATACCTATTATACGGCACCGACAGCGCCGACAGTGGTGTATACGGTGTAATCTGGGCGTAATCCCAAGTGCCAATAGACTTGCGTGCTTATGCGCACTTGTGATTGTAGTATCGGGAAGGGTGTGTTCCCGAAGGTTCGTTTTATCTCGTTTAACCTTGTACTTTCCGAGTATAAATAGGCCTTGTATTCAGTTTTAGTGACAAGTTTCGATTGAGAATTCGATCCTGTGACAGCAGAGCTGAGAGCGAGTGACCCGTAGCCATAAGAGTGGACTGCGGCAAGGACCAAGTGAAGCCGAAGCGCAGAAGGACCTGCTGCACCATGTGTGACTGAGTCAGGGTGATGGTGCGCCGTGCTCTGTCCCGGGTGATCTACAAGCCAAGGTAACTGCGCTGCTCACCCAGGTATGTGCACGCGTGTCTCTTCTTCAGCTCCGACTTCACAAGGGCGAGTGCCTCAGTGTCAGTAGTGGCAAAGACCAAGTCGTTGATGTACACTAGGATGTAGAACGGCAGCAGCGAGTTGTCGGTGCGCAGAAACAGCGACGGGTCAGCAGTGGAAGGAGCAAACCCAAGGGCCGCAAGAGTAGTCCTCAGTGTGTCGTGCCACTCACGAGGTGCCTGACGGAGACCGTATACTTGCCGGCGGAGGCTCCACTGGGTACAGGAGGGAAAGACCCAGTGAATCCAGGTGGGCAGCACAACAAGATCTCCTCGTGCAGACTGCCATGCAAGAAAGCTGTGCTGAAGTCACGAGAGTGAAGCTCGTAGTCACACTGAGCGGCAACGTGCAGCAGCACCTGAAGAGTGGTCATCTTCGGGGTAGGAGAGAACGTCTGGAAGAAGTCAACTCCCTGTCTCTGACTGAAGCCTCGTGCGATTTAACGAGCCTTGAAGACAGGCGGAGAACCCGGCGGCCGCTTCGCCCTCAAAATCCACATGCCATTAACAATGTTCACCCCAGGAGGGGGAACCTCGTCGACGTAAGTGCCTGTGGACTTCCAGGATGCCATCTCGGCGTCCATGGCTGTTTGCCACTGAGAGGAGTAGGGACCCTCTATCGCCTCTGTGTAAGAGCACGGCGTCGGGATGTCCTGTGCATCCGGGTCTCTCCCAGGGGCAAGCAACATGGCCACGAGATGAGGGGCAGCGACGGCAAGACACTCATTGTCCTCCTGCCTGTCCTCAAGGACGTCCGTGCTAAGAGCACACTCACCCTAGACGGACGGAGGACAGGCAGACTTAGACTCAGCAACAAGACTAGCAGCGTAGTCGAGACGACAAGCCGCTGCAAAGTCAACAAGCTTAGGAACTAAGGCAGACGCAGTAGCAGATTCAAACGAAGGGTCTGTGACAACAGTGGCTAACAGACTCGTGACAGTAGGGTGAGCAGCACGAACCAGGTCAGACTCAGGGTCCGGAACGTCAGGAAGAGAGGACGAAGGCAGAGACGGTAGAGGGACGCGCAGATGAACAGAGGAAGGACGAAGTGCCATAGTGTGAGTACTTGGCACAGGGGGAGGATGCGGACGCGGGACACGACGGCCAGCGCAGACAGTGCGAGCAGGTGAGGCAGGACGAGACGCAGGCTCACGACACTCTACAGGCGACTTTGACTTCGCAGGGTAAGGAGAAGGCGCAGGTAGTAGGGAGCCAGGCTCGAACGGGAGGCGAGTAGAAGACGGAAGGGTAAGAACCTGGCGAAGCACAGAGTCAGGCGGTGGCAGGGACATAGGCGATGGTGGAGCAAAGAACAAGCGCGGCTGGGCAGAAACACCAGCTCCAGGGTCCGCAACACTACTAGCGCCGACAGCTGGAGCACACGAAGTGCGAGCACCTCCGGGACCAGGAGTGCTCGAACCACGAGCACCACCAGCTCCACCCGCACCACCAGCAGCAGCGGCAGCACCTCCAGCACCAGCAGAACCCCCAGCTCCAGCACCTCCAGCAGCAGCGTCTCCAGCTCCAGAACCTCCACCTCCAGCGCCTCCAGCGGCAGCGTCTCTAGCTCCAAAAACTCTAGCTCCAGCGCCTCCAGCGACAGCGTCTCCAGAACCGGAACCTCCAGCTCTTGCGCCTCCAGTGGTAGTGTCTCCAGCTCCTGAACCATTAGTGGCAGTGTCTCCATCTCCAGCACCTCTAGCGCCAGTGCGACCAGCCCCAGCAGTGCCGTGCCGGAGGCGAGTGTGCTGAGCGAGCCACGCGCGTAGCTGCTGTGGTAAGAGGGGCTCCCGCTGGGGAGACCGCTGAAGTTAGGCACCAGGAAGACGACCAAGGGACCCAGCTCCACCAGGCTCAGCACCCTCAGGCCCAGCACTCTCAGAGGTAGCACCCCTAGGCTCAGCACCCCCAGACGCAGCACCCTCAGGCTTGAGACCCCCAGCCTCAGCTCTCGAGGAAGCAGCCCCAGGCTCAACACCCTCAGACGCAGCATCCCCAGGCTCCGCACCCCGAGGCTCAGCACCCCCAGGCGCAGCACCCTCAGGCTCAGCACCCCCAGGCTCAACACCCCAAGGCTCAGCACCCCTAGGCTCAGCACCCCCAGACGCAGTACCTAGAGCAGGACCACCCCCAGTAGTACCTGAGTCACTAGTGACCTCAACAGGCTCAGCTAAGGGAGGAGGGTCTGCCTGAGACACACCTGAAGGAGCAAGACCCTGAGGGGGGAGGGGGTCTACTGGAGGAGGACCTGGAGCGAGGAAGAACGGCGGGGGGGGGGGGGGGGGGGGGGGTGAAGAGCGGTAGTGCGGTGGGGGAAGAGACGGTAGAAGGGAACCGACTCGTCAAAGGTGACGTCCTCGGACGCGAAGATACAACGCAATGTGGGGTGGTAAAACTGCCAACTAGGCGTGTCAGTGGGAAAGGCAAGGAAGACGCAGGGAATGGCGCGAGAGGAGAGCTTGCCCGCGGCGGAATCGCGGACCAAGGCACAGGAACCCCAGACCCGAGAACGCAACGCATCGCCAACCTCCCCCGTCCAACGCAGTGTGGGCAAGGTCTCCGGCAAGGAGACACGGGGCCAGAGGTTGAGCTGATGCGCAGCGTGTCAGACCGCGAACGGCCACAGAAAATGGGGAGCAGCCGCATGGATCAAGGAGGTACGAGCAACCTCCATGACTAAACCAATGCGGCGCTCAGCAATCCCATTTTGCTGTGGGTAGGCCGGAAGCGTGAACGACTGGTGAATGCCCTCCGTATCACAAAAGGATCCCAAGAGGCCAGAGGACAACTCACCACCCCTGTCAGAGTGCAAACGCAGGACAGGAAGGTCCGTGCGGAACCGCTCGCGGAGCTGGAGACGGACAGCTCAAATCCAACGGATCAAGACAACAGGGACCTCACCCTTGCAGCGCAAGGGGAAGACCGTGGTGTAGCGCGAGTATTCGTCGACAACCAACAGAAAGTATCGCTCGCAGCTCACTCCCTGGACGCGGGCTGGGTGTTATAGTCACAGTAGGCTCCAATGTGCCTAAAACGAAAGATAGAGTGCACAGTCGGATTTCTGCACAGCGGCTTCAAACGTTCATATCGTTCTAGTCACAGCTTCAAATGACTTGAATCAACTTAGATCTAGAGCGTCTTATTGTCGCCTACACTAGGCAATTTAGATCGCACGATTTGACCAAGTATTGACGACACAGCGTTGGTTTGAAAGAACGGCACTATGGCAGCCACTATAGTCTTAGAACACAAGATAGGAAGAGTTAGGGAGAGTTACGAGTTGGGAATGACTCCCAGCTCCTACAAACCCCAAGAGCCGAGGTACAGTGATGTGGAACAGTGCCACACTGTCCCCAACCACGAAGGGTCTCGAAACTACCCTTCACTAGGGCCTACACCAAGTGAAATGTTACACTACACAAAATAATGTAACTATCTTCAATATCTTGAGGTGTACCCTTTTGGCGAGCTTCGAAATCACTTGAGGCTTGACACCAAGGCTCGGGCTCTTCATCACAAACTCATCCTTGAGTTCTTGATGGGTCTGTTGCACACACCTGCGACACACTGAACGTTCGAAACAGGACAAAATAGAAACTGCGCACGACAAAATAGAAACCGTGCGCGAGACACAAACGACCGCGTAACACGCGTCTAGCGATAACTCGCTATTGACTTGACACACACACACTCGACATCATGACTCAACATTCACACACAATTATAAGCATGAAATATATATTATCCCATGCCCTCATACCATTCCATACACACACACATGCACGCACACGGACAACAAGCCGAGTGCAAACCATAGGGTTGCACCAACAAACTCCCCCTCGGATTGTTGGCCTTAGGATATGTTGCTCTCTCAGCTCAGAGCCATCCTAGCCAGCTTGCAACACTTCCAATGCTGCTGCTCCACCAGCCTCTTGGTCATCATGTCAGCCGGCTGCCCCGTGGTCTTCACGTAGCGCAACTCAACTTCACCCGCGGTTACCATGCTCCTTGTCCAATGACACTTCACCCTCATGTGCTTCGTGAGTCCATGCAACACAGGGTTCTTAGCAAGAGCAATGGCACCCTGGCTGTCACAATACAGTAGGGTAGGTCCTTGCTGCTCCTCCCCCAATTCAGCCAACAAGCGCCGCTGCCACACAATCTCCCGTACGGCACGGAAGAGTGCCATGTACTCGGACTCCACCGAGCTCAAAGCTTGGTCAACCTGCTTCTTGCTCTCCCAAGCAGTTGGGCCTCCACCAACACAGCATATGAAGCCTCCCACACTTGTCATGTCCTCTAGTTCTGATGCATATGAAGCATCCGAGTAGGCGGTGAGGAACAAACGCCCGGGTTCAACACCATCCGCGCCCTTTTGGCGCCTTTGTGCCGCCGCCGAGTATTGCAGCCCAACGGTCGGTGTTTGGCCAAGATACTTGGCCACCCTCATTCCAGCTGCTACCTGCTCCTCATTAGGGCATTGCACAACCCTAGCCAGCTGCCCGGTAGCAAACGCGACGCCCGGTCGGGTGTTTACCGCCGCATTCATGAAACTGCCCACCAACGAGTGAAATCGGCGCCTCTCCTCTTCTCCAACGCTCTCCTCCTATGGCCCCTTCACACACTTGAACCCAGAGGGAAAGGGAGTAGCCACATGACCTTCACTCTGGCCGAAGTTGGCAGCCAACGCCTCCAGGTACTTCCGTTGGTGCACTCGCATGCTCCGCTTCTCCACGTCTCGTTCGATGTGGAGCCCAAGGTAGAAGTTCACGTCACCAAGGGACTTGCACTTGAACTTGTCATGCAGCTTCAGCATCACCTCCTTCACAAGGTCAGAGGAGGGTGAGAATATGAGAATTTCATCCACATAAACCACCATGAAGCTCCTCTGCTCCCCCTCGCCAAGCATGAACAAGGAGTGATCGGCCGTTGAGGGAGTGAAGCCGATCTCCTCCAACACTTTGCGCAGCTTCATGTACCATTGCCTAGGGGCCTGCTTCAGCCCATAGAGGGCCTTCTTCAGCTTCCACACTCTGCCACTACCATCATCAAACCCCTCTGGCTGCGCCATAAAAATCTCCTCCTCAAGGATGCCGTTAAGGAATGCCGTCACAATGTCCATTTGCTTCACCACCCATCCTTTGATGGCGGCTCCCGCGAATAGGGTTCGCAGCGTCGTTGGCTTCACCACAGGGGCAAAAAGCTCCTTGACGTCCACCTTCTGCTTCTGCTGGTACCCCTTGGCTACAAGCCTAGACTTGTAGCGCTCGATCTTGCCGTCGGCATCTGACTTGATTTTGAAGAGCCACTTGGACGTTATCGCCGTACGCCCCTCCGGTAGCTCCACCAATTCAAACGTGTCATTCTCCTTGATGCTATTCAGCTCACTCTCCGTGGCCGTCTTCCACTCCTCAACATCACTACTCTCCAAAGCCTCCTTGAGAGTTGCTGGCTCTCCCGGCATCTCCACCGGAGAGAAGAACGCGAAGGCACACTCTTCGTAGTCACTCTCCTCGTCGTCTCCGACCATCATTGCCGCTCCGGCCAGGGCTGTCTTGCCTTGCTTTCCCAGTGCATCAGCCTATTAGGGGGTTGAACTCTCCTCTTCCCCCTTCCTTCCTCCTCAGCTGCAGGGACTTGAAGGCCTTGGCGTTGTTGCGGTGTGGCTCGAATCCGTGGAGCACTCGTAGTGCGGGAAGGGAGTGACAGTGCACGCTCGCTCACTTGCCGCACCTCCTCCTCTTCTTCCTCTGCATCATTGGCCTCCTCTCCCCCATTCACAAGGGAGGATTGCCTCATGGTTGTGCTGCCGCTGCTCAGCTCCAAAGGCAGCTCCACATGCTCCAAACCAGAACTCTTCACCTCCCCAAACCGCACGCCTATCTTCGCCTCATTCTCCGCCTTCCAATCCTTGTACATGAAGTTCTCCATGAACTTGCAGTCCCTGCTCACCAAAAAATTCTTGGTGAATGGGTCCCAAAGAAGCCATCCCTTGCTGTTTTGAGCCATGCCCAAGTGCACGGCCCACACCGCCTTGGCACCAAGCTTGTTGTGTCGAAGATGCTTAGGCACGAGCGCCATGCACATGCACCCGAACACCCGAAGAATATCCACCTTTGGCTTCCTTCCTAGCCACTCCACATAGGGCACCCATTTGTCTGCTCCCACATGAGTCAAGGCTCTGTTCTTGGCCACACACGCGCTCCTCACCGCATCAGGCCAGAAATAGTCGGGTAGCCCGGCTTCAATGAGCAACCCGCGTGCCGCCTCCGTGATTGTGCGGTTCGCTCGCTCGGCGATGCCATTCATTGCAGGGGAGTATGGCATGGTGAGGGAGTGCCGAATACCATTCTTCTTCAGCCACAACCCAAACTACTTGCTCAGGAACTCTCCCCCTCGATCGGTGCGGATTGACTTGACTAGACGGTCTTGTTGCCGCTCCACCATCGGGAACCAATCCGTCTTCAACGTTTCAGCCACGTCGCTCTTCTTGGCCAGCACATACACCCAAGTCATGCGGGTGTAGACGTCGACAATGGTGAGAAAATACTCAGCTCCAGCAGCTCCAAGCTTCAGGGGGCCCACCACGTCCATCACCACCTCATCAAGCGGTGCCTTTGCCGTTGCCTCCGAACTAGGGAACGGAAACCGGGTGAACTTGGCTTGAATGCACGTCGGGCAGCCAAGCACCTTATCGGGCTCCCCCTTCACACGTATGCCAGCAACCATCTCATTCTTCACTAGCTGCTGCAAGATAGGCAGGGCCACATGCCCCATTCGCCGATGCAAGGTAAGCCAATCACACTCCCCCGTAGCCGAAGTCGGATAGGAGAATGCCGCGCTCGCAATAGCGCCCCACATGCTCTCTCTGTACTCCTCCTCCGCTGCTGACTCGGGGTTCTCCTCACCCTTGTGCTGCTCCTTGGCTGCTGCACCACACTTGTTATGATCAGCGAGCTTGCTGGTCCCTCCAAGATTCCACTTCTCCTTAGCGCGACCGTCCGCGCAATCGCCGCTACCAACCGCTTCACCTTTGGTGCTGACACTTGCTGCCACCTCTCCTTAGACATAGGGACCACAGGGATCTGCCACATCTCGTTGTAGACATCCCTGTCCTCATGAAGGTCCCAAAGAACCCGATCGCCAAGCCTTGCGGTGTAGGCCTTGGCTCCCTTCGAGTTAGTGTCCATGCCGGCCTTTGCCAACCGCCGCACGGAAATCAGGTTTGCAGCAAGGCTGGGCACCTAAAGCACGTTCTCTAGGCCCACCATCTTCCCATCAGCACCCTTGAACATGGCCTTCCCCATGCCTTTCACATCTGCTCGCTGCCCCAAAGCCGATGTGACATGCTTCACCGGTGACGGCTCGAGTTCGGTGAGCAAGTCCGGGCGAGGTGTCATGCTATAGGTAGCGCCACTATCAATCACCCAATAGTCCAGGGGGTGTAGGGTCACCTTCCCCACAGCTGCTGGCTCCTCAAAGCCTTCATCCTTTTCTGGACCAGCCGGTACTTGCGTCGACACGAAGTAGAATAGACCCGGGTATCGATCGTCGCTCGGGTCCTTGTCGTTGTCTCCGCTCTTCATGTTTGCAGCTCCGCCACCGCGACCGCCACGGCCTCCACGGCCTCGTCCTCTCCCTCCTCCTGCTCCTCTACCCTCTTGGCCTTGAGCAGGGGTCCAACCATCAGGGAGTTTGTAGCAGTCGCGCCACATGTGTATGCTCTTGTGGCAATAGTGACACTCGCCGTCGAATCGGCCGCGACCGAGCCCGTAGCTCTTGTCATCGCTGCCGTAACCGCCACTCCCGCGGCCTCCGCCGAAGTTGCTGCCACCAAACCTTCCTCCCCCTCGTCCTCTGCCTCTTCCTCGACCATATCCACGGCCGATGCTCGCTGCCCCAGCGCCATCCGCACTCGCCAACTCACGGCGGTGGAAATCCTCTTGAAGGATAGCTCGCTTCACGTCTTCGAGCGAGAGGCGGGGCAAGTCGCGATTCAGGTGGATGATGAGCGAGGACCATGATTCGGGGAGTACGGCCAGCAACTTGGTCTTCTTTTGGAGCTCACTATAGTTCAAATCTGCTCCCTCAAGCCGCGTCAACAAGTCGAAGAATTTCTGCACCCCTTCTTCAACTACTTCATCCTCTTCAATTCGTAACGTCGCCATTTGCCGTTCCAACACCACAGCTACCGCCGCTGTTGCAGGAGCGTGTACACCCTTGAGAGCAGCCCATGCTTTTGGTCCCTTCTCTGGTTCACGCTGGAAAGGCTTGATGTGACGGATTTGGCTGCTCCCCAACGCTTGCCCAAGTAGGAGGTAGCCTTGTGCGCTCTTCCGCACCCACGTGCTCTTCTCCGGGTCGTTCTCGGGACGCTTCTCCGTTCCTTCCATCACCTCCAGCAGGTCATAGTGGTCAAATATGTTCTCCATTCTGAAGGACCACTCAGCAAAGTTGTCACCATTGAACTTGTCAAGGCCAAACACTCTAAGCTCATCCCTAGATGGGCCAACACTTGGTTGCACGGGCGCCATGGCTGAGTCACGGGGTTGGCCTTGAGCTTGGGCTTCTCCTCTACCACCAGCACCTCTGCCACCCCTTTCTTCATGTCCAGCCATTGTCGAAACTGCTCCAAGGGGCTCTGATACCACTTGTTATAGTCACAGTAGGCTCCAATGTGCCTAAAACGAAAGATAAAGTGCACAGTCGGATTTCTGCATAGCGGCTTCAAACGTTCATAGCGTTCTGGTCACGGCTTTAAATGACTTGATTCAACTTGGATCTTGAGCGTCTTATTATCACCTACACTAGGCAATTTAGATCGCACGATTTGACCAAGTATTGACGACACAGCGTTGGTTTGAACGAACGGCACTATGGCAGCCACTATAGTCTTAGAACACAAGATAGGAAGAGTTAGGGAGAGTTACGAGTTGGGAATGACTCCCAGCTCCTACAAACCCCAAGAGCCGAGGTACAGTGATGTGAAATAGTGCCACACTGTCCCCAACCACGAAGGGTCTCGAAACTACCCTTCACTAGGGCCTACACCAAGTGAAATGTTACACTACACAAAGTAATGTAACTATCTTCAATATCTTGAGGTGTACCCTTTTGGCGAGCTTCGAAATCACTTGAGGCTTGACACCAAGGCTCGAGCTCTTCATCACAAACTCATCCTTGAGTTCTTGATGGGTCTGCTGCACACACCTGCGACACACTGAACGTTCGACACAGGACAAAATAGAAACCGCGCACGACAAATAAAAACCGCGCGCGAGACACAAACGACCGCGTAACACGCGTCTAGCGATAACTCGCTATTGACTTGACACACACACACTCGGCATCATGACTCAACATTCACACACAATTATAAGCATGAAATATATATTATCCCATGCCCTCATACCATTCCATACACACACACATGCACGCACACGGACAACAAGCCGAGTGCAAACCATAGGGTTGCACCAACACTTGGCCCCACACGTCCATGTGGAGAGTGTGCAGGGGTGCAGTCGTCGGGGGGAACGAGGAGGAGTGAGGAGCGGCGCGCTGCCATCCCTCGATGCAAGGAATGTAGGGCGGTGCAGGCGAGGGTGGTAGGGAAGGTAGAGACCTGGGAAGACCAGAGACCAGATGACGCGAGTGCATGCCACGAAGGCATGGCAGAGAGGGGTGACCAAGCATGTGGTGCCTGAGGAGAGTCTGGTGCGACAGGCAGCGACATTCATTAGGGGTAGCGACCTGAGCTGACGCGGACAGCTGAGGAGACCTAGGCACGTAGCGTGACACTGTGGTGAGGGTGTACAGACTGGACCCTGGCGCACGTGTGAACGTGGCAAGGTGACGGCCCGTCTTGGAGCAGGAACAGATCACCAGACGCTGGCCTCCAGGAGTGAAGGTGTCAACCCACTGATCCTGGAGGACCGCGTTGCTCACCAAGTTCTTAGAGAACAAGGGGAGGTGGAGACCGGATAGCGAACAAGACGGGACCGCTGGACACGGGAGCACAGTGGACGAGTCTGCAACAACCGGGCCCCCAGAGGGGTCGGCCAGTGAAACTGCAACCGGTCTGGTGAGTGGTGTGATTGTGGTGCTGTCGCGAAAGAAACATCGGGAAGCACATGAGTCAAGAGTGAAGGTGTGCAAGGCCTCAGCAGGCGCAGTACCAGAGGGAGCAGACTCACTTGCACCTAGAGCAGCAGCCTCTATACCAGGGTCATACGGCGCACACAAGTAGCAGTCACCCTCAACACTAGTAGACAGAGCATACATTCCACCAATGATAGCATCAAAGTCTAGAGCAAAGATATCAACACCAGAGTTAAGTAGTGCAGCCCAGCGGGGCCGCTCATAATCATCGCCCATCTCCTGACGCCAGGCGTCGCCTAGGCGAGAGAAACAGCAGTGCGGGGTGTGGAACTTCCCGCACGTCTGACCAGTGCGAGTGCCAGTGCGAATAACGTACGAGCAGCGGCCACTACCACCACCCCTAGATGCAGCACGGTGAGCAAGCCATTCACGAAGCTGCTGGGGTGAGAGGGCCTCACGCGGACGCTGCTGCTGCTGCTGCTGACCAGCTCGAGAGCGATCACCACCGCCGCCGCCACCACTCCCGCCGCTGCCAGAACCGCTACCACTGCTCCCACCGCCACCACGACCACCGCCACCACCACCTCCGCTGCCGCCGCCACCCCCGTCGCCGACGCTCCCACTCGCTCCACCACCACCACCACCTCCACCACCTCCACCAACTCCACCACCCCAGCCACCTCCCCCACCTCCCCCACCGCCGCCACCCCCACCACCCTTGCCGCCCTTGCCCTTGCCACTTCCCGACCTCCTCAGTACCCAGGAAGTCGACAGCAGCGGCAGAGGCAACAGAGGGGGCAAGGGGGGAGGGGGAGCACCCCTTAAAGAAGGGCGTACGAGGGGTGCCAGGGGTAGCAACTACAGCAACTATGTTAGCCTCAGCTGCAAGAAGGTGCTTCCCTAGCACGTCGATGGTGAGGTTTGTGGGGGGGAAGAGCGAGGAGTGTGTCCCGAACGGCACTAAGAGCGTCAGGGAGGCGGGTGACGATAAAATGGAGAGTGATGTAGATTGGGGGCTCGTTCTTGGGGAGAAAGGCGTCTGGGAGGGCAGCGCGGCAGCAAGTGGTAATAGCTTTGAGGTGGGAGAGAAGGTTGTCTACTGTGGCAAAAGAAGACAGGTCGGGGAACAGGAAGGGTAGGTAGAGGCGGCTAAGGGCTGCAATGGCAGGGGAAGAGTAGCGTGCAATAACAGCATCATAGAGGGCTTTGGATGTCGTCACCTGGTCAAAGTGTTCGCATTCAGACACTGGGAGGTGGTTGCGAATGACTAGGCGGGCAGCAGCATCATGAGTAAGCCACTGTGAGCGGGTGGTCGCATCAGTTGTGGCTAGCGGGGCTGTAGAGGCACCAGTCACTAGGTCATAGAGAAAAACACCGTCCTTAGCGTCACTGAGCAGGTACAACTGCAGATCCTGGAGTCAGGAATCAAATTTAACTGGGCGACCGTCAGGATCAAAGGAAAGGACGCGAAGAGTAGCCATCGCTGAGCAGCGAGGCAGTGTAGGAGCGACGTACGCGATAAAGCAGAGGCAGCGTGAGGGCCGCAGGGGAAGGGCGCGGGCTGCAAAGGCGGCGTGCGTGGAAGGGCAAGGGGCAGCACGGGGGCCGCAGGAGGTAGCACGAGGGCTGCAGGAGGCAGCACGAGGGCCGTAAGGAGGGGGCAGAGCACGGGCGCCGCAGGCAGCCGTGACAGTAGGGTAGGAGGCGCTCGGGGCTGCGGGGCGACGCGACAAGCAGCGCGCGCGCGGGGCTGCGGGGCGACGCGACAAGCAGCGCGCGCGTGTGACTGCGGGGCTACGGGGCGACGCAACGAGTAGCGCGCGCGCGGGGCAGAGCGGGCAGGGCAGCGCACGAAAAAAAGAGAGGAAAATGCGCACTGCAGCAGTGGCGCGCGGCCAGCAGGGGCAGCGCAATGCGTAGTAGGGTAGGGCGGGTGCGGGGTAAACCGGTAACTGCATGTGATTTTAAGGTGGGCCCGAATGAAACAGGTTCTAAGGTCCTAAGGACCTCCTGCTCTATACCATGTCAAGATCTTAGGCAATAATGTGTTGATTAGGTCAAGGCTGGGGTACAAAACTAGAGTGTTGAGATGATTTGTGTACCCCCTAAGGCTAGCCCCAATATAGCCTAGATAATAACATGCATATGTTTTGACAAACAGTGCAGCACAATTTCTCCCCCCCTCCAAGAAAACACACCGTAAAACCTTTACACCTGCGCCGAGAGGAAACCAAACAAGACCAGATGTTCAGTCGCACGTAAAAGCGAAGATGCCCAAATGAAAGAGCGTCGGTGTGGGAAAACGATGACGAAACCTGGTGTTACGTGCCCCAAAATTCTTCAAGGTCGAACCCGCAGAAGTAGATCAGAACCCCAAAATGCTCGAATTGAACTCTTTGCCTTCAGCAGTTGCAGCGGGCAGCACCCGACGTGGTCAAATTATATGTTGTTGTCGTGGGCGGATCGGGTTGAGCGGGTTATCGTTGGTAGAGTTGGAACGGACCGTCCTGAAATCCTCTGGCCGTGAAATCAGGGGTGTGGCGAAACCCTAATCATAAAGGCGATTGGTCGCAAAGCCGAATACGACAGACGGCGAAAATCGTTGAAGCAGCAGCCTGTCGAAAAATTTCTCACCCGAAAATGTTGAATCCATACTCAGTGTCGGATAACGTCAGCTTCTTCGGTGCTTTGTCCATAGTCGTCGAGCAATTTGTCGTAATACGCCAAGGGCTCTAGGGCAGAGATAAAAAATTGCAGCTGTCTCTTCCCCCCCTCCACTATTGCTGCTGCCTCCTACAAATCGTCGTAAGTCGTTCGGAACCCTGAAAAGTCCGTGCAAATCCCGCGTTGTTGCCTCACGTCGTTGTCGCACGCGTTTAACCAAACGTCGAATACTCCCCTTGAATTGTCGACGTTACTCACCGTACAACCTGTAAGTCCCTCGTAAAACTCCAAAAACGTCGTTTGAACACATCCCCGAAAATCCGCAGTTGCAGGTGCAATTCTCCTCCGAAAGTCTCAAACGTACTATAGTCGCCCACTCGGTCACTAGCTGTTTCCATCGGTTCACCAGAACCCATCTGGGGGCATAATTTAGAACCCGTGACTAGCCCTGGGTTATTCCGAGACAGACTTTCACGGATCCGAGAGGCATCTACGCAGTTGACTTCCGTCTTCGATACTTATCCACCCGTTGTTGCTTAACAAAATATAATGTTTCTCCCACCGAGAATTCCTCAGAGATACGACTGCTCCCACACTCCCTTTTATTGAAGAATTTCCCGCGGTGTGCGTTTAAACAACGGGGGTAACCTGCTCGCACCGGTTGGACCAACTAGCCTGTTGGCTTAGTGGACCGGTTGGACCAACTGGCGTGTTGGTCCAATGGACCAGATGGACCAACTGGCCTGTTGGTCCAGTGGACTGGTTGGACCAACTAACATGTTGGTCCAATGGACCGCTTGGACCAACTAGCCTGTTGGGTTAGTGGACCGGTTGGACCAATCGGCCTATTGATCCAATGGACCGGTTGGACCAATTGGCCTGCTGGTCCAGTGGACCGGTCGGACCAACTAGCTTGTTGGTCCAATGGACCGGTTGGACCAACTGGCCAGTTGGTCCACTGGACCGGTTGGACCAATTGGCCTGTTGGTCCAGTAGACCAGTTGGACCAACTGGCCTGTTGGTCCAATGGACCGATTGGACCCACTCGCCTGTTGGTCTAGTAGACCGGTTAAACCAACTGGCCTATTGGTTTAATGGCGGTTGGACGAACTGGCCTGTTGGTTTAATGGCGGTTGGACGAACTGGCCTGTTGGTTTAATGGCGGTTGGACGAACTGGCCTGTTGGTTTAATGGCGGTTGGACGAACTGACCTGTTGGTTTAATGGCGGTTTGACCAACTGGCCTGTTGGTTTAATGGCGGTTGGACAAACTGGCTTGTTGGTCCAGTGAACCAGTTCGGCCAGCAAGCCTGTTGGTCGAGTAGACCGGTTCGACCAACTGGCCTGTTAGCCCAATGAACCGGTTGGACCAATAGGACTGTTGGTCCAATGGACCAAATGGACCAACTGGCCTATTGGTCCGATGGACCGGCTGGACCAACTAGCATGTTGGTACAGTAAACCGGTTGGACCAGCTGGCCTGTTGGTCTAGTGGTCCGGTTGGAATAACTTACGTGTTGGTCCAATTGACCAGATGGACCAACTGGCCTGTTGGCCTAATGGACCGGATGGACCAACTGGTCTGTTGGCCCAATGGACCGGTTGGACCAACTTGCCTGTTGGTCCAATGGACCGAGTGACCAACTGGCCAATTCGTCCAGTGGACCGGTTGGACCAACTGGCCTGCTGGTCCAATGGACTGGTTGAACCAGTAGGCCTTCTGGAACCTAGTGGACCGGTTGAACCAACGAGCTTGTTGGCAAAGTGGACCAGTTGGACCAGCTGGTCTGTTGGTCCAATGGACCCGATGGTCCAACTAGCTTGCTGGTTTAGTGGACCGGTTGGACCAACTAATTTGTTGGTCCAATGGACAAGTTGGACAACTGGCCTGTTGGTCCAACCGGTCCACATTGCAGCAGCAGCGCTCACATTGCAGCAGCAGCAGCGTTATCATTGCAGCAGCAGTGCTCACATTGATGCAGCAGCAGCAGCACGGCTAGGCAGCAGAGCGTGCTACTGCAGCAGCACGACTAGGCAGCAGCTAGCTGCCAGCAGCTAGCCGCCAGCTAGCCCCTCCCACCAGCCCACATCCCCTTCCAACCGCTCACAGCCCTTTCCAACCGCTCACAGCCCCTTCCAACCGCTCACAGCCCCTTCCAACGGCTCACGCCCCTTTCAATCGCTCACATCCCCTTCCAACCGCTCATAGACCCTCATCACGTACGCACACCACCCAAGACCACCCGACCTCCGTTGGTTCGACACTCGCGTCGCTCATACTCACAGTGTTTCGCACCGTCGCGGCTGGAGGCCGCTCCACTTAGCTGTTTAGGCTAGTCATAACGTTCGTTGTTAGCCTCCTCCAGTCACCTGCTCGTAGCTCAGCTAGCTCTCAGCTCTGTTAGTTACTAGACTGGCGCTCCTAGCTCAGTTTTCCTCCGTACTCCGGCAGTACCTCGCTTAGTCCCACCTGGCGCTCCTCGCTCCTAGCCCCTACTGCCGCACGTACTTTCCACTGCCAGTGGCTCTACTAGTGGCAGCCGACAACCGCACTTACGGTCTCTATCTCCGGCCATTCCTACCTCTAGCCGGCCCTAGCTCACCATTTCTAGCTCCAGCCAGTTGTACTCCAGCCGTTCTAGCTCCAGCCGATCTCGCTCAAGCCGTTTCAGCTCCACCCGTTCTCGCTCTAGCTGTTTCAGCTCCAGCCGTTCTAGCTCCAGCCGTTCCTTGCCTAGTTTCACCTGGCGCTCCTAGCCCAGTTTGTTCCGTGCTCCGGCCGTTCCTTCCCTAGTTTCACCTAGCGCTTCTAGCCCAGTTTGCTCCGTACTCCGGCCGTTCCTCGCCTAGTTTCACCTGGCGCTCCTAGCTCAGTTTGCTCCGTGCTCTAGCAGTTACTCGCCTAGTTTCTCATGGCGCTCCTATTTGTTCTCGTTTTTCACTACAACCATCCCTAGCTCTTGTCACTCCTAGCCTGCCACTCCTGCACCCTGCTAGCCTTTGTCATGGAGTCCAGTAGGGTTCTCCAGCAGCAGGGACAGCAACAACGGCCGTTTCAGCAGTGGCGCCCACAGCAGCAGTGGCACCCGCAGGAGCAGTGGCGCCCTCAGCAGCAGCTCCGCCCTCAGCAACTGTGGCGCCCTCAGCAGCCGTGGGGGCCTGGTGGTTCGGGTAGCGTTGGCTGCAAGAGCGGCCCAACCAGCTGGGGGGCTCGTCGCAGTGGCGGCGACGCCAGCCCCTGCCAATCCCATATCCTGACTGGCCCTGGTGTTGGCACTACCTGCTAGCGTCCTCACCACTCTGTGCAGCGCTGCTACAGCCACCTCAACGACCTCTACCGTGAGCGTTTTGGGCCTGAGTCGACTCCCTCGATCTTGTCCGGTCTGTTTCGTAGTGGTTACCCTGTGTTTGCTATGTCTAAGGATGTTGTTTATTCTATGACGTATGGATCTCTTGGCTTGCGTGTACCTAGCTTAGGACCTTTGCCTGTTGCTAGTGTAGGTACTTGTGCTTTTACTGTAGGTGCTTGTGTAGTCACTAGCCTAGCCGTGGCGACTGCTGTTGCGTCGCTCTCCTTCACGCTGGGCTCCGGCGCGTCTCAGTGCTTCTTCCGCGACCACACCACATTCACACCTCTTTCGGCTCCAGTCCCAGTTGCCCTGGCTGATCCTACTTCAGGACCAGCAGTTGCTCGCAGCTCGACCACTCTCCCGTGCCCAGCTGTCCCCTCTGGTTTCCTCACTGGTCTCTACATCCCCTCGTTCTCTCGGAACTTGGTGGGTGTTGGATACCTTCATGACCGGGGATCACAGTCACTTTTCCTGCGCACGAGAGGACAGCGATCTGTACGGACTCTTCCACCGGAGCAGTTCTCGCCACGTTCACCAGAGAGCCCCACTCAGGTCTCTTCGTCCCGCACACTCCGCCCCCGCAAGCAGCTGTGTCTGGTCAGTTTGCCTTGTCGCCCCCCGGTAGCAGAGTCTGGTCAGGTTGATGTGTCCGGTCTAGTTGCTGCATCTTGCTCATGTCGGTCCCTAGCCCACCCGACTGTCTTGTGGCACCACCGCCTTGGCCACCCATCGCTCCCCCGCCTCCGCAACATGGCCAGTCACAGTCTTGTCTCAGGTCTCCCGTGCGTCTTTCCGTCGCTCCTTGCACTCCTGGTGTCGTTGGCCACCTGCGCGCTACTCCGCACTCCTCCCTTCGTCCGGCCACTACTCCCTTCTAGACTCTCTACCTGGACGTCTAGGGCCTTGCCCCTACGCTCGGACCTGAGAGGGAGCGCTACGTTTTAGTGGTCGTTGACGACTACTCCATGTACACCACGATGTTTCCTCTCGCGAAGAAGTCCGAGGTTACTTCTACGCTGATCCGGTGGCTTCTGGCCACTGAGGGCACTCGCGGTAGTCATATCCGTTGTCTCGACTCCGACCGTGGGGGTGATTTTTGTTGCGGCGTCCTTGACGGGTTCTGCGGCGAGCAGGGCATCACACATTCCTGGACGCTGCCGGAATCCCCACAGCGGAATGGGGTTGCTGAGCACCGCATTGGCTTGGTCATGGACATCGCCCGCACGTCTATGATCGATGCCCGTGCGCCCCATTTTCTGTGGCCCTACGCGCTTCACTACGCTGCGCACCAGCTGAACCTCCAGCCGCAAGTCTCGCGGCCAGAGGCTTCACCGACCCGTCTTTGGACTGGGTCCCCTGGTGTTGTGTCGGCCTTTCGTGTCTGGAGCTGCCTTGCGCTTGTCCGTGACACCTCTGCGGACAAGCAGTCGGCTCGCGCCATACCTTGTGTCTTCCTTAGTTTCCCGGTGGGCTCCCTCGACTACTCCTTTTACCTAAACCCTAAACCCGCCCCTCCACCAGTTCCAAGACTCTCGTGACGTCCGGTTTGACAAGTCATTGTCCTACTACACTCGGTACCCTTGTGAAGGTCTCTCGGTTCCCCCTCCCTCCCTCTTCCTTGCACCCTCTCCTCCCCCTGATCCCGCTCCTCCGGTACCCTCGCCCCCCCCTGGTCTTGCCCTGTTAGGTGTGTCTCACGCTACCCCTCTACCCTCGGTCATACGTCAGGCAGCACCTCCCTCCCCGCAATCCTCCTCACAGTCTCCTCAGAAGCCGTCGGCACTTCCGCGACATGTTACTGTGGACTCGGTTGGTGTTGGAGCTGGAGGTACTGCTACTGGTGGTACTCGGTCTGGGGGCGCTCGATCGAGAGGTGTTGGAGCTGGAGGTGCTAGTTCTGGGGGTGCTGGAGCTGGAGGTGCTGGCATTGGTGGCGCTAGTTTTGGGGGTGCTGGAGCTGGATGTGCTGGCTCTGGAGGTGCTAGTTTTGGGGGTGTTGGAGCTGGAGGTGCTCGCGCTCGTTGCGCTAGTTCTGGGGGTGATGGAGCTGGAGTTGCTGGCACTGGTGGCGCTAGTTCTGGGTGTGCTGGAGCTGGAGATGCTAGCACTGGTGGCGCTAGTTTGGCAGTCTGGAGCTAGAGGTTCTCGCATCGGTGGTGCGAGTTCTGATGGTGCTGGAGGAGGTGCTGGCGCTGTTGGAGCTGGTACTGAGGAGACAGGAGCTGGAGGCACGACTACTGCAGCGCCCACTGCGCCTCCCCAATGCTACGACACACGTCTCCAGGCTCTTGAGCGTGAGGAGCAGGAGCGGGTGGAGCAGGAAAGGCGGGAGCTGCAGCAGTTGGACCACCATCAGCAGCAGCAGCAGCACCAGCCGCTGCCGCAGTAGCCGACACTTTTGCAGCAGCCGTTCCCTCCAGTGAGTGGCCTTCGGGCCCTTGGTCTTCCTTCCTTTCCTCCTGTCCACCCCCAGTCTCCGACTGCGTACGGTCCTACGTTTCCTCCTTTGGACTCGGCTCTGGCTGTTTTCTCTCCTCACAGCTACAGTCGTCTTCTCATGTTGTCCCGCACGACTGGACTAGTCGTTGTCCCCCGCGTGCTCGGCCCTCATCTCCTCTTGCCGACCTCCGCACTATCTTGTTTCGTTCTAGTCCTTGTCATTCTCCGCCTGTGTCTGTTCTTCCCTCACCTCCTGAGTCATCTTTCACCGTTTCCTCTCACCCTCTTTCTGACTACTACCGTGCTGCTCGCCCTGCTGTCTCTTGTGTTCGCGCCGCTCTTGTCGCCGTCCATCGTGCCTCTTTGTCGTCTGTCTCAGCCCTCACTGCCGCTGTCGCTGACTCTGCTTCCACCCGCCGTCTTGACTACGCCACGCGTATGGTGGCTGCTCCACCTCCCCGTCCTCTGTCCGTCGGGGGTGAGTCTGCCCTTGGCTGTGACGTCCTAGTGGACAGGCAGTTTGAGCTGGAGTTCTTAGCAGCTGCTTCCCCCTTTGTTTGCGCCATGCTGCTTTCCCTTGAGGGAGACCCCGACGCCCTTGACATAGGGACACCTCGCACGTACCGTGAGGCAGTGTCAGGGGAGTGGGCCTCTTAGTGGAAAGCGGCTATGGACTGAGAGTTAGCGTCTTGGAGATCCACAAGCACTTACATCGACGCAGCTCCCCCTCCCACGGCAAACATTGTCGATGGCATGTGGCTCTTCAAGGTGAAGGGGCCGCACGGATCACCGCATGTGTTCAAGGTGCGCTACGTGGCTAGGGGTTGCAGTCAGCGTGAGGGAGTTGACTTCTTACGGACCTTTGCCCCTACCCCGAAGATGACTACTCTTCGGGTGTTACTGCACTGCACGTAGAAGCACAGCGAGACTACGAGCTGCACTCCCTCGACTTATCTACCGCTTTTCTCCAAGGCTGCCTAGACGAGGAGATCTGGCTGCGCCGTCCTCCTGGCTTAACTCACACCTTCCCACCTGGGGCCCAGTGGAGCCTGAGGCTGCCAGTCTACGGTCTCCGCTAGTCGCCCCGTGAGTGGCACGACACTCTTCGCTCCACGCTTCGTGAACTTGGGTTTCGTCCTTCCTCTGCCAACCCATCGCTGTTTGTTCGCGCTGGTTCCACTCCTTTCCTTATACTAGTGTACGTCGATGACTTGGTCTTTGCTACAGCAGACATGGAAGCTCCGACTAAGGTGAAATCCGAATTGCAGAAGAGACACAAGTGCACTGACCTCGGTGAACTGCAGCGCTACCTTGGCCTGCAGATCATTAGGGACAGAGCCGCTCGCACCATCACAATGACTCAATCACGCATGGTGAAGCAGGTATTTTGGCGGTTCGGGTTTTAGTTCTCCACCACACAGCCCATTCCTCTTGTTGTTAACCACCGACTCACTGGCCCTTTTCCTGACGAGCCCTTTGAGTCTAATGGCCCCTACGCAGAGCTTGTGGGCTGCCTCATGTACCTGATGACTTGTGCTCGGCCGGTCTTCTATGTTGGGCTGAGAAAGGCCCTTAGGATCTTTGCAAGACTAAATTCTGGGTAGGAACAATGTAATAGCGGAAGCGTGTAGTGATAAGTCCTTGAACCACCTTGCGCTGGTATGTGAGGGCAAATTAGATTGATTAAAACAAATAGGTACAAGGTTTTTATAAGAATACAAGGAATATGAAGAGATATAGCTAATAACTGTTTTACTGTTGCTGTTGCGGTTCGATACACTGACGACTCGGGCAACTGCTCTGTATTGAGTCAGTTATTTGTCCTTGCTGTTGCGCTGTATTTGTCAAGTCAAAGGTCGCTGACCTTTGACCTTTGCGTAACCTCTAGCAGTTGCTTCAGTTGTCAACCTCCGATGGTTGACTCGCTGATGTTTCGTTTGTGCTTCGCTTTGTTTAAGACTTGATGTTTCGACACTGCAGAAGCGCTTAAATCACTTGTTTCCAACACTCACCTTCGCTTCTGGAGTGTCGTTGCTGGTGACGTGGCCTTGTCCAGTCAGCAGCATGCAGTACTCGAACTTCTGCTATCCGAGCTTCTTGGTCAAGTAATCAGCTGCCATCTCAGACGTGGGGCAGTAGGACAGCTCGAGTCTCCCCTTCTCGATCTCGTCCTTCACAAAGAAATATTGCAGGGCGATGTGCTTCGTTCTGTTCGCGAATCCGTTCTTGTTGGCTATGCGGATTGCAGTCTGGTTGTCGCAGAACAGGGAGAAGTTGGGTAACTGGGCCAGCTTCGCTTCTTCTAGCATTTCGCGAAGGTATAGTCCTTGGTGGCTGAGCAGAGTGCAATGTATTCTGCTTCAGCTGAGGAGAGAGCAATTAGTTCCTGCTTGCTCGACTGCCAAGAGATGGGCCCGATAGGCTCAAGTCGGTCGATGAAGCCGGTGCGCAAGTGCCTGTTGTCAGAGTCGCCGTCGTGATCTGCGTCGACTTAGCCGATTAGCTTAGGCATGTCAAATGTTATATCTGCTATATATGTTTAGGCTGTAGTGGGGTAGCCAATATGGGGTACAACCCACTTTAGGGTTTCATATTTGTACCCAACTCTTTCATAGTTCAATCATTCCTGCTGCTAGATTCTAACATGGTTTCAGAGCACTAGGTCTGTAGGACCTTTTTTTCGTGCCCACCTACCGTTGCGGTTACCGCGCTACCCCACGTATTGTCCTGCCTGCCAACCTGCCTGCCTTGCCTCGTGACGTGCTGCGCTGCGCGCGCCGTCCTGCAGCCCTCGCGCTGCCTCCTGCTGCCCTAGGCCAGTACGCCGCCCCTGCAGGCTAGTAAGGCCCACGAGCCGCTCCTACAGGCCCGTCAGGATCCCGAGCCGCCCCTGCAAGCCCGCCAGGCCCTCAAGCCGCCCCTGCAGGCCCGTCAGGCCCCCGAGCCGCCCCCTGCAGGCCCGTCAGGCCCGCGAGCCGCCCCTGCATGCCCGTCAGGCCGGCGCACTGCCCGTGCAGGCCCTTGCCGTCCGCGCACGGCCTCTGCCTGACCGCGCGCCGCCCCTACAGGCCCTCGCCGCCCGTGTGCAGCCTCTGCCCGACCACGCGCTGCCCTTGCTGACCCTCGCCACCTGCGTGCAGCCTCTCCCCGACCACGCGCCGCCCCTGCAGGCCTTCGCCGCCCGCGCGCAGCCTCTGCTCGACCAAGCGCTGCCCCTGCAGGCCCTCGCCGCCCGCGCGCAGCCTCTGCAGGCCCATCAGGCCAGAGCGCGGTCCCGTCAGGTCGCTGTTACGGCCCCGACAGGCCGCGGTCGCGGCCCCGCCTTGCCGCTGACGCGGCCCCATCCTGCCGCGGTCGAGGCCCCGCCCTGCTGCCGACGCGGCCCCGCCAAATCGCTGTCGCGGCTCCTTCAGGCCGCGGTCGCGGCCCGCCCTACTTTTAACGCGGCCCCGCCAACCCTGCAGCTGACGTGGCCGCGCCCTAGCCAGCCTTGCAGCTGACGCGGCCGCGCCCTGACGCCGACGCGGCCCCGCCAGCCCTGCAGTTGACGCGGCCCCGACCTGCCGCTGGCGTGACCCCGCCCTGCAGTTGCCGCGGCCACGCCCTGCCGTCGACGCGGCCCCGCCTGGACGCTGAGGCGGCTCCGCCAGCCCTGATGCGGCCCTGACCTGCCGCTGCCGCAGCCCCACCCTGCAGGTGCCGTGGCCCTACTCTGCAGCTGCTGCTGCGGCCCCGCCGTTGCCGCTGTCGTGCGCCTACCCTGCCGCCGCCCGTCAAGCGCCGGCCCTTCCCACCACTGGTGAGCACCTACCTGCCTGCCTGCCTGTCCTCCTGCCTGCCTGCCTGCCTGCTGCACCTACTCTGCCCGCGTTGCTGGTGCTACTACTGCTATTGCTGCTACTGGCGTTGGCCAGATGCAGCTCCAGCGATGTCCGCGTGAGTCCCTCACGCCCCAGGAGCTTCGTCAGTGGTACGCTAGTCAGGGTTGTAGGGGTGGCCGCGCTGCTACTGCTGCTACTACTGTTACTACTGCTACTGCGGCTACTACTATTACTGCTACTACTGGCGGTGGCCAAATGCAGCTCCGGCGACATCCGCGCGAGTCTCTCACGCCCCAGCAGCTTCGGGAGTGGTACGCTCAGAGTAGAGGGTCTTTCAGTACCGTTCGCTACCCGTACATCATTCGCACAGGTGATCGGACTGGTCAGGCTTGTGGGACGCTTAGTCACACACAGTCCCGCTGCTTTGCCCGTCTGAGCGACGCTTGGCGTACCGAGTTTGGCGACGAGGCTGAGCTCCCCACCTGGATGGAGCTGCTTGGACAGGGGGTAGATATCTATGCTCTTGACTATGATGCATGTATGCATTGTCTACTAGTGCTGACCGTGCCTGTTACCTGTGCGTACCGCCTGACCCAGGTATAGAGCCTGCTGCTCTAGGTGCTGGTGAGGCTAGTGCTCTAGGGGCTAGTGTGTCTCCTGCTCTAGATACTGGTGAGGTTGCATCTTCAGGTGCTGGTGAGTCTGCTCTCTCTGGTACTGCGCCTGCTGAGGCCTTGTACACCTTCACACTTTACTCTTGTGCTTCTCGCTCCTTCTTTTGCGACAGCACCACCCTCACGCCGCTCAGTCAGCCGGTTCCAGTCTCCCTGGTAGACCCCTTTGGGGGTCCAGTACGTGCGACCTCCTCCACTGTCCTCCCTTGTCCTGCTGTCCCGTTCGGCAGACTGTCGGATCTTTACCTGCCCTCGTTCTCTACGAACTTGGTGGCGGGTTCTGCGCACCAGGACGCGGGTGTTCACCAGTTCATCCCTGCCTACGAGCGTGTGACACACTGCACGTGTGCTCAGAAGGTTCGTCACCTGGCTACCTTCACTCGGTAGCAAGGGTCGGGCCTGTACACCATGACCACTGAGTCCCCTCAGGTAGATGCGTCTGCGTCTGCGCCAAGTCAGTTGTCGGCCCCCTACTCGTGTCGCGCCTTGTCGCACCAGACCCTCTTTTGGCACCACCGCCTTGGTCACCCCTCGGTGCACCGCCTTCGCAGCATGCACCGCCGTGTCCTTGTCTCTGGTCTTCCCAGGGTTCTCCCTCCCCTCCCACCCTCCCCTGCTCCTCCCTGTCTTCCCTGTGTGGAGGGGCGGCAGCGCGCCGCTCCTCACTCCTCTTCGTTCCCTCCCACAGAGGCTCCCCTGCAGACTCTCCACCTGGACGTGTGGGGCCCAGCCCGCGTCCGTGGACAGGGCCACGAGCGGTACTTCCTGTTGGTCGTCGATGACTACATGTGCTACACCACGGTCTTCCCCTTGCACACCAAGGGTGAGGTCCCTGATGTTTTGATCCCTTGGATCTACGCTACTCGTCTCCAGCTCCACGAGCAGTTCGGGACGGAGTTTCCCGTCCTTGGTCTGCACTCTCACAGAGGTGGGGAGTTTTCCTCCGACCTCTTGGCAGCCTTCTGTGCGGAGCACGGCATCCGCATAAGAATGGGGTTGCTGAGCGCCGCATTGGCTTAGTCATGGAGGTCGCTCGTACCTCCATGATCCATGCGGCTACCCCCCATTTTCTGTGGCCGTTTGCAGTCCGGTACGCCGTGCATCAGCTCAACCTCTGGCCCCGTGTCTCCTTGTCGGAGACCTCGCCCACACTGCTGTGGACGGGGAAGGTTGGCGATGCGTCGCGTTTCCGGGTCTGGGGTGCTCGTGCCTTTGTCCGCGATACCACCGCGGACAAGCTCTCCGCCCGTGCTGTTCCCTGTATCTTCCTTGGCTTTGTCCCTGACGCGCCTGGTTGGCAGTTTTACCACCCCACCTCGCGCCGTGTCTTCCCCTCCCAGGACGTCACGTTCGGCAAGTTGGTTCCCTTTTACCGTCTCTTCCACTACCGCACTGCCCCTCTTCCCCCCCCGCCGCTCTTCCTCCCTCCAGGTGCTCCCCAGGTAGACCCCCTCCCTGCTCCCGGTCGTGCTTCTTCAGGTGTGTCTCAGGTAGACCCTCCTCCCTTGACTGCGTCAGTTGAGGTCACTGGTGACTCAGGTGCAAACGGTGGTCCTGCTCGGGGTACTAATTCTGGGGGTGCTGAGCCTGGGGGTGCAAAGCCTGGGGGTGCTGAGCCTGGGGGTGCAGAGCCTGGAGGTGCGGACCCTGGGGGTGCGGAGACTGGAGGTGCTGAGCCTGGACGTGAGGAGTCTAGGGGTGCTGAGCCTGGGGGTACTGAGTCTGGGGGTGCTGCACCTGGGGGCGGTGAGGCGTTTGGTGAGCAGTCTCCCTGGGACGGCCGTCTCCGCGGTCGCTCTGCTGGTACCTCGCCGCTGCACTCTCGTCGTCGACTCCCTCTCTCCCCAGAGCAGCTGCGTGAGTGGTACGTTGGCCGTCAGGGTCACGCTGCTGGAGCTAGGGGCCCTTTTTGCGGGAGGCGCTGGTGCTGGTGTCTCTGCTACTGGAGTTGTTTCTGCTGGAGGTTCTGGAGCTGCTGCGGGTGCAGGAGCTGGAGGTTCTGGAGCTGCTGCGGGTGCTGGCGCTGGAGGTTTTGGAGCTGCTGCGGGTGAGTCCACACGTGCCGACTCATCCTCCAACCCCTCCTCTGCAGCAGGACCAGAATCTTGCTGCTCTCCTCCGCCACTGTGGTCACTGGTCAGCTCTGACCCAGGGAGATCCTCAAGGTGCAGCTGAACCTCCTCCACTGCAGACCGCTCAATCTCCTGTAGACGAAAGCCAATCTGCACCTGCTGCTGCTGCTGCCAATCCTTGTACATGACGTCCTCCACAAATTTGACGTCACGGCTGACCAGCGTCTTCTTGCTCTTGGGGTCCCACATCAGCCACCCCTTAGAATCAGGAGCCATCCGAAGATGGACAGCCCACACAGCAGCAACTTCCAGCTTGTGCCTCTGCTCCTTAGGCACCATCACAAGCCTCATGCAGCCCCACACCCGCAGCATGTCAATGGATGGCTTCTTCCCAAGCCAACGCTCGTACGGCACCCAATGATTGTCGCGAACATGTGTCAAGACCCTGTTCTTGACCGTGATGACATGGCGAACGGCATCAGGCCAGCACTTGTAGGGCATCCCAGCAGCCCCCAACAAGGTCTTGGCCACCTCGCCAATGGTCCGATTGGCACGCTCAGCAATGCCGTTCTGCTGCGGTGTTCCAGGGCAGGTCAGCTGATGTCGGATGCGATTTCTCATGAGGAACTTGGTGAATTCCGCTCCAAGGAACTCTCCACCTCGGTCGCTCCTCAGCACCTTCACCAACCGCATCACTTGTCGCTCCACCATCGGCAACCAATCCTCCTTGATCGCTGCTGCAGCATCGCTCTTCTTGGACAAGGGACGCGCCCACGTGAAACAGCTCCATTCGTCCACCATGGTGAGGAAGTACAGCACTCCCCAAGTCCCCTCAGTCCTCATAGGACCCACCAGGTCCATGTGCACAAGTGGCGTCTTCGCTGATCCCTCCACACATGGAAACGGGAACCGCGCAAACTTGTTTTGCATGCACGCCTCGCAGCTGCCATAGTGAGTGCCATCTCCTTGCAGTTGCAGCCCATGCACGCACTTCTCCTTTTGCATCACCTCCAATGTAGAAACAGCCACGTGTGCGAGTCGCCGATGCCAAGTCTCCCAATCCGCTTGGCACGAGGTAGCCGACGCCTTCACCGCCGCGCTTCCTCCAATCAGCTCCTCTCCTTGCACACCTTGCTGTTCCTCCTCAGTGACGCTCTCCTCCATAGATGTCGCGGTTGCCGCATTGCCCGATTTCCACCAAGGTAGGACCGGGATCTGCCAAATCCGCTTGTGGATATCCCCTTTCCACGGCAGGTCCCAAATCAGCTGCTCATCGTTGTAGGCACGATAGCGCTCCGAGCCAATCGTCTCGGTGTTCACACCCGCATCTCCCAACCGGCCGGTATAACTCAGGTTCGCGCACAAGTCCGGCACCCACAACACGTTTTTCAGCCCCACGAGCTCTCCATCTGCTCCCATGTACTTGGCGCACCCCATGCCCATGACCTTGGCCTTGGCGCCCGTCGCGGATGTGACCGTAGAGATGGGTGCGGGCTGAATCTCATCGAGTAGGTCCGCACGAGGAATCATGTGCCAGGAGCCGAGTCAATCACCCAATGGGTGAGGTGTTAAATACTAAGGACGGAGTCTACGAAGATTAGGTGCCTAAATTTCTCAAATTAGTTGGTCTCTATATTTGGACAGAATGGTCGCGCTCACAAGAAACGCCGTCAATGAAAAGTTCATGATCAAATCTTCACCAAACTCGGATATGTTGGCTACAATTCCCAATTTGAATCGTACGATAAGGTGAAGTATTTCTTGAGTTATCAATTTCGACGCACAGAGGGGTATGCTGCCATAGAATCTTAACTCAATCACAAGAGTCTCACAATTTCAAAATCACTACACAAGAGAGTGGCAATAAACCAGGTGGGATAGGATAAGGAGGACGAGAGGGAAGGTCCCAATAGAGTCCCCAACCAAGTAAACCCCATGCCACACAATTCCCCTCTCCATAGGCAACCCCACTTTCACTTTTGTCACTTTCCCAACCCATGTCATCCACCTTGCCCAACTTGGCCACACTTGCCAACCTGGTTTGGCTTCTCCCAACCACTTGGCAGCATCTACAGTGATAGGGACGAATTTCCCAACCCCCAAAAGTCTATACCCCTTATTGAGTCAACCTCACAACTTCCCATAGTCACAACTACCAAATATCAAAAGCATACGAACTTCCGACGTTCGTAACTTTCTTGTTCGTGCTCCGATTGAAGCGATACTTGGTTGGTCGGAAAGCTCTTGAGCAGAGGAGTCACTTCAGATGTCTGCTCAAGCCAAATAACATCCGCACACACTCAGAAAATCCAAACCACACTAAACACAAATTCTTGTACACGCTCACACCACGCATGCAACGCACGAACATATGATGGGAGGCAGACAGACGTGAATGCAAATGATAGCATCACATAACAAACTCCCCCTCAGGCTGCCTACCATCATCCCACATGCCATAGCTCAATCATGCACCCTCAATGCACACTCATCCCAGCAAGCTTCATTCACTTCCAACACTCATCCCAATGGACAATCATCTCCTTCCAACATCTCCTCTTTGCTCAAATCTGCAGCACCCTCTGCGGCCTCTGTTTCAAAGCACTATCCACCAAACCATCTCATTGCAGCTCCATAGCAATACGCTTTCTCATCTTCATCCATCTGTTCAGCCACACTTCCAGCCGGTACCACACTTGGCGTGCCACGGCTCGCATAGGTCAGCCTGTTAGGAGGGCGCACATCCCTTCTAGGACGGTCAGGCGGACGTTGGGCACGTGAAGGAGCATGTTGTTGCTGTTGCTGCGGCTGCTGCTTCTGCTGCTCCTCCACCTCAGGTTCTCCCCCATCCTCAGTCACCCCAGAAATCTCCTCCTCTGAGACAGTGACCTGCACTTGCCTCGAAGGCCGCTGCACCTCATCAACCTTAATGATCAGCGGTGTAGTAGGAAGCTTCTGCTGCTGCTGCTTCCACTCCTTGTAGTACAAGGACTCAAGGAACTTCACATCCCTCGACACAGTCAGCTGCTGGCTGGTCAAGTCCCAAATCAGCCAGCCCTTGTGATCCTTAGCAAGCCCCAAGTGCACTCCCCATCTCCCAGAAGCTTCCAGTTTTCCCCTCTTCTCCTTTGGCACATGAAACACCACCATGCAACCAAAGGCTCTCAGCATGTTGACTGCTGGTGCACTCCCATACCACTTGGTGTAGGGGACCCACTGCTTGTTCCCCACAGTCGCCAGCACCCTGTTCTTCACAAGGGCGATCTACCGCAGTGCAGTCACCCAAAATGGATCCGACAGCCCTGCACGCCCAAGAAGAGTGCGAGCACCTTCCTACAGGGTCCGGTTGAACCGCTCAGCCACGCCGTTCTGCTGAGGGTTGTAGGGCACTGTGAGCTGATGCTGGATCCCCTTCTTCTTCAGAACCGCCTCAAAATCAGCACCAATGAACTCTCCTCCATTGTCGGTGCGGATCACCTTCACCTTATGTCCGCTCTCCCTTTGAGCTCTCGGCATCCACTCCTTAAGAACAGCCGCTGCCACCTCCCCCTTGGTCTTGAGAGGGTACACCCACACTGCACACGTGTGGTCGTCTACAATCGTCAAGAAGTAGCGGCTGCTCGAGAGAGAATTGGCCCTCGTAGGGCCCACCACATCCATGTGCACAAGCGCAAGTGGTGCCTTGGCTGGTCCTGTGCTGCTGCTGAAGGGAAACTTCGTGAATTTTGTCTCAAGGCATGTAGGGCAGCTCCCAATCTCCTCTGCTGCCCCCTTCACCTCCAACCCCTTCAAGCTCCCATCTTTCACCAACTTCTGCAGCATCGGAATGTTGATGTGACACAACCTCTCGTGCCACGTCTCCCAATCCGCCTCACCACTCCCAGATGAAGCCTTTGCCCATGCAGTTGTCCCATCCACACCAGCAAGCACCTCACCATGTGGCTGCTGTGGCCGCTGCACCTTCTTGACTGCATCGAGGGCCCCATTAGTTGGTGCAGTCTCCTCTCCTCCCGCAGTTGCTTTAGCCGCTGCCGCTGCCTTTGCCGTTGCTGGTGGTTTCCCATTCCAAGGGATGATGGGCAGCTGCCAGAGGTCCTTGATGCAGCTGCTCTTCTCCTCCAACTCCCACAATAGCAACTTCCCAAGCTTCGCACGGCAGCTCGTTGGGCCGAATGTAACCTTAGCCTTGCTTTTTTGCAATCGGCGCACGGAAAGAAGGTTAGCGGACAAACCTTCAACCAACAGCACGTTCCCCAGCCCCACAAGCCCCCCATTGGCTCCCATGACCTTGGCATTTCCAACACCAATGACAGGGAGCAAAGCACCTGATGCGGCAGCCACAAACTTGATCTTCCCAGGGGGTTTTACCTCGTCAAAAAAATCTGCCCATGGGGCCATGTGACTTGTGCAACCTGAATCTATCACCCAGTGGGTGAGGGGGTGCATCACAACCTTCCCAACTGAACCCACATCACCCCCACTCCCTTGCACATCCTCAACCATGAGGAACGTCCAAGGGTCGGCTTTACCTTGTGCACCATCACCTTGTGCACCTGAACCTTGCACAGCGCCACCTCGTGCGCGTTCACCACTTGGCGGCTTCATGCCTAGGGGTGCCCATCCCTCAGGCCGGCTGAAACACTTGAACCATGGGTGTCCAGCCTTCTTTTAGTACCAGCACGCACCCTCCATTCGGGTGCTCCCCCTGCCTCCGGAGCTCCCATGCCCCTCGTTGTAGCCACCTCGGCCTCTCCCTCCCCCTCTTCCTCTGCTGCCTCCTGGAGCTCCATATCCCTCAGCAGTTTTGTTGGCAGCACCACCTCCCGTGTGGCGCCTGCGGAAGTCCTCCTGTAGGATCTGCTGCCGTAGCCACTCAGGCGTCCACTTGTCCTGCTGAACGTTGAGGGTGGGGATGAGGTTATCCCATGAGTTGTCGAGCACCGAGATGATCTTGGTGCATTGCTGCATCTACGACACCTCGCTGCCCGCTGTTGCCATCCTCGCATATGTGTCCTTGACCTTGTCAAGGACCGGCTTCACATCATCTCCCGATCACATGGAGATGGCTGCCAGCTCCTTCTCGAGCGCGATCACCATGGGCAGCGTGTTGGGCTGAATCACGTCGCGCAGTAGCTACCACGCCTTTGGACCGGAGTCGTCCAACTCAACCAGGTCCTTGATGTGCTAAAACATGTCGTTGTTGACCAATTGCAACATGAGGTCGAACAACATCGCGCTCCGCTCAATCCACCGATCCCGAGCATCTCCTTCCTCGGGCATCATCTCTTCTCCGATCGCAAGTTTCAGCAACTTGTAGCGCTTGAAGACGCTCCTCATCCGCCCGCTCCATTCCTCGTAGTTGGAGCCATCCAACGCCTCAATCTTGGATGGTGGCGGCTCACTCCTCTTCTCAGCTGATTCTCCACTCCCTTGACTCATCTCCTCAGCTCCCAATCACAAGTTTCAGCTCCCCCTTTGATCCACACCGAAGTCCCACAATATTTTCATAAGTGTCGGCGCCAACAAAATTTTAGCAGAGTTTCCCCTTAGCGGAAGTCACATGCAACCTCCAGAACTCCACTTAGGCGCGCCCACAGGCCATGGTGGGTCTAGGAGGGTCTTCACACTTCAGTAGACTCTCCACAAAGTCCTTAATCAGCTCTGATACCACTTGTTAGAGACTGAGGACGGAGTCTATGAAGATTAGGTGCCTAAATTTCTCAAATTCGTTGGTCTCTATTTCTGGACAGAATGGTCGCGCTCACAAGAAACGCCGTCGACAAAACGTTCACGGTCAAATCTTCACCAAACTCAAATAATTTTTAGCCCTAGTCCGTGGCTACAATTCCCAATTTGAATCGTACGATAAGGTGAAGTATTTCTTGAGTTATCAATTCCGGCGCACAGGGGGGTATGCTGCCATAGAATCTTAACTCAATCACAAGAGTCTCACAATTTCAAAATCACTACACAAGAGAGTTAGAGTGGCAATAAACCAGGTGGGATAGGATAAGGAGGACGAGAGGGAAGGTCCCAAGAGAGTCCCCAACCAAGTAAACCCCATGCCACACAATTCCCCTCTCCATAGGCAACCCCACTTTCACTTTTGTCACTTTCCCAACCCATGCTATCCACCTTGCCCAACTTGGCCACACTTGCCAACCTGGTTTGGCTCCTCCCAACCATTTGGCAGCATCTACAGTGATAGGGACGAATTTCCCAACCCCCAAAAGTCTATACCCCATATGGAGTCAACCTCACAACTTCCCATAGTCACAACTACCAAATATCAAAAGCATACAAACTTCCAACTCCATAGCCAGCCCCCTTCCCCGAGTGCTCCACACTCTGCCGTCGCAAGTCCTCCTCTAAGATGCGCGCGCGAATGTAATCCACGCTCCACTGGGGCTATTGAGAGTTGAGGTTGATCGCTAGGGCAGACCATGACTCCGGCAGCCGTATCACGATCTCCACGCATTGCACGAGCTCCGGGTACACCACACCGCCGCCTTGGAGCTTCGTGAAGATGTCCCGCATCTCATCCAACACCGGTTGCATCGGCTCTCCATCAACGAACTTGATGTCCCGCAGCCTCCGCGCGAGTAGCACGATGCCGGTAGCATGTGTCGGTGAGTTTACATACAGAAGCTTCCTCCAAGCCTTGGGGCCACACTCTGGATCACCCAAGAGGTCCTTGATGTGGTCAAGTTGTCGTCCGCCAACCGCTTGCACCATGAGCATGTACGCGTCGAACGATCGCTTCATCCACGCTCCTTTCAGCTCCGCGACTTCCTTTATCTTCTCCTTGTCCTCCACCAGATCCAAAAGCTTGTATTGGGTGTACATCAGCCTCATGCGGAAGCTCCAGTGCTCGTAGTCCTCCCCCATGAACTTCTTAATAGAGAACGCCTTTACGGGATCCACGGTTATAGGAGATGGTGTAGAAGTTGAGGGTAGCGTAAGGTTGGCTGCTTGGTGAGTCCCCACTCCTCCACCAGCAACTCCCCCCTGCTCTTCAGCCTCTCTAATTCTATCCATCTCGCCACTAGCACCTCCGGAGTTCGTACCAACCATATTGAGGCCTTATGAACGGTGGAAACTTGAGAAATCGTTTGGAGAGAATTCTGCCAGAAATTTCGATTCTACGAAACTCGCCGTCGCGGACTGTATACGTCGAATTAGAGCGCCATTTGACCACCAATCGAAAGGTCCCGACCAGAGCTACTAGAAAATGGTCTCACTCGACAACATTGGTTGAGCATTCACGACGATTATTCGTCTCAAAGTCGACTATCCGCTCTGATACCACTTGTTCAGGATCCGTCACTTCGAGAGCTTACGACGAACTCATTTTTCAACTAAACGCAAATCCGCTCTGTAAGATGTTGCGCCTTAGGCTTAGCTACCATCTTCAACTTGAATCACGTAAAAAGATGGTCTAGAGATTGAGAACCAATTAAAAACGTCCAGCAGCCGCATGACTATAATGGTGGAGGAAGTACAAGCATTAGGGAATAGAGAGTTGGAGTTGGGAACTCCAAGAAAACCATGAGAGGGAAGGAATTCTCCAAGAGTTAGGGAAGGATGGTAGGAACCTTCCTAGCAGCAAGGATGCAACCCTCATCATGAGGTCCTTGAGGTCTCACATGCAAAATCCAATCTAGTTGGATTTTGCCTAGGTGTTGCAACATTTGCAACCCATGCTAGAAACTTCTAGCCACCCCAATCCAAAAGTCAAAGTTGCCTTCCTAACCACCCAAACAAAGATCCCTTTATAGTCATGTCCAAGTAATCACCCAAATTAGATATAACCCCAAAAGGTAATAACAAATCCAAGTCTTGGAAATCTTGTAACTTGGGCAATCTTGGTCGGAATAAGGCGATCTTGGTATCGTTGGAAAGCTCTGGATTTCTCCTGAATGATCAAGCATTTAAACTTGGAGAAAAACACAGAGATGATAATATCCAACAGCCATGCACAATGACATATGCTCATGCAAACAATGCACGCATAAATAGCACGAGCACTCGGCAGGACGTTAGGATGACATGCACTCAGAATGACGTGCATCCAACAACTTCTGCTGTCGTCACATGAGCTGGGAGTGGTGGTGGTCCCGGAGGTGCTCGTACTGGAGGTACTGGAGCTGCTGGGGCTGGAGGTGCTGAGCCTGAGGGCGCTCCTGCTGGAGACCCTGGGTCTGGGGGTGCTGCAACTGGACACACTGAGACTGGAGACCCTGGGACTGGAGGTGTCGGTTCTAGGGGTGCTGCTGCTGGCGGAGCTGGTCCTGGACGAGCTGGCGCAGATGGTTCTGGAGCTGCTGGAGGTGCTGGAGCTACAGGGGGTGCTGGAGCAGCTGGTGGTGGTGGCGCTGCACAGCCGCGCCTGTTCTTCGCTCCACCGTCTCCGTCGTCTCAGCCACCGTCTGACTCTGTACCTCGCCAGGTTCTTAGTCTCCCTTCGTCTACTGGTCTTCCGTTACAACCTGGCTCACCGCTGCCTGCTCCTTCTCCTTACACTGAGCAGGTAGGGGGTCTTACTGAGCATCGTGAGCCTGCGTGGCGTCCTGTCTCGCCTGTCCGTTCTAGTCGTCCTGGTCGTCGTGTTCCTCGTTCGCGTCAGCCGGCTGTCACTGGCACACACCTCGTAATCCGTCGTCCTTCCTCTCCTCCGCAGCGTGTTCCCATGTCCTCCCCTCCTGCGTCTTCTCTGCCTACCATTCCTGAGCCTGAGTCTGACCGCACCCGTGCTGCTCACTCTACTGTCGCGCATCTGCTAGCCACAGTTGTCACTGACCCATCGTTTGAGTCTGTTGTTGCGTCTGCCTTAGTCCATGCGCTTGTTGACTTTGCTGCTGCCTGTCGTCTAGAACACGTTGCTAGTCTTGTTGCTAAGTCTGAGTTTGTCTGTCCTCCGTCCGTCGGGGGTGAGAGTGCTCTTTGCACGGACGTCCTTGAGGACAGGCACGAGGACCTTGAGTGTCTTGCGGCCGCTGTGCCTCATCTCGTGTCCATGTTGATTGCACCAGAGGGAGACCCGGATGCACCAGACATCCCGGCCCCACGCTCTTACGCTGAGGCGATCGCGGGTGAGTACTCCACTCAGTGGCAGACAGCCATGGACGCAGAGATGGCATCGTGGAAGTCCACAAGCACTTACGTTGACGAGGTTCCCCTTCATGGGGCGAACATCGTCAATGGCATGTGGATTTTCAGGGTGAAGCGGCCGCCAGATTCTCCGCCTGTCTTCAAGGCTCGTTACGGTTCTCGAGGTTTCAGTCAGTGAGAGGGAGTAGACTTCTTTTAGACCTTCTCCCCCACCCTGAAGATGACCACTCTTCGGGTGCTGCTGCACGTTGCCGCTCAGCGTGAATACGAGCTTCACTCTCTTGACTTCAGCAGGGCTTTCTTACAGGGCAGCCTGCACGAGGAGATCTGGCTGCGCCGCCCTCCTGGCTTCACTTGGTCGTTCCCTCCTGGTACCCAGTGGACCCTCCGGCGGCCGGTCTACGGTCTCCGCCAGGCACCACGTGAGTGGCACAACACACTGAGGACTACACTTGCGGCTCTTGGGTTTGCTCCGTCGACTGCTGACCCGTCGCTGTTTCTGCGCACCGACACCTCTTTGCCGCCGTTCTACATCCTCGTGTACGTCGACGACTTGGTCTTTGCCACTGCTGACACTGAGGCTCTCGCCCTAGTGATGTCGGAGCTGCAGAAGAGACACACGTGCACAGACCTGGGTGAACTGCGCAGCTACCTTGGCTTGCAGATCACCCGGGACAGAGCACGCCGCACCATCACACTAACTCAGTCACACATGGTGCAGCAGGTCCTTCAACACTTCAGCTTCACCTGGTCCTCGCCACAGCACACTTCTCTGGCTACAGGCCACTCGCTCTCAGCTCTACCTTCGGACGAGTCCGTAGAGCCAAGTGGCCCGTACCCAAAGCTAGTGGGCTGCCTCATGTACCTGATGACCTGCACTCGACCTGACCTTGCGTACCCTCTTGGCCTTATGGCTCGCTATGTGGCTCCTATTCGGCACCGAAAGGTGCACATGGATGCTGTTAAGAGGGTATTGCGCAACTTGTGCAGTACATCAGGCCTGGGGCTCATGCTTGGAGGGCGGAGCCCAGTGGTCCTCACTGGGCACTCGGACGCTTCTTGAGTTGACGACTTGGCTACGCAGCGGTCGTCACAGGGTTACACCTTGAGCCTTGGCTCTGGCTCTATTTCTTGGCGGTCTACACGCTCGTCCTCTGTTCTCGGCTCTAGTTGTGAGGCTGAGATCTCTGCCACAGCCATGGCTGCACAAGAGCTACGCTGGCTCACCAACCTGCTGAGCGACCTTGGAGAGCGGCCTCGTTCTCCTCTGGTGCTGTACCTAGACAACAAGGCCGCCATTGCCTTGTGTGGGGAGCACAGACTGGAGCACAAAACGAAGCACATCGCTCTGCGTTACTTCCTGGCTCGAGAGTTGTAGCAGCGTGGTCAGCTTCGTTTTGCTCAAGTGGCTACTCGGGCCAACACTGCTGATGTATTCACCAAGGCACTTCCGTCTGGTGATCATCAGCGTTTTTGCACTTTGTTAGGCCTTGTGCCCACTTTGCCTCACTTGCTGTAGACTTTGCTTGTAGTGTGATTTATGTATATATACCTGCATGCCTGTTCTGTTAGGTAGAGATCACTGTGCTATTGTTGTTGCATATATACCTCTGCATGTGGACTGGCCTTGTGGCCCTTTGCTTGTGCTCAGTGTGTGTGGTGACGTTGTGATCCACCCTGAGCTTGCTTTGCTTCTCTTAACTAGTCTTGTTTTTTTTTTTTTTTTTTTTTTTTTTTTTTTGGTAGGTGAAAGTGCATTATACAACGTACAACGCAAAAACACCGTCGGTCGTAACCAGTGCTAGAGGGCCTAGGTACAATGATACCGTACCTTCGCGGATGCTTTACAGGGGATTGTAAACCAATTGCCTGAAAACTTATCCTGTCTGTTAGGGAGGGATCTGAAAATGTTGCTGGCCTACTTTTTGATGAAAGTAGGTTGCTTTGGCCGTTGCATAATTTTGAGAGCGGTGAAGAGCGGTTTTGGTTACAATCTTAGCTGGGTGAAACTGAACTCTCTGGTCTGGTGATGCAGTAGCTTTCCGTAGCTTCCTCTGACGATGACGGCGAGTGAAAATCGCTGAACCTGTTCTGACGCACTGCAGCTTCCCTCTTAACTCCATTATCACCAAGCCGTGACGCCATAGATTAATGTCGTGAAATTCCGTTAAGGCTTTCTTCCTGTTGCCTCCTGATTCGTAGTGACAACGAGTTGTCAATTTTTTGGAGTCAATCTCTTCCAGTTGCAAATATGCTTCTTGCAGCGTAGTTTCCGGCAACTTCCGAATATAGCTCGCGTCAACCTCGTGAGCCGTTTTGTCATTTATCGAAAAATCTGCCTCATTTCCAGTGATGTAGGTTGAAAAGAATTATTCGTCGCTAATCAATCCAGCAATCATGCTGGTTGTAGGAAAATTGTCACGATCTGTAGGTACCATAACCCTTGTCTCCTGAAAATCAGATTCTTGAACATAGAATTCTGGAAGCTTCCCGTCTTCTAGATCCAGCAGGTGAGAAGCTTTCGTAAACTCTCCAGATTCCAGTCTCGTCGTTTTCTGCTCAACGGAGCAAAAAACATCACCACACATATATTCGTCTGCCAAGAATTTTCTCGTAACTCCATTTCCATGAGTAATAAGTTGTTCTGCTCTTGCTCTCCGTTGGATGGCTGAAAAGGACGATAATCTGAAATTATTCCGCTTCTTAACTTCCTTGTACTTGAACTTCCAACCTGTATTAAAGCTCCATCTTGTTTTAACTCTCTTAGAGCAATCGTAGCAATGTCTTGAAGAGTGTGTGCAGTTCGCTGAATGAAAAGCAGGGTCTTGAAAGAGCACTGACGATGACCAAATGTTCTCAGTGTGAACACAAAAATGGTGTCGATAGGATGCTCTTGAAACGTAGATCGTGAATATATCCACAGATCCTGAAACTGACAAAGTTAGCTCTGACATTCTTGCGCTCGAAAGTCCCTGGCGGAGAGCCATGGCGGAGTCTGAAATTGTGTCAGAACATTATAGCTTATGCATTTGTGTAGGCTGTAGTGGGGTAGCCCATAAGGGGTACAACCCAATTAGGGTTAGTACTTGTACCCAACTGTTTCATAGTTCATTCTTTCTCGTTCTAGTTTTCTCATGGTATCGAGCAGGTTCCCTCGTGGGAACTGTTCCTAGGGCCCACCAATTCGAATTTTGTTTTCCTGCCCGGAGCGCGCTCAGTCCCTGCCCGAGTTGCGCTCCCCCCTCTCGACCCTCTCGAGCCGCCTTAGCGGCCCCGTCGCGTCGCATTAGAGGCCCCATCGCGTCGCCCTCGCGGCCCCATCCCGTCGCGCCGCCCTAGCGACTGCGTCGCGCCGCCCTAGCGGCCCCGATCCGCCGCCCTAGCGGCCGCGTCGCCTACTCCTACGGCCCCGGCGCCACCCTTCCCGGCCCCGATCCGCCGCCCTAGCGACCCCGTCGCCTACCCCGCGGCCCCGGCGCTGCCCTTCCCGGCCCCGACAATGCCCGTCCCGGCCCAGCTCTGCCTCTGCTGGCCCCGTCGCCTAGCCCTCCGGCCCTGGCGCCACCCTTCCCGGCCCCGATACGCCGCTCTGCGGCCCCGTCGCCTACCCCGCGGCCCCGGCACCGCCCTTTCTCGGCCCCGACGCCGCCCTTCCTGATCCGGCCCAGCCTTTGCTAGCCCCGTCGCCTACCTTGCGGCCCCGGCGCCGCCCTTTCTCGGCCCCGACGCCGCCCTTCCCGACCCGGCCCTGCCTCTGCTGGCCCCGTCACCTGCCTCTGTGGCCCTGACGCCGCCCTTCTCGGCCCCGCCTTCACGCGGCCCCGCTGAGCTACTACCGAGCCGCCAGCGCCACCCGAGCTGCCCGAGCCGCCGCGCCACCTGAGCTGCCCGAGCCGCCGCGCCTCCTGAGCCGCCCGAGCTGCCCAAGCCGCCTAAGCCGCCGAGCCGCCGGGCCGCAGTTGCCGCCGAGCCGCCCGAGCCGCCCGAGCCGCCGAGTCGCCGAGCCGCCGAGCTGCAGCTCCTGCCGAGCCGCCGAGCCACCCGAGCCGCCCTGTCCGGTAAGAGCAGCGCCTTTGTCACTGCACTGTCCTTACCCCACTGTTCGCTCAACTAGTCTACTGCTGTCATGGCTACCCCTAGTGTCCTCGCTTTTGACGCTGAGGGTCGGGCCATTGACTTTGACGTCTGGGTAGATGACCTGCAGCTTCTCCTACAGTGCGATAGGGCAGACGGTCTCTCCCTCTTCGACCTCACCTCTGGTGCCTCTCCTGCCCCTGCTGCTGATGCTAACGCCACTGTTAGCTCACAGTGGGCCACACGCGATGCTGCTGCACGTCTTGCTGTGCGTCGCCACCTGCCTACCTCTGAGCGTGCGCACTTTAGCCAGTACAAGAGTGCTCAGACCTTGTACGACGCTGTAGTTGCACGCTACTCTTCCCCTGCCACTACTGCGCTGTGCCGCCTCATGCTACCTGTCGGAGTGTGTGACCCTGGCAAGGGCAAGGGGGGCAGGGGCGCTGGAGGAGCTAGCGGGGGCGGTGGAGGCGGCGGTGGGGGCGGCGGAGGGAGTGGGGGTGGCGGTGGGGGTGGTGGCGGGGATGGAGGTGTCGGTGGCGGCAGTGGAGGCGGAGGCGGCGGTGGTGGCGGTGGGAGCGGAGGTGGCGGAGGTGGCGGCGGTGGAGGAGGCGGTGGCGGAGGAGGAGGAGATGGTCAGGGTGGCGTTGCGCAGAGGGTCGGCTCTGGTGGTGGTCAGCGCCAGAAGCAGCAGCAGCAGCAGCAGCGCACTCG